>CP092874.1:8813352-8882234 GCA_030710605.1 Cordylochernes scorpioides
TAAGTATTTAGAATCGGGCGCTATAGAGAGAAAGGCACTATTTAGAGGGGGCGCTATAGACAGGTTTAACTGTATATTTAATTAAAAAGGTATATTTTGATCCAATATAAGCATTTTAATTAAAGATCTATTTATGGATTCCTATATTTTCAAAAATAAATATATGTTTAAAACAATTAACATTTTTTTTCAAACAATGATTTATATATATGATTATCAAAAATATAAAAATGGCATATCCTGACCAGGAGCACATGTGCTTTACAGAAGGCAGAGCGCCATCTGGTGGAACAGAAATCAACTAAACATTGATTTAGCCTGTTCCCTGATATTTGGCCAACCCAATTTCTTGATAAATCAAGAAAAGCCACCCACGAACGCGTTTCGCGCTGTTGGCGCTCGTCAGCGTGGAGTAGGCTGAACCACTGCGACCAAAAAGCAAGTGTAAAGCACATGTGCTCCTGGTCAGGATATGTCATTTTTATTTTTGATTTCAACACCTGATCTTTTTATCTTTTATTTTTTTTCTTTCGTTTTTCCATATATGATTATATAAAAAAAAGATTGCTTGGTTTAAAAGGGGTAATTTTAAAATTTCAATATACATTTATATAGTTAAGATTTTACACAAATAAATTTACTGGCAATGCGTCACTTTTAAATATCATCAAATATTATCTCTACAGATCTTACTGCAATGATATGAGTTATTGAATGAGAGGGCTTGGCTCATCAGTAGTGAACCCTCTCAGCGGTTTCGCCAAATTAATCTCTAGATTAATAGACAATCTATCATTGCAGTAAGGTCTGTAGAGATAATATTTGATGATATTTAAAAGAAACGCATTGCCAGTAAATTTATTTGTGTAAAATCTTAACGATAGATTGCAATTAAATTTGATTTACTAATTTATATAGTTACAAATATCATTTTTATTCACTAAGTATGTCTATATTTGCAGGAATATATTATTCAATAGAACCTGACGTTGAAGTAGGTAAGTGTCTATGCCTATCGTGGTGTATATATATTGCGGAATGGTATATGTAAATATATGACGATGCGTGATGAGGTATCCTGTCGACTTATCTGTGGTGAGGTATCCTGTCGACTTATCTGTGGTGAGGTATCCTGTCGACTTATCTGTTGTGAGGTATCCTGTCGACTCTCGCTATAGCTGTAATAACCGAGGGTCAAACCTGTAGTAACCGAGAGGGACAGTCAGGGCTTGGAGAGTTTTTCAGTACCTCTCTGCACCTTGGAGGACCTTTAACAGTTCTCACAGAGTACAGGCAGTCGTGGTCGAGGCAGAGTGGAAAGCTTGGGAATGTCCACACACAAAAAACGAAGAGACACAGTTGTAGTAGGAAAGTTCCGTGAACAGATAGGAATCGAGCTAAGAGCAAGATGGAGATAGAGGAGTTCTTACTGTTCTACATGGTCGATGAGGTGGACCTGGGTACAACCGACGAGGGCTCACTATGATGGTGAAGTGACTACATTTTCGGCTAAGGCAGAGGCCTTATATATACTTACCGAGTGAGGAGGCATACGGGAATTTGGACTTTGAACGGGTGCAAAGGGCGTGGGGCATCTGCGGTATTCTACACCCAATGGCCTTGATGGAACGACCTGCCAAATTCATCTTTAGGGTTGTTGGATTTCTCTCTCGATTTTAGACGTTTTTGAACTTCTTCTCAATCTTGCTTTAACTCAGCTCTTAATCTATTACATAGTTTTATTTATTCATCCTCGGTTTGTACAAAGTACATTACATATGGTGATGCAATGACACATGTCAATCATGCGTATAATTATTTATAGATGTGTTTCTATATACAACATGACAATCTTGTTATAAGTATTATACAATATAGGGTTGTTGGTTTAAATTACCATATATACTTATTATACACACATTTATTCACAGATCTTTGCATGTTTTTTCTTCTTAAAGAAAATAAAACTAGAATAAAAAACATAAACACTATTAGACAAAATTTAAAGAAGTTGTACCTTTTAACATGAATATCGGGATTTAGACAATAACCTGAAAGATATTACAGTGACCTTTATTGAAAACACACGAGATAACCAAGTGTATATAAAATCATGGACAAAACTTAAGGAAGTAGTACCTTTTAGCATGTATATCGGGACAATAACTCTGAAAGATATTACAGTGACCTTTATTGAAGACATACGAGATAAACAAGTGTATATACACTCATGGACAACACTTAAGGAAGTTGTACCTTTTAGCATGTATATCGGGACAATAACTCTGAAAGATATTACAGTGATCTTTATTGAAGACACACGAGATAACCAAGTGTATATACACTCTTGGACAAAACTTAAGGAAGTTGTACCTTTTAGCATGTATATCCGGACAATAATTCTGAAAGATATTACATTGACCTTTATTGAAGACACACAAGATAACCAAGTGTATATACACTCATGGACAAAACCTAAGGAAGTTGTACCTTTTAGCATGTATATCGGGACAATAACTCTGAAGGATATTACAGTGACCTTTATTGAAGACACATGAGTTAACCAAGTGTATATACACTCATGGACAAAACTTAAGGAAGTTGTACCTTTTAGCATGTATATCGGGACAATAACTCTGAAATATATTACAGTGACCTTTATTGAAGACATACGAGATAAACAAGTGTAATACACTCGTGGACAAAACTTAAGGAAGTTGTACCTTTTAGCATGTATATCGGGACAATAACTCTGAAATATATTACAGTGACCTTTATTGAAGACATACGAGATAAACAAGTGTAATACACTCGTGGACAAAACTTAAGGAAGTTGTACCTTTTAGCATGTATATCGGGACAATAACTCTGAAATATATTACAGTGACCTTTATTGAAGACATACGAGATAAACAAGTGTAATACACTCGTGGACAAAACTTAAGGAAGTTGTACCTTTTAGCATGTATATCGGGACAATAACTCTGAAAGATATTACAGTGACCTTTATTGGAGACACACGAGATAACCAAGTGTATATACACTCATGGACAAAACTTAAGGAAGTTGTACCTTTTAGCATGTATATCGGGACAATAACTCTGAAATATATTACAGTGACCTTTATTGAAGACATACGAGATAAACAAGTGTAATACACTCGTGGACAAAACTTAAGGAAGTTGTACCTTTTAGCATGTATATCGGGACAATAACTCTGAAATATATTACAGTGACCTTTATTGAAGACATACGAGATAAACAAGTGTAATACACTCGTGGACAAAACTTAAGGAAGTTGTACCTTTTAGCATGTATATCGGGACAATAACTCTGAAAGATATTACAGTGACCTTTATTGAAGACATACGAGATAAACAAGTGTAATACACTCGTGGACAAAACTTAAGGAAGTTGTACCTTTTAGCATGTATATCGGGACAATAACTCTGAAAGATATTACAGTGACCTTTATTGAAGACATACGAGATAAACAAGTGTAATACACTCGTGGACAAAACTTAAGGAAGTTGTACCTTTTAGCATGTATATCGGGACAATAACTCTGAAAGATATTACAGTGACCTTTATTGAAGACATACGAGATAAACAAGTGTAATACACTCGTGGACAAAACTTAAGGAAGTTGTACCTTTTAGCATGTATATCGGGACAATAACTCTGAAAGATATTACAGTGACCTTTATTGGAGACACACGAGATAAACAAGTGTAATACACTCGTGGACAAAACTTAAGGAAGTTGTACCTTTTAGCATGTATATCGGGACAATAACTCTGAAAGATATTACAGTGACCTTTATTGGAGACACACGAGATAACCAAGTGTATATACACTCATGGACAAAACTTAAGGAAGTTGTACCTTTTAGCATGTATATCGGGACAATAACTCTGAAAGATATTACAGTGACCTTTATTGGAGACACACGAGATAAACAAGTGTAATACACTCGTGGACAAAACTTAAGGAAGTTGTACCTTTTAGCATGTATATCGGGACAATAACTCTGAAAGATATTACAGTGACCTTTATTGGAGACACACGAGATAACCAAGTGTATATACACTCATGGACAAAACTTAAGGAAGTTGTACCTTTTAGCATGTATATCGGGATGATAACTCTGAAAGATATTACAGTGACCTTTATTGGAGACACACGAGATAAACAAGTGTAATACACTCGTGGACAAAACTTAAGGAAGTTGTACCTTTTAGCATGTATATCGGGACAATAACTCTGAAAGATATTACAGTGACCTTTATTGGAGACACACGAGATAACCAAGTCAGAACAATCCCTGTTTCCTTCAAATATATTAAACGATGAGTGACATCCAAATATGAAATTCCTTAAGTTTTGTCCATGAGTGTGAATATCAATAGAGAAATATAATATGTTTTTTAACTCAATACATGTGATTTGATAATGTTCTAAACGTATTTTTCCAATTGCTGTAAAAGAAATGCCCCGCTTAAAACAATTTTTTTAATTATTTCTCTCACATAACAAACATTTATAGTTATACATTATAATGATAATTTTGAAATTCAAAGAAATATTTAGCCACTTTTAAAGAAAATATAAATCCTGATTTGGGGATAATAGGGTGAGAATAATTTTGCTATAATATTTTGAAATTAAAATAAAATTATTTTCTGAACATAAAGAATTTTTTCTACAGAGAATCAATAAAAAAATGAAAGTAGACCCCAATTCAATTTATATAAGATATAGATGTATATTTTAAATACAAAAAATATATATATTTATCTATTGTAGCCTATGGCGTCTACATATATATTTTAATTAAAACGGCATATATTGGAAGAAAATAATTTATTTTAACGATTTTTCAGTTGGCGTTCAGCCAACTGAAATATTGATAAAATAAATTATATTTTTATCTCAATATATTCCTTCTTAATTAAAGATTTATTAATGGATTGCTTTATTTTATATATATATATGATAATTTAAACCAACAACCCCATATTGTATATAGCTTATAACAAGATTTTCATGTTGTATAATTGAAACACATATGTAAATGATTATACGCATTATTGACATGTGTCATTATATCACCATATGTAATGTACTTTGTACAAACTGAGGATAAATAAATAAAACTCTGTAATAGATTAAGAGTTGAGCTGAAACAAGAGATAGAAGTCAAAAACATCTAAAATCAGATGGAAGTCGCACAACAACATCTAAAAATAGAGAAGAAACTGTCAGGACGGCGCCAGTGTCCAATTTCGCCCCTGATCCACCCTCGTGTTGCATCTGCTGAAATGCAATATTTCCTTTCTCGGAAAAGATATATAAAACCTCCGTCCTAGCCAAAAATATAGTTACTTCATCATCAGTGGAAGCCCTCGTCGGTTGTCACCAAGGTCCTCCTCATCCACCATGTAGAACAGTAAGAACTCTTCTATCTTCATCTTTCGCTCCTAGCTAAACTTTTATCTGTTCACGGAACTTTCCTAGTGCAACTGTGTCTTCGTTTTTTGTATGGATATTCCCAAGCTTTCCACTCTGCCTCGACCACGACTGTCTGTACTCTGTGAGAACTGTTAAAGGTCTTACAAGGTGCAGAGAGGTACTGGAAAACTCTCCACATCCTTACTGTTCCTCTCGGTTAACACAATATAGCGAGAGTTGACAGAGACTCACACCATAGTTTAAGTCGACTGGATACCTCATCACAGATTTAGTCGACAGGATTCGACAAGAGTCAACAGGACCTCATCACATATATATATGTGTATATATATCTACTTATATAATTGCCTTATTCTGTCTGTGTGAAGTTCACTGTGTGAAGTTCACGGATAGATTTTGGTCATCAACGCGCGCATCATCATTATGATCATTATCTAATGATAATTATTTATTTATCTACTTATATAATTACCTTATTCTGTCTGTGTGAAGTTCACTGTGTGAAGTTCACGGATAGATTTTGGTCATCAACGCGCGCATCATCATTATGATCATTATCATTATCTAATGATAATTATTTATTATCGAACCCACGACCTTCCGCTTACCGGGCAGATGCCATGACCACTAGGCTACCCTGGACATATTTTTCCGTTCATAAAGTTAATATATGATGCCAATATATATAATCTACTTATATAATTGCCTTATTCTGTCTGTGTGAAGTTCACGGATAGATTTTGGTCAGAATGGATAAAATAAAAAAAGTGTCAAGGGATGGGAATCGAACCCACGACCTTCCGCTTACCGGGCAGATGCCATGACCACTAGGCTACCTAGGACAACGATAGGTTATTTTAAATTATATATATCAAATATTAAAACTATATATTCAAATTATTCTACTTAACTCACGAACAGCGCCCTTTATCAAGGTTATAAATACGTTTAAAATCGAAATCTTTTAAAATTTTTTTATTAATAATAGTTCGCTTACTAATTAGAATACTTGATCTAAATCGAAATATTTATAGACGCTCGCTCGATTTGAAGATTTATATCGTAACTAATCTGACTGTAAAGTTTGGAGCGGGACGTTTCACAAGAGTGACATCCACGGCGCCAATTTATAATTGTAACGAATAGTGCTTGAATAAAACATTTAATCGGGTAAACCCGGGCGTTGCCCGGGTCATTCGTCTAGTATCATAATATTCGGAAATACATAAATAAATGGCCTGTCTGGGAGTGCATGGGAAGATAGCCGGGTTAAACCCCTTTGGTAAACAAGTGCCAAGTCTTCATTCTCCCCTAGGGGATTTATTTTACTTAAATCGGTTTAAAAGCGGTTAGACGGGATGATCAAGGGACAGTACTCACCGAGGTGTTCTCGACACCAGTTGTTCTAGGGGTTGTTCTTCTATCTTTCCTTCCCAATATATTACCTCACGGGGCCTCTGTCTCCTGTGTGTCCTTACCACCCATCACTCAACCACCACGACTGCTTCTAACCAACATGCCACACTACAGTTATCCAACAGCATAAACTACATTTTACAACATACATATATATATATGATATATTTTGTATATAGTAAACCATGATTCAATTCCATATTGAACACACAATTGTTTTTAATGTACTAGTTTTTGTTTAATCTTTTATTTTTGTCTGAATTGTTTCACAAATTGCCAAATACATTTTTTAAACATGTAAATTTCATGTTAAAAAAGAAAAGCTGAATGATATGTAAATTTACTAAAGTTTTTTTTTTTTTTTTTTTTTTTTTTTTAATAATGATAAATTGGACGGCCAGTGGTTGTCCAGTGTGTGTGGCCTCGCGCTGATTGCTTATAATAAAGAAGAAGGAAAAAGGCCTAACGACTGCTTAATTGTCATTTCCAGATATTGAAACTTTGGAAAAATTTACAATACGACATATATATATACATTAACCCAAAGCAATAACGCGCCATCTATACATATAAAATGAAAGAATTTAAAAGCACGAATGTTTCTTTTATACATAATACAAACTTCTACTGCCCTTACCGCAATGAAAAAATATGTATTGTTTTATGTTTGTATTATGTATAAAAGAAACATTCGTGCTTTTAAATTCTTTCATTTTATATATATATACATATATACATATATTATATAACCGATTATGATTTTCTCTATGCATAAAAATATTGATATATTTCATAACATCTCGTTTATATGAAGTTTCTATAGAAAAGCTTAATACAAAACACAATATGGCCATATAAATATTGGATAAAAAGGTATTAGATAAAATAATTGTATTACAATTGAGAGAGAGATAATGTTATATGTAAACTCGTTTTATTTTTCGCAGAGAAATATAGAATGAACATTGGTCAACCCAAAGGTAATTTTTTGACTTAATATTCCCAAGTTATAAAATTGAATTACTATAACTATATTTTATATATATAAATATTTTTCTCAAAATATCAAGAGACCTCATATTCTAAAATTCAAAATAGCGAGGTTTTTATGTGTTGAATATAATATTTATGCAAATATTTTTCGTGATGTGTGTGAAATAAACATGAAAAATGTTTGATACTTCCATTTTATAATGTGTGAGAAAATACATTTATAACTAATCAGAATAATGGAACAGGTTTTTGGAGGTGAGTTTATTTTCTTTTTTTTTATTACATATTCAAGCTTTCGGGTATTTAGGCCCTTCTACAGGAGTACAAAATGAACAATATTTAAACACCCTGTTAGATACTAACGGTCAGTATTTAACAGCTTTTCATTATTGTTCAATTCGTACTTATGTAGAAGAGCAGAATTGCCCGAAAGCTTGAAAATGTAATAAAACCTGAAAATAGACTCATCTCCAGAAATCTGTTCCATTATTTAATACCAAGGAGATTTACATCTATCATATACCATTAATTGAGTTAAATAAATTTAAAATATTTGCAGAGTTTCTTTATTAAGGTATCGGGAGACAAGCTTTCGCGTGGTCGCGCTTCATCAGGCCACTGGCTCCGCAAAGGCGTGCAACAGATACAATAGAGATTCAGAGAAATGCATTTAAAAAAGATTATTAAAAAAGGGCGTACCTGAATCTGTAAAGAAAAAAACATTTTTTTTTTCTCAAAATATTTCGAGAGATTGCTCCCTCTTTATCAATATATATGCAATAAATTGATAAAGAGGGAGCAATTTCTCGAAATATTTTGAGAAAAAAAATTTTTTTTTTTCTTTACAGATCCAGGTACGCTCTTTTTTATAATCTTAATTAATGGATCGCCTTTTGACTCAAACATTTAAAAAAATCAAAAATAAAAATAGAGGCTGCCTGGCCGGCATTCATAGTTCTTCGAATTGAAGATACTTCGGCCGGTAAATCTTTTATTATCTCGACGTTTCGATGAAAATCTTTTTTATAGTTGTTTGTATAGATGTGTGTATAGATTTTTTTATATAGAATATTTTTTAACGCCTTACAAAATGATTTAATTTTTATTTGTATATAATTCTCTATAATATTTATATCATTTATATATATTTAACAAATAAATGTATAAATATACATGAACATATATATTTTTTCATAGATGGGGATATAGAAAAAAACCCTGGTTCGAGAAAAGGTAAATTTATAATCTTTAAAATAAACTCATGTATAAAACTTAAGGAAGTTGTACCTTTCAGCATTTATATCGGGACAATATTGGTGATATTTCGGTATATATCGGTGAATATTTTTATATTATAGTATTTTTTTATTTTATTTCAATTCAAAGCGCTATGTCCCCCTAGGAATACTTGCGCTGTCATACATGTATGCCTTTACATTTTCTAAACATATATTTACAATAATTTTAGGCCGTGAATAGAATAGTCATATGATGTTAGCAATGAAAGAGAAAAAAAACTGAGAGAACTGTGTACAAGGAAGAAGTGTCTGGCAATATGCACAATAAGCATAATATAAATTAACAGTTTCTTGAAAGATATTCGTTGTTATATAATTTAAAATATATCTACAAAAGGTATTGAATTTAGTATACATTTCTTTACTGGAAATAAAAATACTTGGATCTGTTACTATTATTTTTTTCGATTCTGTAGTCTTGAAAAACAGGACAATCCAGTAAAAGATGTATTGAGGTTTGTTCCTCATGTCCACAAAAACAACTCGAGTCTTCCACCGCTTTAATTCTTTTTACAAAGCTTCTGAAATTTCTGAAATAATTCAGTATAATAACAATACTGAATAAACACGATAATTTTTTATTCTGTTTTCAAGAAAATTATAAAGTCAATAGAATGAAATTTTATGTCTATAATAAGATAAAAATACGATACAATATTGTTTCTCTTGTAGAAGAGTTACCATGACCGAAAGCTTGAGATTTAGGAATTAAAATATTTTAAAATAAGCTTATCCCTAGTAGCCTTATTTTTTCAGCTTAAAATGATGAAAATTTCGAGCTTCTAATTTATATTAGGTATATAACTAGCAATATATTAATAAATCACAAAAAAACGGCGATATACAAACTAATTTAGTTTTAAAAAATGGTTTCAAAAAAATAAAAAATGCATTTAAATTGAATATTATCATAAAATTATGTTAATCAAAAAGAAATATATATTGAAGTCCTATACATTAGATCCGATCGGAAATGAAGGTAAATTCTATTATTCATGATGAAATTGTGAAAAATGTGATTTAAAATTACAAAATATTTTCTCAAAATGCGTTTCTTTTTATTATATTTCTGGTAAGATATAGTCGATATTTTATTAAGCCCGTTGAAGAGCGATTATCACTTGAAAGCTAGCGTTTTGTAATAAAAAGAAACTCATTGTGAGAAAATATTTTGTAAATTCTATTATACAAATAATAAATATATTTACAAAAATAATAGCCCCTCTCCCTTTAAAAATGCATTATAATAGTTTTATGCTATCGACTCAGTAAGAAAATGTAGAGTTGATGCTAATGAATGAGCTACAACACCGGTTTTGACAATTTCAGACAAAAAAGCCATCCTGTATATATGATTTAAATTCTCCAAAATTTTGTTGTGACTAATTTTTATCACCAGCTTTACATTTTGTACTGGTGTGATAACACAAGATGCATTTTTAAAGCGAAAGTTGCCACTTTTGGTACATGAAAATATCATGCTCCCATAATTTTTTATGTCGTAATAAATCAATATGATTCATTAAAAAGGCATAAATAGGATCAAAATATTATTTATTTTACCAATATTTCAGTTGGCAGAACGCCAACCTTTATCAAGGTGTTATAACATATATGCCTTTTTAATTAAAGATTTATTTATGGATTGTTCTTTTTCAAAACAATAAATATATTTATAAATAAACTTAAAATAGAAAAATAGGCAAAATTAATCTCTATAGATATTAATTAAAAGTATTAATAGCATAGTTTTAAAATATTTGTCACGTGGATATTTAGGAAAGCAAACTTCAGAATGACGCAGCAATTTATTTAAGGCAAGAACAAACTATGAATGATAAACAAAAGATAAACAATGAGTGATGTTTACAGAGTAGCAGAATATAAATTTAAAAAATGATAATGTGTTAATAAAATAATAAATACTTTGCTACAATTGTATTTTTATTACTAACTAAAGATTTATAAATTTATTTTTTAACCACATTCTAAATTATAAAACGTTTTTTTTTTTTTCAGAGAAAATTAAGAAGAACGTGGATGTTAATCTACCCAGAGGTAATTTCAGTATTTACTAGTTAATTAGAATATTATCCCTCATATGTTTCTTTTAAACGAAAAATCGAAATTTTTCGTTTAAAAGAAACATAAGCGGGATAATTTCCATATATTTATACCTACAATATCCCAATAAAACTAGAAAAATTGGTCAATCTAAAACGCATTTTTTTCACAGGTAAAAATAAAATTAAAGGAAGATCTGGTTTCAGAAAAGGTAATTATTTTTAATTCCCAAAAACACAGTTATCACCCAAAAAACACAGTTATCAACCAAAAAATAGACAAAGCAACAGTATATATGAAACCCTATCAAATGCATTTTTCTCTTCATCAACAATAACCATAAACTGAAATAAATCTTTTACTTATGCCAAATACACGTGGTACCAAACGTGATCATAAAGGAGGGTAGTTGGCGACTAATTTTACTGCACGTACATCACATGTCACACATAGACAAAACTTAAGGAAGTTGTACCTTTCAGCATTATATCGGGACAATAACTCTGAAAGATATTATAGTGACCTTTATTGAAGACACACGAGATAACCAAGTGTATATACACTCATGGACAAAACTTAAGGAAGTTGTACCTTTCAGCATGTATATCGGGACAATAACTCTGAAAGATATTATAGTGACCTTTATTGAAGACACACAAGATAACCAAGTGTATATACGCTCATGGACAAAACTTAAGGAAGTTGTACCTTTCAGCATTATATCGGGACAATAACTCTGAAAGATATTATAGTGACCTTTATTGAAGACACACGAGATAACCAAGTGTATATACACTCATGGACAAAACTTAAGGAAGTTGTACCTTTCAGCATTATATCGGGACAATAACTCTGAAAGATATTATAGTGACCTTTATTGAAGACACACGAGATAACCAAGTGTATATACACACATAGACAAAACTTAAGGAAGTTGTACCTTTCAGCATGTATATCGGGACAATAACTCTGAAAGATATTATAGTGACCTTTATTGAAGACACACGAGATAACCAAGTGTATATACACTCATGGACAAAACTTAAGGAAGTTGTACCTTTCAGCATGTATATCGGGACAATAACTCTGAAAGATATTATAGTGACCTTTATTGAAGACACACAAGATAACTAATTGTGAACAACTCTGTCTTCTTAAAAAATCAAAATATGAAACTTTCTTGAGTTTTGTCCATGAGAGTAAACCGAAAATCAAATATGAATAAATTTTACCTGTTTATAACCATTCTGTAAATTGTTTTACAGGAAATCTTGAGGTCTCGACAGAACCAATGGATCTTTCGGGTTTGTAAATTATAATTTTTGTATGTTATAAAAATGTATATTTCTAATATTCATTATATTAGTTTTTATATATACATATTATATATTAAATTAGGGGCATAGTTTGGATCAAAATATTTATTAAATTTCAATATTTCGACGAGGCTGTTCGCCTATCTTCTTCTCGGAAAAATTCAAAAACCTTGTAAGCTTATTATCCTTGTGATGCGCGCGCGAGAAGTGTTGTTTTATATAGTACTAGACGAATGGCCCGGGCAACGCCCGGGGTTTACCCGAGTGCGAATATATTTTAAAAACGTTGACTTGGGTGGTCGCTATTAACAGGGTGGTCTGTATAGACAGGTGGATGTATCACACAGCTGATAACAGGGTTGTCTAGAGTGGTCGCTATAGACAGGGTGGTCTGTATAGACAGGTGGATAAATACTTATATATAACATATATTTTATATAATATATAGAAAATATGAAATATATAAAATATATAATATATATAATATAAAATATATAATATATAAAGGTTACCGATATAAAGGTCTATTCTATAGTATTGGATTGTATAAGAAACATATTTTCATTTAAGTATTGTACTTTATGTAAGAAAGATTAAATATTTGTGTAAAAGCCTATCGTTCAAATCTATATATATAATTGCCTTATTATAATATATATATATATATATATATATATAATATTATTGCGATTTCACCGCCACTCTGTGTTGTGACGACGATCTAAGTTCTATAGAGGTAGTCACTCACCTCTATTCTTGGTCGGCGGGGTTGAAGGTTCAAATTTAGGTTGTCGTTCTTACAGGTTGTTGACGCCGCAATCCCCAGAGAGAGTGTTTTTGTTGCATCATGCTGTGACTCACACGATGACCCAAGGTCATTCAGGGGTGGAGCAAAGCCTATCTCCGTCGTCGCAATGGTGGCGCTGCATGCGAGCTAAGTCTACATATCTGCAAATAACTCTAAGGAAATTCAAGATATTCAAGAAATTATTTTTCGGACACCTTTCCGGGGATATACCTAATAATATCCCAGAATTTCATGGCGATTGGATGTATGGTTTTTGAATAACAGGGTTGTCTAGAGGGGGGCAGGGAGGCCACGTGTTCGCTGGCGGCCAATGGGCGCGCATTCTATCCGTGAGCTTCAGACAAACAGACAAACAAACAGACAGAATAAGGCAAATATATAAGTAGATATGTTGGTGTGACATTTAATTTGAATTATTGTATCTTCAGGAATAAAATGCTGAATATATTTTTGACTATTTTAGTTTTAACTGTAGGTATAATTGTGGTATTTCTATCATCCTATTGATGCTATTTTTATCATCTGTAGATGCCCAGCTCTCCAAAAATAATCTTGAGTGTTTATCCCGTACATTGTTGTATAAAACTATTGCATTATCAAATTCTGGCATATGTCCTTTCCTAACTGCATGGTCTACAAGTAACGATAAAGGGCTATGGTTTTTGAAGGCTGTCCTGTGTTGATTGAGTCTCTCTATTAAGGTTTTTCCAGTTTCTCCAATGTAGGATGATGTGGAACAGGCTGTACCACATGTGTATATACATATGTCATAAAAAAAGACGTATTCTAGTTACGTTACCAATTTATGCAGTCGTGGATGGTAAAAATGAATGATAACTTTTGTCCCAAAAAATATTTATTATTTTTGATTGTTTTTCAAAGCAAACAGTTTTTTGCATACATACAACTAACAGTGTTATTATCTATTTACAAAAAAAAATAATATTGGGTTATATTCCTTTTGTAAAGGATTCCTTTTCATTTTAAAATTTAACTCTGTGATTATAGAATTTTAATTATTTTATGAATAATAAAAAGCATATTTTTATTATGTCACATACATATATATATGTATTATATATACACTTTGTGTATGAAATATATTGAATATTTGTAACGTCAAAACTAGTTTTTTATGTGTAACCACTTCACAAAGGAGTACAAAAAGTATTAATGTAACTGATGGTGTGTAGTATAGTATAGTGAATAGAATCAGGTTGGTATAGATATGGTGATAGATTATCAGAGAAAAGATCAATGACATTTAAAACTTTGTTCGCTTTCATTTTATTACTATATCTGCATTATTCATATATCTTTAACAGAAAGTGGCGAAATGTCTACCCATGAATTCCGCTAGATGGCGCTCTGCACATGTGCTTTTTGTCAGGATAAGCCTTCTTTATTTTTAATATCAACACCTGACCTTTTTATTTTTTCTATTGTTTATTCATATATATATGCTATGAATATATTGTTTTGTTGTTGAAAAAGATAGAGAATTAAAGGTGCAATCGTGAAAAAGGAAAGATAGTAAATTACCTTTGAAGTAGTTTTTATTTTCAATTACTTGAAAAGAATTACACATTAATTATTTTTCCCAGTAATATAAAATTTATAAGATGAATTCTATATTCGTGATTTTAAAAATAGGTAGGTTAACCATACATATATTTACAACAAATATTCTCAAAGTGTTATAAATATATGGTCAAAAATAAAAGAATAGTTAATGATGAAAATTAAATATATGTTTTTTTAAAAATAAAATATTTGCAATTTTTACATTATATAACATACATATATACAAATTAAAATAAAATTGAATAAATATATTTAATATAATGGCGATGTTTTGCAGATTTGGTTTCCAAGCATGTAGCAGGAATTCTACAAAATAGTAAGTAGTTTTTATATTTATATATTTTGGCTAAACTGTTTATATTAACAAGAAATATTATTTTATTCATTATAAATATATACATATCTATATATACACTAATAGACAAAACTTAAATAGTTGTATCTTTCAGCATGTATATCGGGATTCAGACAATAACTCTGAAAGATATTACAGTGACCTTTATTGAAGACACACGAGATAACCAAGTGTGAACAACCTCTGTCTCCTTAAAAAGAACAGATAATAGTCAACATCAAAATATGAAACTTTCTTAAGTTTTGTCCATGAGTGTATACCTGATATCAAATATGAATAAATTTTACCTATCTGTAACCATTCTATAAATTGTCTTACAGGAAATTTTGAGATCTCAACAGAACCAATGGATCTTTCAGGTTTGTAAATTATAATTTTTGTTTGTTAAAAATGTATTTTTATAATAATTATAATAATATTATATACAATATATAATACAGTATTTAATAGTATATACTGTGTCTATGGAATATATTTAATATATTAAACGTCAAAACTAGTTTTTTTATATGAAATCACTTCATAATAATAGACCTCATTCTCGAAGTACAACAAATTAGCAAGGTAACTAATGGTGTTTAGTGAAGTAGACTTTTGTCCATAATATAAATATATATATCAATTTTTTCTCCCCATTGAATATAATCAAAATTATTTTAAAACTTAATTCTATTGACGTTATGTGGCGCTGAGTTTGTTGTTGACACACATTAATATGTTATAATACCTTGATATAGGTTGACGTTCAGCCAACTAAAGTATTGGTAAAATAAATGATATTTTGATTCAATATATGCCTTTTTAATTAAATACATATATATATATTATGATGCATTAGCGCGCCATCTGTTATGAAAATTTAAAACTAATATAGATGCGTATGTTTCTTTTAAAAATAAACAATTTACACTGCCCTTACTGCAATGGAAAATTTGATGATAAGCAAGCTCCATCATTAATATTTCCCTTGCAGTAAAGGCAATAGAAATTCGGCCAGTAAATCCTTTTATTATCTCGACGTTTCGACAAAAATATTTTGTCCTCGTCAGGAGCGAACAAAAATTAAAACATTTGGCAAAGCGTTAGAAATTATTCAAAGGCTGAAAGGGCGTTCTCTTTTTGTTTGCTCCTGACGAGGACAAAAGATTTTTGTCGAAACGTCGAGACAATAAAAATATTTACTGGCCGAAGTGTCTTTTATTTGAAGAAATATGATGCAGGCCAGGCAGCCTCTATCTTTACGTCTATAATAGTTTCGAATTTTCATATATATGTGTTTAGCTAGAATAAATCTAGCCAAAAAATATATGTATATAATTAGTTGGCTTCTAACGTTATTCTATTTATCATTATTTATTTCTCATGCACTTACCTGTAGAAGGGTAGGGACGGCCGATAGCTTGAGATTACATTAATAAAAGGAAGTTTATCTCCATAAACCTGTTTTAAACTATATTTAGGAGATTTGAATCAAGTAAATCTCATTATGTGTGTCATCACTTATATCTTCAATTAGTTTGTTTTCCAGTATGGTATCAATACACTAGATGTGAAACTACTCTATATGAAATGATGTAACAGCTTTCTGGAGATGAGTTTCTTTCCATTTTTTATTACATTCTCAAGCTTTCGATCATTTTCGCCTTTCTACAGTAGTACAAAATGAACAATATTTAAACGCCTTTGTACTCCTGCTTAAGGAAGGAAGTGCCCGAAAGCTTGAGGATGCAAAAAAAAATTGAGAAGAAACTCATCTCCAGAAGCCTTTTACATTATGATAATGGCTAAAGCACTCAATAGTATACAAGTTAGCTTTTATTCTGAATTTGCCAGAATTGGTGTTATGGCTTATTCTTTATGATCACTAGAAATTTTTATAATATGGTGATGAACAAGTGCATCTTTCTGATGCATAGATAAAGGGAGAGATGCCTCTTTTGGTACATGAATATCATCCTTCCAAACCTTTATGTTGTATTACAGCTTGAAAATCGGCCCTTACCATCTCACTAGCCTAAACAACTGTTTGGTAAATTGGACCGATTTCATAATTCTCTCGTAGTATGTGATGAAATCGAAGCCACCCCAGTACTGATGAGGCCCAAAGCCCGAAACTTTGATATAGAGTAATAGACAAAGAAGTATTGATCTATTCAGAGATCTCTATTCCACAGTATAACGTTTCCTCTTTAGACAATTAGACAATTAAAATAATTTTATTGACATCTTGTCAATACATGCAAAGTGCACAGTCTTCACTATTTAAAAAAAAATAGATAATATGGATTATATTAACTATGTACAATAAATATGGCGTCTCTGCCAGCGCTGCAGGGTTTGGTGGAGAATCGCCAACTATGATATAGAGGTTGGCGGTTTTCTCTGAATTTTTCAGAACTAGTGTTGTGACTTATTCTTCATCATCACTAGTAAAGCGTTTTACAATTGTGATGAACAAGTCATGGTTTTCTAATGCTTAATTTAAGAAAAATGTGCCTCTTTTGATAAATGAAGATCATCCTCCCAAAACTCTATGTTATATTGTGTTACAATACATATACATGTTATATTAAAATATTATTTTATTAAAAATTATGATTCATAGATTCAAATACTCTGCTAAATCGACCGCCAGAGGTCATGCTTCCCATATAAAAAACTCATTGTTGTGATTTCCCGATGGCCGGCTCAAACTTTTGTACATTATGTAAATAAGTATTTCATTTTTTTATTCTTACGCCTTAAGCTAGGCAGTATCTTTCTCAAATTATGTTTTCTATATATTCCTTTAGTTCAATTAAAGAAATCTCTGATCAAGACTATTATTATTATTGCCACGACTGCAGAACAATATCGTAAAATACTCATGTATACCAAAAACAAGCAACAGCTAATAATTCTATATAAATAACGATCAAAATACAACAGGAATTTCTCCTTTTTTCTATTTATAACATATATATATACAAATTAAAATAAAATCGAATAAACATATTCAATATAATAGCGATGTTTTGCAGATATGGTTTCCAAGCATGTAGCAGGAATTCTAAGAAATAGTAAGTAGTTTTTATTTATATGTATAGTATATTTTAAACTGTATAATAATGAAACATTTAGTATATGTCGCATATTAATAGGTAATCCCATAATATTATGTTCAAATCAATAAGCTTGAGGGATAAGTCTCTTTTAAATACATTTATTTCAAGCTTTCGGGCTCAACCGCCCTTCGACAGGAAAAATTATATTAGCTACTAAAGTTTTCGGATCTAATCTATGTATACATTTGTGAGACGCCTGTGTCGAGACACAGGCGTCTCACAAATGTATACATAGATTAGATCCGAAAACTTTAGTAGCTAATATAATTTTTCCTGTCGAAGGGCGGTTGAGCCCGAAAGCTTGAAATAAATGTATTTAAAAGAGACTTATCCCTCAAGCTTATTGATTTGAACACAACATATGTCGCATATCTTCCAATTAGTTAGAGCCGATACTTTATAAGATCATACCCTTCTATTAAAATGTACACTGCTCCTATTTGCAACCACCCCCATATTTTGTATATATGCTATATCTTTATTAATAATACCTGTAAACCCTTATTTGTATTTAAACTAAAAATGGTGACGTCAAAATAAAAATAGTCAAAGAGTGGTCAGCTGGTGGAAGCTACGGGCAGAGGGGAGGAAATAGCCGACTCCCAGATGGCGCCCCCCCTCAAGGGCTTTTTATACACGACCCCTGTCAACAGGACAGGTTTTAGCAGGGAATCAACGGCAGTATGTTCTACAGTGTGTCCATCGGCAGACTGCTTCTGTCTCTCTCTGTCGCTTTTTCCATGTCTCGTTGTTAGAAATCCAGTTTGTGTCATGGCCTCTACCTCTGTCCCGTGGGCTGTCCCCGATCACTCTCGATGATAACATCTAGCCTTGCCTCTGCTTCTTGTTGTCCGCGTGTGGGAAGAACAAGAGCGTATTTTTATACATATTTACATATTATAAATCATATAACTCCTTGGTGCGTCGGTTTTTTCTTTTAAATTGTTAATATTTTGTATTTCTATCAATATATTTGGCTATTTGCTAAATATTATATTTATTGGTAGTGACAGTCTTACCGTCTTCCACTGTTGATCAAGATATGGACAAAGGTAATTTCTTTCAATCATTTTTTTAATTTCTAATTGATAGATGTAGTCCCAATAAAATATGTAAATAATATATTTGATACTTTGACTCGAATTATTATAAAATGTCATTTATTTTTCTACTTCAATTTTTTATATTGCCACGTTGAAAATTAGGGAAGACAAAAACTTCAGGAGAGGACAGTAATTTATTTCAGGGAAGGACAAAACTAAGAACGGTAAACAAAAGATAAGCCACGAGGGAAATTTACAGAGTAGCAAAATATAAACATAAAAATGACCACTCTGTTATATATATATATATATTAAAAATAATAAAATTATTAAATACTTTGTTACAATATATTTCACTATTTACTAAATATTATATTTATTGGCAGTGACAGCCATACCGTCTTCCACTGTTGATCAAGATATGGACAAAGGTAATTTCTTTCAATCATTTTTTTTAAATTACTAATTGATAGAGGTAGTCCCAATAAAATATGTAAATAATATATTCGATACTTTAAAAAACAACACTTGAAGTTACACCACATGAGTTTCTTTTCAACGAAAAATCAAAATTTATTTCAAGGTGAAATATTAACTATTTCTAACCTTTTTGGATGAAGTATGAAAGGGTATATTATGAAGAGTAATGATGAACGGAAAAATAAAAGTGTCCAGGGATGGGAATCGAACCCACATGTTCCGCTTACCGGGCAGATGCCATGTCCACTAGGCTACCCTGGACGTATTTTTCCGTTCATAAATAATACATAAAGTAACTTATAATACAATATAATACACTGCGGTTTGTGATTGTGAAACAACACTTGAAGCTACACCGCATGAGTTTCTTTTCAATGAAAAATCAAAATTTATTTCAAGGTGAAATATTGACTATTTCTAACTATTTTGGATGAGGTATGAAAGGAAGAATTATGAAGAGTAATGATGAACGGAGAATAAGAGCTAAATAAAGAGTCATGGTCAAGTTTGAGTTGTTGTACGAGGTGTGTTCAAAAAGTATCGCGACTTTTGTGTTTTTCAAAAATTATTTATTTATTCATTAATACCTATTTTGTCCCCTTCAAAGTAATCCCCATGAGATATTATACACTTGTGCCAACGGTTTTTCCAATCTTCGAAGCACTTCAAAAAATCATTTTTTAAAATCTTTTTCAGCTCCTCCTTCGATGTCGTCTTTATCTCGTCAAGCGTAGCGTAACGTCGTCCTTTCATGGGCCTCTTCAGTTTAGGGAACAAGAAAAAGTCACAGGGGGCCAGATTCTGGGGAATACGGTGGCTGCGGCATCATTAGTGTGTTGTTTTTGGCCAAAAAGTCGCGCACAAGCAACGATGTGTGAGCAGGGGCGTTATCTTGGTGCAAAAGCCAATTTTTGTTCTTCCACAAATCCGGGCGTTTCTGGCGGATTGCTTCGCGCAAATTGCGCATAACTTGCAGGTAATATTCCTTATTGACCGTTCTACCCTGTGGCAAGAACTCATGATGCACCACGCCCCTGCAATCGAAGAAAACTGTCAGCAAAACCTTCGACCGAACTTGGCGCGCTTTTTTCGGTCTTGGTTCGAGCGGCAGCTTCCATTGAGATGATTGAGCTTTGGTTTCCACGTCATAACCATAAACCCACGCTTCGTCACCAGTTATAACCCTCTGGAGCAAATTTGGGTCGTCGCGGACAGAGTCCAACATCTCATTAGCAATGTTCATGCGATGCTGTTTTTGGTCGCAATTGAGCAATTTTGGTACGAATTTCGCGGCGACCCGTCTCATGCCCAAATCATTGATAAAAATCGAATGGCACGAGCCAATCGATATGTTTAGGTCCTCAGCAACTTCTCTAACGGTGATTCGACGATTGGCCAATATCATTTTCTCCACTTCATTAATTTTTTCGTCTGTTGTTGAAGTGCTCGGGCGTCCGGCACGCTCTTCGTCGTTCACATCTTCTCGGCCTTCTGAGAACATTTTGTACCACCGATAAACGTTGCTTCGGTCCAAGGTAGCTTCTCCGTATGCCACAGTCAACATTCGGAATGCATCCGCGCACTTAATTTCGTTTTTCACACAAAATTTGATACAGGTTCTTCGATCCATTTTTTTAATAGGTAAAAATCGAAGACGATCCAAAACACCTGCAAGCAAAGCATCTGTCAACAATTAAGTGAACATTCAAAATGGCCGAGCTTGTCGGCATAAGTGAGAGACATGAGTACCAACATAAAGCCACAAAAAGATCGAAATTCGAATATACGTAACCCGCGAAAATTCAAAATTCGCGATACCTTTTGAACACACCTCGTATGTCTAATTTCGACACAACAATTATGCTAAAATATTTTACAATATGTAAAATTGCAAATAACATTGCCATAATATTAGTGTCCTCTATCGCTGAAAATTAGACAGAGCAATAGATATACATATAAATATTTGCATCGAGCAATGATCTTCCGCAAACAATAGGTACAAAGTCAATTAGGCATAAATTGACATAAAGCAATAACCTGCCATGTATATCTCTCCCAATATTTTTATCGCAGTAAGGACAGTACATCGATATAGATCAATAATATTTATGATGAGTTTTCAGTAAATGGTTTTTGACGCATTTCTTTGATATAAAATCTATATGTATAAAATTCAATGTTTTTATGTTTGTTTGTTTGTATGTCCGGTATACAAATTCGCAGTAGTTCACTAATTCAAACCAAAATTTCCATACATAGGTAGAAAATAACGGGGAAGACGATAGGCTATTTTAAAAAAATATATAAATCAATTATTAAAACTATATATTCAAATTATTTTACTTAGAAGGCGCTGTTCGTGAGCTGATTTAGATTAAATTATGCTGATGCAAACAAATAGATAATGCTAATAACAAACAATTATTTAAAAAATCTTATCTAAATATATATTACTCGGGTAGATATGCACACGGGTCAATCCCGGGGCGAAGCCCGGGTCACCCGTCTAATAGTCTATAAAAAGTAATGAAAATTTCATTTAAATTATTAATTCAAAATATATATAAAAACATTATTGTTCACATACACAAATAATATTTATTATATTTAAAATGGCATTAATACATTTTATATTTTCAGAATCTTCTGAGAGTGGATCATCTGAAATAGGTAAATGACTGATCGTTATTACCTTTATGTTTTATAGTATTTAAAATATATATATTTAAACTAAGCTCGATTTAACAATTATCGAGATTTCTTACTTCAAACCATATTTGCATATACTAATTATTTAATTACACTTATAGACAAAACTTAAGGAAGTGGAAAGTTTTTCATATCGCCGTTGTCAGTTTTTTTTTCTGAAGTAGACAGAGGCTTTTCAAACTTGGTTATCTCGTGTGCCTTCAATAAAGGTCACTGTAATATCTTTCAGAGTTATTGTCCCGATATACATGCTGAAAGGTACAACTTCCTTAAGTTTTGTCCATGAGTGTATATACACTTGGTTATCTCGTGTGCCTTCAATAAAGGTCACTGTAATATCTTTCAGAGTTATTGTCCCGATATACATGCTGAAAGGTACAACTTCCTTAAGTTTTGTCCATGAGTGTATATACACTTGGTTATCTCGTGTGTCTTCAATAAAGGTCACTGTAATATCTTTCAGAGTTATTGTCTCGATATACATGCTGAAAGGTACAACTTCCTTAAGTTTTGTCCATGAGTGTATATACACTTGGTTATCTCGTCTGTCTTCAATAAAGGTCACTGTAATATCTTTCAGAGTTATTGTCCCGATATACATGCTAAAAGGTACAGCTTCCTTAAGTTTTGTCCATGAGTGTATATACACTTGGTTATCTTGTGTGTCTTCAATAAAGGTCACTGTAATATCTTTCAGAGTTATTGCCCCGATAAACATGGTAAAAGGCACAACTTCCTTAAGTTTTGTCCATGAGTGTATATACACTTGGTTATCTTGTGTGTCTTCAATAAAGGTCACTGTAATATCTTTCAGAGTTATTGTCCCGATATACATGCTAAAAGATACAACTTCCTTAAGTTTTGTCCATGAGTGTATATACACTTGGTTATCTCGTGTGTCTTCAATAAAGGTCACTGTAATATATTTCAGAGTTATTGTCTCGATATACCTGCTAAAAGGTACAACTTCCTTAAGTTTTGTCCATGAGTGTATATACACTTGGTTATCTCGTGTGTCTTCAATAAAGGTCACTGTAATATCTTTCAGAGTTATTGTCCCGATATACAGGGTGATCCAAAAGTCCCGCACTATTTTAAAAATTAATAACTCCGCGAATATTTGCGCTAGAGCAATGCGGTAAACACCATTGTGTTCAGGATGCAATGGGATTTTTTATGGCAAATAATGAAAAATTCGAAATTGATTTTAGTTACAATTTTATTCGCCAGATGGCGCACTACCAGAATCAGAGATTCAGCGGCCAAATTGTTTGATAAATTGAAAAATATAACTAATCGACACGTATTTTTCCTTTTTGAATACCAGGAAAGAACCCTAATAATATCAAATAACAAATTAATAAAACACCACTTCGCCAAAAGTATGAAGAATTGGTTAACAATTTTTAAATACAATCAGAGATATGTAAAATAGGTAAATGCAAATTAAAACATGTAGCAAAAAAAAAGAAGATATTTTAGATACGGTTTGTGTTCCCGAAGATAATAAATTTCTAATATTTTTAATTCAACTCTCACTCAGTATCGATTATATTTATTTTAATTCATTTGAAAAATATGTATCTTTCTCTGATAATTTATTTTACTCTGGAATGCCGTTGTTGTTGTCGTGTCCAATAAAGAGCCTCAGATGTACCATGCATCTCCATCACATCAGCAGCAATGTCCACTCTCTTGGGTGTGTAAAGCTGCTTCTCTGGGTCTATGTCAAATTTCTGCAAGGCTGCGGCCATTGCTGGCTATGAGAATATGTGGGTAGGTGTAAGTTCCACACCAGGCCAATTGTTGCATGCCCTATAGGTTATTGTGCCATCTGGATGTATTGTCATTCCTTTATAGTGTTTTGTTCTAAGTCTTGTTATAGTTTTTGTCATTTTTCTCTCAGAGTTTATTTCGCATTTTGATCTTTTCTTATTCACTGTTTAATTATCTTGTATTTTGACAAAGAATCAGCGTCAAATAATGACATTTGTTCTTTCATTTGGCTCAACTTTCTGGCTTCCTTTGCCAATTCAAATGCCATTTCATTACCCCCGATCCCAGCATGGGCAGGGATCAATTGTAGAATGCAGTTATTCTCCAATGGTTCCAGTTGGGTAAGTAACGAGTGTATTTTCTCTGTGATTTTAGTATTGCCCTTCTGAATTGCTTCTAGAGCGGATATGGAGTCGCTGTATATTAAAATTCCTTCTGCTTGATGCAGGGATGGTTGGTTAAGGCATACATCAAGGGCTTTCCAGATAGCTGTCAGTTCACAAGTGAAGTTTGACGAAATCTATCTTGCTCCTTCTTTGATTTTGATGTGCGTTCCATCTTGCAGTATTATGTTAATTCCGGCTCCTCCATAACTCAGGGTAAGGTCTGAAGATACATCTGTATATGCTGTTAAAGTGGGTGGCCTAGCACTTTTAATCAAGAATTTGTACTATGAGGACATAGCCGTTAATATTTCAAACACATAGACCTCGAAGCCCAAGGTATCAAAGTCTACCTCAATCAAAACAAAGCCATCAACATATACAATATGTATCACCCTCCAAACAATACACTTATTGACGATGGAACAATGGCTCAATTTAGGTATGGAAAAACAAGTTAATTACAAAATTATACAAACATTTCAAAATTGATGGAAAAGCTATCACTTGGATAAATAATTCCCTTAAAAATAGATACATCAGGGTCAAATATAATGGTTTCTATCTAAAACCTTCAAATTGTATCAAGGAATACCACACAAGGATCAGTCCTTAGCCCAACTCTCTTCACCCTATTTATTGCAGGCATAGAAGAAATATTTTCACATAAAACCAATATTGGACTTTTCGCTGGTAACATTATTCTATGGAGCAGCAACACTAACTGGAAAAAAGCTGAAGAGATTTGAACAAGACTCTCCTCCACCAAGAAAAATTTGCTAATAAACATAAATTAGAATTTAACCCCCAAAAATCTGAAACCTGTCTTTTTACTACCGATAAGAAACTATACAAAATAAGACCAAATATTATTCTGAAAGAACAACAATTGCAATATAATAAACATCCTAAATATCTCGGCTACACCTTGGATCCAGAAATTAACTCCAGTAAAAATATTGAAGGAGTTGTTAGAAAAGGAAGAGACCGACTAAAAATCTTGAAATGTATTTCAGGAAGAGTGGGGAGCTGAAGCAACAACACTAAAATTAAATTACACATCTCTAATGAGACCTATCTTGGAATATGGATAACAAATCTATGGTACAGCATCTGAAACAAATCTTAAATCACTGGAAAGGATACAACTAAATACAGCTAGAATTATTACAGGTCTTCGAAATACCTGCCCTAATAATATTGTACCTTACGAGGCAGACATTATGCCCTTAAAGGATAGAAGAAGCTATAATCTGCCAAAATAAATAAACAAAATCAAGAGTTATGAAAACAAACAAAGAACCTTCGATTACATACTTAATTGGGAACCCAATATAAGACTCAAAAAAGAAGGCCCTCTCCACCTGGCCAAAAGAAATGGATTTTTAAAATATAAAGTGGAAAAATATTATTTAGCAGAAAAAATATCTCCATGCGAATCACTAACAAAATGTTATTTTTAATGCCACTTTAAATGAACCCACCAACAAACAATACCAATATCCATAATACTTAAAACAATTATCATTAGAAATAATTAATAAAGTTCCTAAAAATGCAATAACTATCTATACCGATGGTAGCAGAGACGAGTTGGGACACACTGGCAGTGGCTCTCTCATTAAAACCACAAATGGAAATGAGAAAATAAACAGAAGAAACCCAGATTTTTGCTCAGTCTTCAGATCAGAACTTATATCCATCTATGAAGCCTTAAAATCCATCAGAAACATTAAACATCACGATATATGGATTCTTACGGATAGTAGAAGTGCCATACAACACTTGAGTCACACAAGGGAACTTAGAGACAAAGTAAGCAGGAGAATAATTGGTTATCTCCAAAAACTCTCAATACCTCAAAAATTCACCTTCAATGGATACCCTTACATGTTAGCATTGAAGGCAATGAAGCTGCTGATGCGCTAGCGAAAAAGGTCACAAAAGAACCCTTGCTACAGAAAAATAGACTTACTTTTAAAGAAATAGAAACAGTAGCCAAAACAAAAATAAACAAGAACTGGAGGATCCCACCTAAGCACAGTTGGTACACCCTAGAAGCAGATGGCCACCCAGACCTTTCGGTCCACAAGCCGGCATCCGAAGCATGCCCTTCGCTGCTATTCTGTTCAACTCATAAGCCAAGTAACGGTATCCAAGCTAGAGCTTGGACATTGTACCTGGAAACACCACCTCCCAGACAACGTGTCTGGAAGGATTTCTATACCGGTGGCCTTTAATCACAGCAAAAGAGGAAACTATCTACTGTGTCCAGCGGGGACCGCGGGGAGGCGGCCCCCGGTCGACTCTGTTCACTCACAGCTGAGGAAAAGCTCAGCTGCCACGTCGTGGGCTTTCTCAAGAAGCTTGCTGTGATTTCTCAGCAGCTCACTCTCGATCGCGCCACTCGCCCTCCTTCTCTCTTCCTGCTCACCCACTACCCTTGGACAATCCAAGACGTAGTAGCGTGTATCCACATCCCTTTCTCCACAGACGCAATCAGGGTTTCTCTTAATTTTAAATCTGTGGAGACTTGGGGAAGAGCCCATGTCCCGAACTACCCTAATGAATTTGTGGGACATTACCTTACAGAGGTACTTGGGTGTTGTTACCCAATTGAATACCTCTCTCCCCTTCACACTGTTCCTCCATCTGTCCAACCATAAGTCCTGGACGTGCCCCCTGATCCTCCTATAAACTTCTTTCTTGGTCACTGGGGTCCTCAGTGATCTACCTCTAAAGCATCCTGCCTTAGCGAGCCTGTCTGAGAACTCATTACCTTTGATGAGGCTGTGTCCCCTAACCCAATGGAGCTCCGGAGCCCGCGTTATCATCTCCAGCTCCTGGATTATTAGATGCGTGAGTTGCCCTTTCGCCAAATTGATGGCGACGAGGGCCGACATACAATCTGAATAGAGGCGGTCCGGGCTGAAGTTCTTCTCGGCACACACTCTGAGGGCTACCCTGATCGCAACCAGCTCGGCTGAAAAGACCAATTCATCCACTCTGAGTGTTAAGCTTTCTTGGAAGATCAGCTCTCCATTAGTGAAAATCCCTACTCCAGCTCCATTATTGGTTCCAGACTTACTGCCATCAGTGAAAACCTCCGTGCCAATCCCTGTCGGCCCTCCAGGACTCCAATTCCACTTTGGCAACCACTGCGGAGGCTTCCTTGGGTCCCTCTTCCATTCCAGGGCACCCGCTTCAAGTCCCAGGGCATCTTCCCTGTTCTCCCAGATCTTCTGTCTGATGGTCTCCTCCTCTAGTTTCAATCCCAGGGGAATAAGGCCAGCGAGGACCAAAAAGGCCTCACTGCTGGTAGTGCGATATCCCCCTATGATTCTGAGTGCCGCTGTCCTCTACACGCTCTCTAGAGTTTTTGCCACCTTCTGATCCCTGTTTTAGCAGATTGGCTCGACACAGGAGAGGTAGAGGTTCCTAAAAATAGTACCCTCCTTCTCCCCCCCTCCCCCCCCCCCCTATTGAGAGCCAACCAAGACAGGCCTGCACAACGCCTCCCTGCCTCTCGCCACCATCTCCTCCGCCTGGTATTGCCAACCCATCTTGTCATCAATGACCACCCCCAGGATGGTCATCCTATTGACCAACGCTACCCTCTGTCCTTTCATCCGGATAGCCGGCTTGTGCTCCCATTTGATCCCTTTCCTTTTAGTTCTTATGTCCCTAGGCTTAAAGCTGAGACATTGAACTTAAGGCCAGAGTCATGGGCCCAGTTCGAGAGGATTTGGAGAGAAGTTTCAACACACTTCTCAGCCTTCACTCTCGAAGCAGCCTCAATGATGAGGAACTGGTCGTCAGCATAGAGAACCAGCCAGGCTCCCTCAGGTAGCTCCTCCTGGAAAACGGTGTTTACCAGAATATTCCACAGAATAGGTCCGCAGCAAGAGCCCTGGGGGCAACCCCTAGCACAGTTTCTTTCCAACTTCCGCCCACCAAAACTGAGGCTAATCCGTCTATCCCTCAGGAAGTCACGAAGCAAGCTGCACAAATTATCAGGACAACCCATGTCCATCAAATTTCATCAGCTTGTTCCAGCTCATGGAGTTGAACGCGCCATCAATGTCCAGGGCCACGAGAAGAACCCAAGCACCCTTATTTAAGCCCATCTCAACCCCCTCTAACACCTCGTTCAGAGCTGTGGTTGTGGAGTTCCCTTCCCTAAAACCATGTTGGAAAGAGGAAAGGAGCTCATTACTCTCTAGCCAGTGCTTCAGTCGCTGAGCTAGTAGGCTATCCAGGACCATACCTAGACACACTAGTAAAGAAAGCGGACGATAATCATTAGGGGAATTACCCTTTATACCAGACTTTTCGAGAAGCACTACTCGGGCAACTTTCCATGCCTCAGGAAATGTACCAGTGTCCAGGCACCTATTGAAAAACCTGGCAAGAAGTGATGGGTGCATTCTTAACAGGGCTTTCACGACCGTGTTATCGATCCCTTCTCGGGACCAGGAGCTTTCCTTTTCCCGAACTTGAATACGATGGATACGTGGATCGCGAACTTCGCCGCTGAGGAGATGATGATGGCGTAGTCCTCGAGACCAACTGGAAAGATCCAGGACTGCATTATCACACCTAGGTATTTTTGGATATCTAATTTTATCAATTATTTGTTTGTTTATGCTTATTTTGTGGTTATATTTATGCCTTTTTCCCTCTCAGTGGAGAAGACGCAAAGGTTTGGTTTTATTGGGTTTATGGTCATTTGGAGTTCCATTGCCCACTTCTCCAGTCCTCTCATTGATGTGTTCAGTATTTTTTACAATTTTTCTATGCTGCTACTTGTGTGCCATATGGCTATATCGTCTGCATAACAGGCAACCATTGAGTCTTCAGTGAGGTAAGGATGGATGTCGTTAATATATAGCAGATAGAGTAGAGGACTGAGCACAGATCGTTGGGGTACACCAGCCCATGTTCTTCCTTCCTTGGAAAATTCTCCATTGACCCAAACCTTTAACCTTCTTCCCCTTAAGAAGTCTGCAATCCAGGTTAAGGTTTCTCTTCTTACTCCGATGTTGTGCAGCTTTTCACGTAATTTCTCCCTCCACACTCGATCAAAAGCTGAGGTCATATCAAGGAATATAGCCGTGGTCTTCTTTGGCGGTTTTTCCTGGAAAGAATCTATTATTGATTGACAGAAGTAGAACAGTTGATCAGTCGTACAGTGCTGGGATCTATAGGCAGTTTGGTAGAAGTTTATTTTATTATTGTCAGTGAGCCAGACTATGAGCCTAGAGTGGATAATTCGTTCTGGTATTTTACAAAGTATGCTGGTGAGAGCAATTTGCCGATAGTTCTTGGATTCCTTGGCATCTTTGTTTGGTTTCAGTATTGGCACAGTAATTGATATCTTCCAATTCTTTGGTAGTTTACCAGTTTACCATGAAATGTTCAGTATTCGTAGGAGTTGATCATTAGCTTTGTCTTCAAAGTGTTTAATTATTTGACCAAAGATTAGATTATCTCCTGGTGACCTCTTGGATTTTTTTATTGATGAGTTTAGCTCATTCAGTGTGAAGTCTATCGAGAAAATATATTGTTGATGGAAGTTTCTTGCTTGTTTAACTAACTTGTTTATATTATTCTTAGAGTCCTGTCTTCATTCGTATAGTTGAGTATGGAAGTGCTTGAAAGATATTCAGCAATTATGTTAGCCATCTGTTTGTTCTCGTTCTCGCTGTTATATTCATATCGGTTAGAGTATTGGAGGGTTGGTGTTGGTTTTCATTGTTTTCTAACACTCTAATCATATTCCAGTGTTGGCTGTCCTTTCTTGGATCCATTTTTTCGCAGAATTCTGCCATTTTTCTCTTGTTTGCATATCCAAATTTCTTGTTCTATTTTGTGACTAATTTCAATGTGTTACTTTCTCTTTTCTTCTGTTTTATTTTTTAAAGAAGTTCATTGATATTGTCTCTCTCTGCAATCATTGCCTCGATGTTGTGGTTCTTCCAGGAAGGTATCCACAGGTCTAACGTCTCCTTCTAGGTATCGATGCTTTTGCAGCTTTTGATATATTCGAAGAGAAGTTTTCCAAGTTTTTGTCAAGCGTTCTGTAATTCAATTTTTCGTTGCACAGTTCTTCAATCTTTTCTGTGAATTTTTTTCAAGTCGGCTTTCCTAAAGTTCCATGTTCTTTTATTCTATTGGACATTCTCAATTTTGAAGTTTAGGGTTGTTAAAATTGGTCTGTGGTCACTGATTGCACATCTCAGGATTTTCTATTGTGTTGTGGGTGCGATGTTGAAATTTATCGCTGTGATGTCTATTGCGGATTCTGTGCCTGTGGACTTGGATAGATAGGTGTTCTCTCCCTTATTTAATGGTGTATGGTCGAGGTCGGTGACCTTTGTTATCCTTGACAGATGATCCCCAAGTTGAACTTTTGGCGTTAAAATCGCCGAGTATGATTGTGATATCCGAAGAAGCTTCACTTACTGTCTCTATTGTGTGTACCCATACAAAATTCAAAGATTTCACGAGCTGAAAGTTGGCGATTTTGAGATGCGTCAAGAATTCGCTGCATGGGTTTTCCGGAAAATTGATATTGATGAAAACTGGCTGTCGAATGTTCTGTGGACAGATGATGCTCACTTTTCTCTAAAGGGAGAATTTAACATTCAAAACAGCCGCTTTTGGGGAACAGAAAACCCTAGGATTTTTACAGAAATGCCACTTTATCAGCCTAGAGTTACAGTTTTGTGTGGGTTCACTTCTTCTTTTATTATTGGGCCATATTTCTTTGAAAAATCAATGGAAGAACTTTTAAAACCGTTTTTGTAACTGGTGAACGTTATGTTCAACCTTTTAGAGAAAAGGGTATTCCCATATTGCAGGGAAAAAGCACTAAGCGAAATAACATTCATGAAAGTTGGAGGACCTCCTCATATCTCCCGAGGTGCCAAACAATTGCTGAAGTATACGTTCGATGAAAATCGTGTGATAAGTCGCCACTTTATATACCAGTGGCCTCCAAGTTCACCAGACTTGACGCCTTGCGATTTTTGTTTATGGGGGTACATTAAGTCGTGTGTTTATCGATGCTGGCCTACCACATTGGCCATGTTGAAGGCTTCTATCAGATGGCACGTTTTATCAATTTCAACAGATATGTTATTTAATGCTGTTCATTCTGTCATTTATCGTCTGCAGGCGGTGATTGAGAATGAAGGGTGCCACATTGAGCAAGGATTGTGACCTAATACAAGAGAGAAGGCAGTTACCTCATGTGTTATATAAGCTGCCATGTATTATATTATCTACCAATATTTTGCAGCTCTTTGTGTTGGGATATGGGGATAATAAATGCTGTCCTCACATCTTGACTCTTTTTTTTTTTTGTGAACAGTAATATTTGTCATTTGCTCACATATTATGTCGTGCAAACCAGAGTGTTATAACTTCTCGAATAACACTGGTACACACAATTTTACCCCTTATGTTTAGTTTTTCGCTTTTCGCTCATTAGAAGAAATAGCATAAGGCATATTTTCTGTACTCCAATAACTTTAGAAATTTTGTGCGAAAAAATAATACAAAATGATTTTACTACCACGTTTTTCAACGCAAAAGGTCGATTTGAAAAATATTTTTATTTGAGGGGACACATTTTTTAAAATTGGGTACAGTATGAGAGAGAGTTGAATTAAAAATATTTGAAATTTATTATCTTCGGAAACAAACCGTATCTAAAATATCAATTTTTTTTTGCTACATGTTTTAATTTGCATTTACCTATTTTACATATCTCTGATTGTATTTAAAAATCGTTAACCAATTCTTCATACTTTTGGCGAAGTGGTGTTTTATTAATTTGTTATTTGATATTATTAGGGTTCTTTCCTGGTATTCAAAAAGGAAAAATACGTGTCGATCAGTTATATTTTTCAATTTATCAAACAATTTGGCCGCTGAATCTCTGATTCTGGTAGTGCGCCATCTGGTGAATAAAATTGTAACTAAAATCAATTTCGAATTTTTCATTATTTGCCATAAAAAATCCCATTGCATCCTGAACACAATGGTGTTTACCGCATTGCTCTAGCGCAAATATTCGCGGAGTTATTAATTTTTAAAATAGTGCGGGACTTTTGGATCACCCTGTACATGCTAAAAGGTACAACTTCCTTAAGTTTTGTCCATGAGTGTAATTCAAGTTGAAGACTTCATCAACGTTTTATGAAGGTTAATTGTACTTTTAACAAACCTTCCACATTTTTTAAAGTGCGACACTATGTCGCTGAAACATCAAAGGACAATAAACTTTATTTTTAAAAAGTTGAAGTCTTCTCTCAACTTGAATTAATCACAATCCAACCTACAATTATGGTATACTCTATTATTTTACTAGTGTCTATATATACAGTTAAACCTGTCTATAGCGCTCCCTATTAGAACTCATCAAAATAGGGTGCTATATAGCGGGGGTGTTATAGGCAGGTCACTTTTAATGTAAATCGCATCGTTCTACGTATTTAAAATCGGGCGCTATAGAGAGGGAGGCTCTATTTAGAGAGGGCGCTATAGACAGATTTTATTGTATTTAGAAATGTATCTAGTATTCCTTACTAAGTAAATTGAGACTATTTGATTTGTTAACATATTTCCATATTGGTAATAATAATAAATCGTAATAATACAACAGGTTTATAAAGATGAGTTTCTTTTTATTAACGTAATCTCAAGAGCTTTCGGATATCTCTGCCCTTCTACTGGAGTGCATAAAACTTATTGAAGGCACACGAGATAACCAAGTATGAACAAAACTGCCTCTGTCTCCTCCAAAACACAGACAACCGGCGATAACAAAGACTTTCCACTTTCTTAGTTTTACCATGATTGTATTTTCCTTCATAACCCAAAGCAATGAATACGACAGTATCTATAAGAACCTTTTGTTTTATCATTAATTTAAACGAAACCTCATTTTCATAATTAGGCTAAAATTGTTTATGTAAATATATATCGAAATTATTATCCCATAATAAAGTTTACATATTTACATTAAGAATTATATATGTTATATTAAAATATTATTTTATATAAAAAAAAATATATTTCATAGATTCAAATACTCTGCTGAATCGACCGCCAGAAGTCACGCTTCCCCTATTAAAACAAATTGTTATTGTTTCCCGTTGGCCAACTCAAATATTTTGTACATTATGTAAATAATGTTTTTTCATTTTTGATTCTTACGCCTTAAGTCAGGCATTACCTTTCTCAAATTATGTTTTTATATATTCCTTTAGCTCAATTAAAGCTATTTCTAATCTTCACTATTTTTATTATTATTCTTTCAAGATTTTAACCACGACCGCACCTCCAATTCTATCTTTTTCAACAACAAAACAAAAATATTCATAACATATATAAATTGATAAAGCTCTCTGATATTGGTATCCATTTGTTGTGTGCAGTTTCCAGTCAATTCGGCTTGGCAGAAATAGGTAAAAAATTATAATATTTGTTTATATAATTTATAAAATAATAATAATAATAATAATAATAATAATAAAAGATTTATTAAATTCTAATAAAAGAAACAATTTTCGATATTTGCAGAAGAACGATTGCTCGAAGCATATTATATATTTATATATTATATGTAATTCTGCTGTCCTCAAAGCTTATCTCCATAGTTCATCTAAAATACCCATTCCAAGAGTCTAGCATCAGTATCACTATAAAAGGAAGTTTCAAAAAATGCAATATAACAGCGGTATGGTAGATTAAACAGGCGAAACCGCTGGGAGGGTTCACCACTGATGAGCTAAGCTCTCCTATTAATTTTTCCATTGCAGTAAAGGCAGTAGAAATTGTTTTATTTTTAAAAGACTCATACGCCTCTATAATAGTTTCGAATTTTCAAAAAGTTTAAAAGTGATGCAATTTTACTGCAAGCTGTTAGAGGGTGTTTCAGATAGTTGTAAAAGGCGTTTTACCAAAGTGTTTTTGAAGGTTGACAACAACGCTGGATCAAATGTGTACAGAAGGAAGGTGAATATATATATTATATGGAGAGTTTCAGTTTTTTAGTTTGTCAATATAAAATTTACTGATTGTGTATTCTTTATTGTCCGAACCTTGTAGCTTCCAGTCCATCAGTCCAATTCTTCTTACCGTTCTCTTTTCATTCTTCGTAGATCGCGAAATACGTGGTGTCGCTGGAGACCCACTGGCGATTCTCCACCAAACTCTGCAGCGCTGGTAGAGACGTCATATTCATTGTACATAGTTAATATAATCCATATTATATATTTTTTAATAGTACAGACTGTGTACTTTGCATGTATTGACAAGATGTCAATAAAATTATTTTAATTGTCAAATTGTCTATATGTGAGAGACGACAGTCTTCTAAAAGCTGTTCAGGGAAACACCAAATGCTGTTGAGTATATTCTCAATAATATTGTAAAACCTTCTACAATATTAAGAAAAAAGGCATCTCCTTATCGTGCAACTGAAAGTTGCTGATGGCTTGCGCCATCTATCGGAATAAATATCAACTATTCTCGTTGATTTCTAATTATTCCAGAATTGGCCAAATACCCATTCTTGATTAATCAAGAAAAGCTAACCACGGACGCGTTTCGGGCTATTGGCCCTCATCAGCGTGGTGCAAGCTGTACCTCAACGACCAAAATATTGGTCATTAAAGCATCCTGAAAAATCATGAAACGGGTACTTAAGGCCAGAATTGCGTGAGACCGCGAAACAATGTGAAAAAATAGTACAAATGTTATATTGTACTGGGATAAGGTGCATAAATTAAGAAAAAGGCATCTCCTTATCGTGCAACTGAAAGTTGCCGATGGCTTGCGCCATCTATCGGAATAAATATCAACTATATTCTCGTTGATTTCTAATTATTCCAGAATTTCTACAATATGTTAACTGATTATAGAATATTTAAGTATGATTTGACATATCAATGGACAATCTACCATCAAATTCATCAAAGTTTCATTTACCCTGTTAACAATATACTATTCTGAACAAAAGGATAACTCGCCATCTATACATAAAAATATTATAGTAATATTTCTTAAATATAAATTTCGATATTTAGTCTTATATAGGATTTGTATTACACCTATCCCCCGATTTACACGGTACTTGTTTTACACGTTTTCGCTTTTACACGGTTTTCCAAATAAGTTTTTTTTTTGTTTTTATCGCACTATACTAAATGCTACTATGATTGAACACATGCGCTGTGTACATATCTCACAAGGAATCCCGAGCTTATGTGCTGACTACATATTTTAACCTGTCAATGCATTTTATTTCTGTGTACACCTATCCCCCGATTTACACGTTTTTCTCAGGAACGTATCTACCGTGTAAATCGGGGGATAGGTGTATTGTTAACAATTTCTTCACCCCAGTATGATAGCGTGAAGACAAGAAAGTTTAAGATATTGAAATATTTCTCTACAAGAAACCTATCGATAAAATAACTCCTTGAATCAATATTAAAACAAGAACATAAAGCCTCCAGGGAAAAGTTTCTTTTAAAATATTTTTATTTTAAAATCTCTCAAGCTTTCGGGCAAGTAAGACCTTCTACGGGATTTTAAATCTTATTTTATTGGCGTTTTAATGATGTAAGATATTTTCTCCCATAGGACTTTCTTGCCCGAAAGATTGAGAGATTTTTAAATGAAAAAAAAAATAAAAGAAACTTTTCCCTGGAGGTTTAATGTTCTTGTTTTAATAAGGAACCTATCCTAATAAATTTTTGCCAAATGATATATTCAATATATTATGTTGTAAAATGAAAGTATTTAAAAGCACCAATGTTTCTTTTATACATAATACAAACTTCTACTGCCCTTACTGCGATGAAAAAATATATTGGGAGGGCTTGGCTCATCAGTGGTGAACCCTCTCGGCGGTTTCGCCAATTTAATCCACCAGACCGCTTCTCAGAGCTCCAATACTGTATTGGACGATTCTGCTTATAATACGCAGCACTGAAGGATGGAATCTCAGAAATGTTTTTCAAGAAAACTATGGACATAAGCTTATAGGACTGTAGAATTACATTCAATTTTTCATCGCAGTAAGGGCAGTAAAAGTTAGTATTATGTATAAAAGAAACATTCGTGCTTTTAAATCCTTTCATTTTATATGTATAGATGGCGCGTTTTTGCTTTGTGTTAATATTATGTTGTGCAGACGAAAAGAAAGCACCCATTTTGAAAATTAGGAATAACCAAGGTAGGTTTTTTAAAATATATATCTTATTTATTTTCTGTCTCTCTCCATATAAGTCTTAGTGACAATCACATATGATAATTCAGAGTTTTTCAATGTATCAGGAGGTAATTTAAAATGGGACATATCTGTTTGTTTTTTGCCTGTAAAATAAATTGTAGCGTAGAAGTCTTTGTATATCTGGAGATGTAAAAGTATTTATTGATAACGTCACGGCGACTAGTAGACAATTATTAACAAATTAACCCAACTATATACAGCTAGGAAATATCGAGCAAGCGAGCTAGGTAACTAAATGATGATTTTACAAATATTAATCAATAAAAATCTGTTTCACATATATCATTGAATAATTAAATTAAATAATAAAATATTTCTTCGCCACAATATTATAATATATATATTATATAAAGAAAAGATGAGATGCTACTTGAATTTAGATCATGTTGAGGATTATTGTAATGGAGTTATTTGTTGGTTCTTTTCAGTGCTAAATGGTACCGGTGATGCAGTCGTGGCAAGAATTTTGAAAATAAAAGGATAAAAATAGTTATTAAAAATAGCTTTAATTGAGCTTTAGGATTATATAAAAAAAACATGATTTGATAAAAGTACTGCCTGGCTTAAGACGAGTAGAATAAGAAAAACAAAATATTATTTACATAATGTACAAAAGTTTTGTGCCGGCCAACGGGGAAGAACAACGAGTTTTTATAGGGAAAGCGTGACCTCTGGCGGTCGATTTAACAGAGTATTTATATCTATGGAATTATAATTTTTTAAATAAAACAATATCTTAATATAATATTTTAAATAATACCTTTATATATATATATATATATATATATATATAAGATTTTATAATATTTTTTCAAGGAAAGTTATCAAAAATTCCGATGTTGATTTAAGAGTATAAAGTCGAATTGAGAGTATAATGTCAGTATAGCAAGCTATTACTGAACTTGTTTTAATCATCATTAATTTACAACTACTTTTCATATAAATTATATTTAATTCTACTTATATATATATATACAAGGTTGTCCCAAAAGTTCGTAAACACTTGCAAAAAATTCAAATACCAATATTATTCGCCGTTATGTATAATGTATTTGTATTATGTATAAGGTAATTGTATTAAGTATTATTTTGTATTCTCAGTAATAATATTATTCGCCAAGTAATAAGAAAAACAACGTTTTAAGAAAAAAACGAATTTATGGGACAATCTTATAGTATTATTTATTTATTACCAGTTGCAAACAAGACACGCTATATCCGATCTGGATAATTGCGCGTGAAACTATTCACAATAATTTTAGTAGAGTAGGTAATAGAATTATCAAAAGGAAAATAAACAATTAAGAAAAAGAGCATTGAATAAACATATACATTAAACAAATAAGCAACAACATAAGCAGATTGACGAAACCACATGGTAGTTATTTACAGTATGTTAAGCAATGATGGAAGTTGATTTAATCAAGTTATCTGTAATAATTAGTATCGTGGAGAGAGAAAGTTGATCAAGTTGAGTTATTTACAATGAGTTATATTCTAAAGTAACTTATTAATTATTTACATTGATGTAAATCAAGTCACATAGTAGTGTAGTTCCTCAAGCTGCATAAAGCTGTCTATTTATAATAAAAAGTCTATAGAACCTATTAAATTTCGTATATCTTTTCCTATTATAAACTATTTTACCCAGATAGAGTCTTTCCATCTTATAGAGTATACTACATATAGAAAATTAACAATTACTATAAATACTACATATAAAACTAATATGCATATGTATGAATATTATTGTTTTATATGGCAATTATTAACCATATATGATGATCATGCATTTCTCAATGTGTAAGGAATTAATCATAAAATGATATCTACGTAGTTATATTATTAACAATAAAAATAACTCTCTTAAAATTGTTAATATTTTAGCGCACTTTTTAAACACATACAATATTTATAAATATTAAAGAAAGCATATCCTGACACAGGCACATGAGCTTTTTAGATGATTGAGCGCCATCTAGTGGAAGAGAAATCAACTAAACATTGATTCAACCTGTTTAGTTTATTTCTGTTCCACTAGATGGCGCTCTTCTATCTAAAGAGCTCATGTGCTTGTGGTCAGGATATGCCTTCTTTAATTTTAATACCAATACCTGACCTTTTTATTATTTCATTTTTTTATTTTTTCTACATATATATTTTATATAAAAATGCTATTTTATTTGAGAGATAGAGAGAGAGAGAGAAATTATATTTCATAGATTCAAATACTCTGCTAAATCGACCGCCAGAGGTCACGCTTCCCCTATAAAAACTCATTGTTGTTGTTTCCCGATGGCCGGAGGCTCAAAAATCATTTATTTTGGTTAGCAACCCCGTAAATAAAGATATTTTCTCTTTCCCGCTGGCCGGCTCAAAACTTTTGTAAAATTATGTAAATAAGTTTTCCATTTTTTTATTCTTACGCCTTAAGCCAGGCAGTAATTTTATCAAACTATGTTTTTTATATATTCCTTAGCTTAAATAAAGAATATCTGATTAAAACTATTTTTATTATTATTCTTTCAAGATTTTACCCACGACTGCATTACAATAGCATGATCTTCAAGATGATCAAAATTCAACAGAAATCTAATTATTTTATATAATATATAAATATTACAAAAATATATATCCTGACTTCTCACATGAGCATTTCAGATGGCAGGACGCCTTCTAGTAGAATAAAAATCAAGTCAGGATGTAACAGCCCCAAATATAGATACAATTTTAATAACGGACTACTCGATGAGGGAAGAGTATCTTTTCTATATATATATATAAATGGATGTTTGTTGGTCCGTTGGTCCGTCCGTCCGTCCGTCCGTTCGTCAGTGATAATCTTCTACATCGCTCAACCAATCGTGATGAAACTTTGGGAAGATGTTTAGTATACTACCGGGATGGTTTATGGCTAATTACTCTTTAGAAATAACCTTTCGTTGCATTTTTATTTACGATAAAACGTAGATTCACTCGCAATCAGCGCCCCCTCGCGGCAGACGTATGGCCTGAAATAGCCTCGCATGAGCCTATTTGTAACGTCAAGCTTAGCCTATAGGTTAGGTACACAGCTTCGTACCCCCGCAACCTAGGTTCGAGGCTCAGCGTGGGTGTTTTTTTTTTTCATTTCTTTTATATTATTGTAGCAAATTATTAAAAATATTATTTTATTTAAAATGTAGGCTTTTTAAAATAAAAATTAACATTAACAATTTTTTAATAATATTTGTAACAAACCTAGGTTCGAGGCTCAGCGTGGGTGTCTTTTTTTATTTTCGTTTCTTTTGTATTATTGTAGCAAGGTCTGTTTTTACAGCATTATTATATTTTGATTGGTTTATTTTAAATATGTTTGTTATGAAGGCTCTATGTAATACTATTTAGAGCACATTTTACATTTTAAACACCTAAGCCCCCCTCTTTTTAATATTGTAGCAAAGTATTAAAAGTATTATTTTATTTTAGATGTTTGCCATGAAACTTTGGGAAGTGTTTTGGTATACTGTCAGGACGATTTCTGGCGAATTATTTTAGAATAATATTTATAACAATAATTATAGCGAAATTAAGACATAGTGATTATATTCTGTGTTTGTGCATATATAAATATTTTACAGAAAATGTGAGAACGTTCTATTAGAATATCTCGAAAACAAAAAACAATACGTATAAACGAGTTCACTGACGTTTATTAATGCAGTGTTTATAATCAATGATTACAATGAAGGGCTATATTATCTATATATATAAAAATCACTTTCAAATTTTAACGTAACGTTCCATTCTCAATCCCGTAGGGCTTTAGATCGGCTAAAACATTTTTATCTTTATAAGTGAATATTAACTTTACTGTACTGAATAGTTTAGTATAATGTTAATTTAACATATTACAATTTAGCCACAGCAACGCGTGGCCGGGTTCGCTAGTAATATATAATATCAGATCACAAGCTTTCGGGCATAACCGCCCATCCACAGGTGTAAAAACGAGACAAATTATTTTGGCAATCAGCTATATATATATATATATATATATATATATATATATATATATATATATATATATATTAAAAATATATATAAAGTAAGAAAATGAGACAAATATGTAAAAATTGTGCCAGAGAATTAACATAATATTGAAGGATCATTCATAGAAGTTAAGCAAAGCAAGCAAATAAACATATAATACAAGGCTATTACAGAAACTAAGTATGAACAACGACTATAAAACAAAATAAAAATAAACTAAAACTGCTATTGACGTGTAAAGGTATAAGTAGGTTATGAAAACTAAATCTTTCAGATAGGAGGTTCCAGTATTAAATTATCATATATCTCAGGAAGGTCTATTGCTCTATTGATGTTTTTAATTTTTTTGGTGAGTATAGCCTCCAGGACCAATCGCTGGTGCTTGTTTTTAATCTCATGATAGTGGGCCGAGGGGTTATAGATGTTGAATGTGTGGCCTGTGTCCAGTATGTGTGGGTAAACTAGAGAGCGGGGATCTTTCCTTTTTACCGATCTATCATGCTCCACCATTCTGGTCTTCACCATTCTCCCAGTCTCTCCGACATACTTGGCATCACACTGCTCACATGATATGGAGTAAATGGCATTGTGGGTACTAAGGGAATCAATGGTTTCACTATTTTTAACTATTGTCTGCTTTAGTTTGGTTGCCAGACTGAGTGTGTTGGAGAAATATGAGTTTACACCATATCTATTCAGAACTCGTGCTATGGCCGCCGATTTGTGAGAGTATGGAATGAAACAGGTTCTCCAACACACTCGGTCTGGCAACCAAACTAAAACAGACAATAGTTAAAAATAGTGAAACCATTGATTCCCTTAGTACCCACAATGCCATTTACTCCATATCATGTGAGCAGTGTGATGCCAAGTATGTCGGAGAGACTGGGAGAATGGTGAAGACCAGAATGGTGGAGCATGATAGATCGGTAAAAAGGAAAGATCCCCGCTCTCTAGTTTACCAACACATACGGGACACAGGCCACACATTCAGCATCTATAACCCCTCGGCCCACTATCATGAGATTAAAAACGAGCACCAGCGATTGGTCCTGGAGGCTATACTCACCAAAAAAATTAAAAACATCAATAGAGCAATAGACCTTCCTGAGATATATGATAATTTAATACTGGAACCTCCTATCTGAAAGATTTAGTTTTCATAACCTACTTATACCTTTACACGTCAATAGCAGTTTTAGTTTATTTTTATTTTGTTTTATAGTCGTTGTTCATACTTAGTTTCTGTAATAGCCTTGTATTATATGTATTATATGTTTATTTGCTTGCTTTGCTTAACTTCTATGAATGATCCTTCAATATTATGTTAATTCTCTGGCACAATTTTTACATATTTGTCTCATTTTTTTACTTTTTATATATATATAGCTGATTGCCAAAATAATTTGTCTCGTTTTTACACCTGTGGATGGGCGGTTATGCCCGAAAGCTTGTGATCTGATATTATATATTAAAAGATACTCTTCCCTCATCGAGTAGTCCGTTATTAAAGTTTAGTGAAGGGATTATTGATTCAATAGATACAATTCAACACCCCAGCTTGACCATCATGGAATCATAAATAAGATAATAGTTTTATAGAGAGTCCGCCGCATTCAAGGCAGAGCGAGGTTCAATTCATAAAGTCATTTCCTCTCGGAGGAACTCTCATAAGTCATTAGTGAGTTTTACGACCGCCGCATATGTAACCACCTATATTATATGTAAATTGAGGGAAAGAGCTTATTTTGATGTCTCTCTTATATTTTGTGTTTGTAGATTCCAGTTCATTTGGTTCATCTGAAATAGGTGAGAAAATTCAAATATTTACATTGGTATGTAAATTGATAGTTTTTATATTGATGCCATATTTGGTGGGTGTAGATTCCAGTCACGTTGGTTCATCAGGTGATAAAATCAATTATTTACATTATGGAAAATATGTAAAGTGATAATATAGTTACCATATGTTACGACTACTAGAGTAGTCAACTTTATTTTTATGCAAATATATTTGTAACTCAAAACCTAAGAGAAAAAAGTATGTAAATTTCTTTGATTGTATAAATTAGTATGTAAATTTATTTTAATGTATAAATTGACCGTGTTCCTCAATAAAAAAGAGTTCTGGATAAGTTTAGGACAATTGATAGTCGTCCTTAGAGCCTCTTCCTTGGAACCACGGAGCTGATCAAGTGGCTGGACTAAACACTAGGTTGTCTCTCAAGGTAAGGAGAGACAGCAATCTATATTGAGAGCCCTCAATACCATATGCCATAGCATAGTTAAGATTCATTTTGAATCAATTTTACTGTAGAAGGGCGTTATCCTGAAAGCTCGAAAAACATTTAATTAAAATATACTAATCCTTAGAAGCTTATTCTATTACCTAAAATTGATAATATATTTTGGGGTGAAATATTTGGTGTGCATAGATTCCAGTGGTATTAGTTCAGAAGAATCAGGTAACTCATTTTTAATTCTTAAAATCTAAACATTTATGTAGTTAGAAACTGCGTGACCCTGAATTTTCAAAACCAGGAATTAATCTAAAAATTCAGTGTTTATTCATGATGAATTTGTGAAAAACTTTTAAAATTACAAAATATTTCCTCACAATGAGTTTATTTTTTATTTTAAATTGCTAGCTTTCAAGTGATAATAGTTCTTCAAAGGGTTTAAAAAGATTTGTAAATATTTCTTGTTAGATATATTCAATATTTTTAAAGCCCATTGAAGAGCGATTTATCGCTTGAAAGCTAGCAATTTAAAATAAAAATAAATTCATTGTGAGAATATATTTTGTAATTTTAAAAATTCAGTGTCATGTTGTATATTTATTAACATCTATAAGCACAATTTTATGTACTATATATTTATTATATAATCTAAAAACTCAAATATTTCTATATTTTAGAAAATATATATTTCATTTTTATTCATTGATATTTTTACTTTTGGTTATCATCGTTTTTAGAAAAACTTTCAGTTTTGTTGTAGAGTTTTGTTGTATATATGCGTAGTTAACATATCTATCATTTTAAACCACTAATATAGGATTAACTTTATAAATTCTATATAATGTGAAAATTACTAATGTGTAATCTTTCCTTAAGTAATTGAAAATAAAAGTTACTTGACAGTAAAAAATTATCTTTTTCTTATCACGACTGCACCTTCAACCCTTTATCTTATCGATCCTTTGCCTCATCCAACTTTTTATCTAACAACAACAACAACATATTCATAACATTTATATTACTATTTTATGCCAATTCTAATGTAATATCTCTCTTTTTCTATATTTTATATTTCTTCAAATTGTGTGTGATTATTCAATTTGAGATCATTGTTGCATATATGTAATAAAAGGTTTGTTTGGATATATAGTCAGTAATGAAGCGATAAATTTCTATGATAGACACAAAATGGATATTACAAAAAGAGTAATTCAATAAATTTCAAGTTTTTTTTACATGGAATTTCATTTATTCTGATGACTCTCATTGTTTATATTTCGTGTGTTTTTAGACTCTTATGAAGATGATTCTTCAGAAATGAGTATAATTCATATATTATTATTTTACATTTTAAAATGTCTATTTATGATAAAATTGTGAAAAAAGTATTAAAATTACAAATATATTCTCACAATGAGTATCTTTTTTATTTAAAAAACGCTAGCTTTCAAGCGTTAATCGTTCTTCAATATTATAGCAAACCCGTTGAAGAGCGATTAACACTTGAAAGCTAGCGTTTTTAAAATAAAAAATATACTCATTGTGAGAATATATTTGTAATTTTAAAATGTATTTTTAATATAAAAATCTATACTTTTTATTTTGTTAACCTTATTGCTAATATAGGTTTATATATTAAAGTATTTTCATATAATTGATATATGCATTCATATATATCTCTCTTAGCTTTTTGAATAGTACAATAAGTAATGTGTTCTTCATCTATACTAGATGTATGAAAAGTGAAAGTTGTATAAGCTTATGATTTTGCTTTGTTTTAAAAAATGAATCGATGTTGGTTCCATATGCTTGAATTGAATATTACATCTTACTCCTATATATTTTATTGCTTAAAATGGAACACAACAAAACAAAAAGGAAACTACAATTGCAAAATGTTTTGATAACTAACTAAGAAAAAAAACAATATCAAAAATGATAATGATAAAAAAATTAAAATGTCTGCCAGAAAAATGCTTCTATGAATTAAAAAATAAGAATAATTATAAAATTAGCATAGAAACTTCAAACACTAGGCTTATCCGGCATTTATAAATATCGTTTGCTTATTATTAAATATTTATTTAAATAGTTTCTAATCGTTCCTTTTAAGCATATTGTAGAATAAAAATAACATATATATATTATATTATATAAATAAAAATGATAAAATTTCCTGTTGATTTTTGATCATTTTGAGGTTTATACTATGTTAATGCAGTCGTGGTTAAAATTAAATAAAATTAGTTATTAAAAATAGCTTTAATTGAGCTAAAAGAATATATAAAAAACATAATTTGGTAAAGGTACTGCCTGGCTTAAGGCGTAAGAATAAAAAAATGAAAAACTTATTTACATAATGTACAAAAGATTTGAGCCGGCCATCGGGAAACAACAACAATGATTTTTTATAGTGAGAACGGCGATCTCTGGCGGTCGATTTTATATATAATAGTACAATAAATTATATAGTCTCTTCTCTATCACATAGCCCTAAATGATTATAAAACATTTAATAAAAATCAAATAACCATCTTAATTTGGTTTAAAAATACCAAATTTTTATTACTTCATAACATTTATATTGTACAAAAATATTGTTAAGAAATATAGTTGATATTTATTCCGATAGATGGCGCAAGCTATAAGCAACTTTCAGTTGCACGATAAGGAGATGGCTTTTCATATTTTATGCACCTAATCCCAGTACAATATCACATTTGTACTATTTTTTCACATTGTGTCGCGGTCTCATGCAATTCTGACCTTAACTACCCGTTTCATGATTTTTCAGGATGCCTTGAATGACCAGTTTTTTGGTCGTTGAGGTACAGCTTGCACCACGCTGATGAGTGCCAACAGCCCGAAACGCGTCCGTGGTTAGCTTTTCTTGATTAATCAAGAATGGGTATTTGGCCAATTCTGGAATAATTAAAAACCAACGAGAATAGTTGATATTTATTCCGATAGATGGCACAAGCCATCAGCATATTTCAGTTTAACGATAAGGAGATCTCATTTTCATAATTTATATTGTAGTTTTTTAATATTTGCATGCATATATAAGTTGCATCTTTGATAACGTGTAATTTTGTAAAGTAGTTTTCTCCTTAATACAGATTGCTAGTAACAAAGGTTAATTTACAGTTTTATGTTAAATTAATATATTTTTAATTGTGTGATGTTTACAGCAATTGTGCAAGTTATAAGGAATAATAAAGGTTTGTTATATATTAAATATTATATTTAAGACATATTTCACAATTCATATATATATACATTGTGTATATGCATTATCATTTATAATATATATAATTCTAACCCATATAATTCTCCACACTGACGAGTGCCAACAGCGTGAAACGCGTTTGTGGATGGATTTTCTTGATTTATCAAGAAATTGGGTTGGCCAAATATAAGGGAACAGTTTGTTGTTGTCGTGTCCAAAGAAGAGTCTCAGATGTCTCCATGCATCTCCATCACAGCAGCAGCAATATCTACTATCTTGGGTGTGTAAAGCTGCTGCTCTGGGTCTAAGTCAATTTTCTGCAAGGCTGCAGCCATTGCCGAACAAAACCGATAAGGGAACAGGTTAAATCAATGAATAGTTGATTTCTGTTCCACCAGATGGCGCTCTGCCTTCTAAGCGCTCTGCCTTGGTCAGGATATGCCTATTTTATTTTTAATATAATTCTAAATATAATGATTAATCATTGTTAGAATAGAATATTAGTACAAAGTATTAAATTAAATTTTGAGTGTAAATATTAGATGTCCTTTTTACATATGTTATATTTGCCAGGTAAGAGAAGCATCAATATTTTATTAATGTGTTTAACAAATATTCCATCTCTCTTAAACATTTTTATTAATTTTAAAATTTCTTTATCTTTTCAATAGTGAGTTATATTTTCTTCATATGATTTATTCTAATTGAGAACTATATTTACATTTTTAAACAAATATATGTACTATCAAAATTCGAAACTATTATATGTATTAATTGGACACGACAACAACAACATAAAATTGACCCAGAACAGCAGCTTTATACTCTCAGTATAGAGAACATTGCTGTGATAGAGATGTGTGGAGACATCTGAGGCTCTTCATTAGACACGACAACAACAGAAAATTGACATGGCCCCAGAACAGCAGCTTTACACACCCAAGATAAAGAACATTGCTGTGATAGAGATGTATGGAGACATCTGAGGCTCTTCATTGGACACGACAACAACAACAGAAAATTGACATGGCCCCAGAACAGCAGCTTTACACACCCAAGATAAAGAATATTGCTGTGATAGAGATGTATGGAGACATCTGAGGCTCTTCATTGGACACGACAACAACAACAGAAAATTGACATGGACCCAGAACAGCAGCTTTACACACCCAAGATAGAGAACATTGCTGTGATAGAGATGTATGGAGATATCTGAGGCTCTTAATATGTATATAAATATCAAAATCTTCATTTTAGCACATTATCTATTTAAGTTCATGAGCTACTCAAAGTTTAAATATCTATTATCTTATCCATTCAGCGGAATATCTGTGCTAGAAGCTAAATTTTCTGAATATTCCGCAATTACACAATCAACTTTCTATAGTATGTAATAGTTGTGGCCGTTCTGGTCATTTAAATTGACAAAATAAATGAGAAAGTTCACCACTGATAAGTCAAGCCTTTCCAATTCTTTTTTAAAATACAATATAATGTAATGCGGCTTGTTGTTGTAAAACGACATCTGAAAATTATCCCGCATGTGTGGCTTTTTAACGAAAAATCAAATTTTATTTTAAGGAGAAATAATGATTATTTCTAACCTTAGGGATGAGGTATGAAAGGGTGAATTGTGAAGAGTAATGATAATTTCTCCTTAAAATACATTTTGATTTTTCGTTGAAAAGAAACACATGCGGGATAATTTTCAAATGTCGTTTTACAATTCTTTTTTATCTTCATTTCACTAATAAAATATCATCCTCATCAATTAAAAGATATATTTTCGATAAACACACAATACACAAACTCTTATTAACCCCAATTGATCATATTCATATATGCGTTTATACAAATTATTTTAATTTAATCCTTTGTGTAAATCAAATAGAATCATTCAAATTTTTTTGTATATTTTAATAAAGAGACTGTATTTTAAAGATGGAGGATATTGCTGTGATAGAGATGTATGGAAACATCTGAGGCTCGTCATTGGACACGACAACAACAACATAAAAATTGACATGGACCCAGAACAGCAGCTTTACACACCCAAGATAAAGAACATTGCTGTGATAGAGATGTATGGAGACATCTGAGGCTCTTCATTGGACACAACAACAGAAAATTGACATGGACCCAGAACAGCAGCTTTACACACCCAAGATAGAGGATATTGCTGTGATAGAGATGTATGGAGACTTCTGAGGCTCTTTATTGGACACAACAGCAACATAAAATTGACATGGAGCCAGAACAGCAGCTTTACACTCTCAAGATAGAGGATATTGCTGTGATAGAGATGTATGGAGACTTCTGAGGCTCTTTATTGGACACAACAACAACATAAAATTGACATGGACCCAGAACAGCAGCTTTACACTCTCAAGATAGAGAACATTGCTGTGATAGCGATGTATGGAGACTTCTGAGACTCTTCATTGGACACAACAACAACAGAAAATTTACTTGGACCCAATACAGCAGCTTTACACTCTCAAGATAGAGGATATTGCTGTGATAGAGATGCATGGAGACATCTGAGGCTCTTCATTGGACACAACTACGACAACATAAAATTGACATGGACCCAGAAGAGCAGCTTTACACACCCAAGATAGAGGATATTGCTGTGATAGAGATGTATGGAGACTTCTGAGGCTCTTTATTGGACACAACAGCAACATAAAATTGACATGGAGCCAGAACAGCAGCTTTACACTCTCAAGATAGAGGATATTGCTGTGATAGAGATGTATGGAGACTTCTGAGGCTCTTTATTGGACACAACAACAACATAAAATTGACATGGACCCAGAACAGCAGCTTTACACTCTCAAGATAGAGAACATTGCTGTGATAGCGATGTATGGAGACTTCTGAGACTCTTCATTGGACACAACAACAACAGAAAATTTACTTGGACCCAATACAGCAGCTTTACACTCTCAAGATAGAGGATATTGCTGTGATAGAGATGCATGGAGACATCTGAGGCTCTTCATTGGACACAACTACGACAACATAAAATTGACATGGACCCAGAAGAGCAGCTTTACACACCCAAGATAGAGGATATTGCTGTGATAGAGATGTATGGAGACTTCTGAGGCTCTTTATTGGACACAACAGCAACATAAAATTGACATGGACCCAGAACAGCAGCTTTACACTCTCAAGATAGAGGATATTGCTGTGATAGAGATGTATGGAGACTTCTGAGACTCTTCATTGGACACAACAACAACAGAAAATTTACTTGGACCCAATACAGCAGCTTTACACTCTCAAGATAGAGGATATTGCTGTGATAGAGATGCATGGAGACATCTGAGGCTCTTCATTGGACACAACTACGACAACATAAAATTGACATGGACCCAGAACAGCAGCTTTACACACCCAAGATAGAGGATATTGCTGTGATAGAGATGTATGGAGACTTCTGAGGCTCTTTATTGGACACAACAGCAACATAAAATTGACATGGACCCAGAACAGCAGCTTTACACTCTCAAGATAGAGGATATTTCTGTGATAGAGAAGTATGGAGACTTCTGAGACTCTCTTCATTGGACACAACAACAACAGAAAATTTACTTGGACCCAATACAGCAGCTTTACACTCTCAAGATAGAGGATATTGCTGTGATAGAGATGCATGGAGACATCTGAGGCTCTTCATTGGACACAACTACGACAACATAAAATTGACATGGACCCAGAACAGCAGCTTTACACACCCAAGATAGAGGATATTGCTGTGATAGAGATGTATGGAGACTTCTGAGGCTCTTTATTGGACACAACAGCAACATAAAATTGACATGGACCCAGAACAGCAGCTTTACACTCTCAAGATAGAGGATATTTCTGTGATAGAGAAGTATGGAGACTTCTGAGACTCTCTTCATTGGACACAACAACAACAGAAAATTTACTTGGACCCAATACAGCAGCTTTACACTCTCAAGATAGAGGATATTGCTGTGATAGAGATGCATGGAGACATTTGAGGCTCGTCATTGGACACAACAACACCTGTATTTGAAAATGTTAATATTTGCTAATTACTAGAAATATTAGTTTAATAAATGAATAATTACTATAATAATTCACTATATTATTATTTTACTAGAAATCTGACGTATTGTGTCAACGCAGATTTAATAAAAGGTTTCTTCGACATCCTGAAGCGTAAGTAATAATTTGATCAAAGGCATTAAATTTCTATTCTTTGTAAAATATTTCAAATACCTATGTATGCCTTTTTATTCAAATATTTATTTATGGATTGCTCTTTTAAAAAAAATAGATATCGTATATTTTACACTGTATGACACTTTTAGTATTTTCACATATCTTCCAATTAGTAAGAGCCGATACCTTATAAGATCCTACCCTTCTATTGAAATGTACACTGTTTCTATTTACTACCACCCCATATTTTGTATTTAAACTATTTGTATTTAAACCCCTATTTGTATGTAAAACTAAAAATGGTGACGTCAAAATAAAGATCCAAAGAGCGGTCAGCTGGGGGCAGCTGGGGACAGAGGGGAAGAAAAAGCTAACGCCCAGTCCAGATGGGGGGCCACCCCTCCAGGGGCTTGATATAGACGACCCCGGGAAACAGGACAGGTTTAAGCAGGGGGTCAGAGGCAGTATGTTCTAGAGTGTGTCCTTCGGCAGACGGCTTCTGTCTCTCCATGTCTCGGTGATAGGCATCCAAGTTTGTGTCATGGCCTCTACCTCTGTCCCGTGGGCTGTCCCCGATCACTCTCGGTGCTAACATCTAGCTCTGCCTCTGCTTCTTTTTGTCCGTGTGTGGGAAGAACACCAAAACTCGCCTCACGTACACGACTGCCAGTTTATCCATACGTCGAAAGAATCATTTGCAACAATTTTACATATATAGCTAATTTTTCGGGAGGAAATTTATTTATTAAAATAAAAGTCGTCTTTACCGTCAAACCTAGACGCCATCTATTGACCGTCTTCCCAAACTAGCGGCCTCGGATCGGTGACAAAGCCACAATACCAGCTTTGGTAAACTGAGAAGCGTCCACCTAGAGACCATGGTTTCGGGCCTCGTAATGGCCTTTGTCAGTCTAGGGCGGACTTTATTTCATGGGATCCACAAGTGATCAAATGAAACCTTCAGAATTTTACAAAGAGGTGATTAGATGGTAGATTGGCTAGGCCAAATATAGAAGGAAATTTGACTTTGTCACCGAACTTGATGAATCAAGAAATTGGGTTGGCCAAATATCAGGGAAAAGGTTAAATAAATGAATAGTTGATTTCTGTTCCACCAGATGGCGCACTGCCTTCTAAAAACCACATGTGCTCCTAGTCAGGATATGCCTACCTTGTTTTTAATATATATATATATATATATATATATATATATATATATATGAAATATCTCTTCAATAAATCATTCGGTATCTTATAACTTCAAAGATTTTTATTACAAAAATTGTTTTATCATTACTATTGTTAATAATTAATAACCATATAAAATATCAAATCATTAATAATCAATCTATTCTTAATATTTTATACTATTTTAAACACAAGGTAATAAGACCAAATCCAAATAAATAGTACCTTATCATTCATACTATGTTATGTTTCCAGGGCTGTTAGACAGAGCATACAAAATTATAATTGGTGAGAACTACATATATATATTCTCTTATAACCATATGCAATACAATTATTTGCATTATAATATAATACACTGCGGCTTGTGATTGTAAAACAACACTTGAAGTTACACCGCATGAGTTTCTTTTCAATGAAAAATCAAAATAGCCTAGTGGACATGGCATCTGCCCGGTAAGCGGAACATTGTGGGTTCGATTCCCATCCCTGGACACTTTTATTTTTCCGTTCATCATTACTCTTCATAATTCACCCTTTCCTACTTCATCCAAAAGGTTAGAAATAGTCAATATTTCACCTTGAAAAAAATTTTGATTTTTCATTGAAAAGAAACTCATGCGGTGTAACTTCAAGTGTCGTTTTATAATTATTTGCATATTTACATATTCAAATTCCATTGTATATGCAAATAATGTTTTTATAAATAGTGTTGATCCATTGTTTAGAGAAGTATGTATCTTAGACTAATGCCTTTTTTTATTTCAAAGATGTATTTGCATATGTTTACTTTTATTCAAAATATTTTAAACAATATTTGTCCTTCAATACACTGGCCTTCAAATAATAAATACTCTATTTTTAAGCTAAATATTAAATATGATGCACTAGCGCGCCATCTGTTATCGATTCGAAACTATTTAAAACGCGTAAGATTCTTTTTGATATTAAACAATTTCTACTACCCTTACTGCAATGGAAAAATTAATTGGAGGGCCTGGCTCATCAGTGGTGAACCCTCTCAGCGGTTTCGCCGGTTTAATCTACCATACCGCTGTTATATTGCATTTTTGGAACTTCCTTTTATAGTGATACTGTTGCTAGACTCTTGGAATGGGCATTTTAGAAGAACTATGGACATTAGCTTTGAGGACAGCAGAATTACATATAATTATAAATATATAATATGCTTCGAGCAATCGCTCTTCCGCAAATATCATTTTGTGGCTTTTATTAGAACATTTATAATATGATGTACTGGCGCGCCATCTGTTATCAAAATTCGAAAAAAAAGCAATATAACAGCGATATGGTAGATTAAACTGGCGAAACCGCTGGGAGGGTTCACCACTGATGAGCCAGGCCCTCCCATTAATTTTTTCCATTGCAGTAAGGGCAGTAGAAATTGTTTAATATCAAAAGGAATATTACGCCTTTAAAATCGTTACGAATTTTAAATATTAAATATACAATATATTTGTTCATAGCAAAATAAAATGGAGGTTGAAAAGGAGTTTCTTGTGTGAATTTTATTAGCAAGCTTTCGGACGTCCTTCTACAGGCTTTACGATGACTCCTGTCGATTTATTTATTTATGCTTATGAGGTGATACAGCAACGTCTTTACAATTAGAGAGGAGACAAAATGGATCAAATCTAGAAAAAAGAAGTGAGGACATCTCGGTCATTAAAGTCTGAGAGGCAAGGCCTTCAGCCAGTTCAGGGCTTCCGGGGTGACTGAGTGGAGATTGGAGATTCCTCCATTGAATTTGTACAGCGGACAGTCATCTAGTATATGGGACATTGATTGTGGGACGTTGCAGGCACAATTTGGATCTTTGGTGTACTCCTGTCGATGAAACCTGTAGAAGGACGCATGCGTCCGAAAGCTTGCTAATAAAATTCACACAAGATACACCTCTTCAATCTCCGTTTTATTTTTCTATTTTAACTCTAAGAGTTTAATTTAGTCCATATTTGTTTCTATAAGAGACCTATAATATTAAAATATGTAAATTGTCTTCTTCTTCTTCTTTCTTATCTCCCCATAATCATATTACGGTATCAAGCTTGTTTGACAACCATCATGATTGGGTGAAGTAAAATGCGTCTGCCTTTGTCATTAAGACTGGGAGCACTACTCAGTGGCAAGCCGACTTAGCTCCAAAAGAAATGGCCGCGTCTGACATGAGGAACAGACACCATGTGCAGCCGCTCCTAACATGGAGTACAGACTCATCCTGTATCCCTGGATTAGGAGCCCTTACAGGGTACATCAGCCAGGCCAGCTGAGCCCAGGTTTTTTAGTGAGCTTGTTACTGCTCCCCCTCCTCCTTTTTCATCCGGGCTTGAGACCGGCAAAGGCGGAGTTATGTAAATTGTGAATATATAGTGTCATAATAACATACAAGTTGCATATATCTTTATTAACACAAAGAAATAACGCGCCATCTACACATATAAAATGAAAGGATTTAAGCCCGAATGTTTTTCATCGCAGTAAGGACAGTAGAAGTTTTTATTATGTTTAAAAGAAACATTCGTGCTTTTAAATTCTTTCATTTTATATGTATAGATGGCGCGTTATTGCTTTGTGTTAATTTAGGTCTAACTGACAATTTAAACAAATTTTATTGACTTCTTTTCAATAATTTACATTAAAAATGGAAATAAAACTAAAATTTTGATGATCATGCGGGGGATGTGCCCTGGCAAGTGAGCCCTCTTTCCCAGGCGATGAGCGGGTCCTCTGCTCCTCCGGTCAGCCCAACCTGTACGAAGTACCGGTAGATGATAGACTTGGCAGACGCTAGGATGGCTAAGTCGTCATCTTCGAGGCCAAACCCGAAAATCCAGGCCCGCAAGTCAGGGGGTCGCCCAAGGACACTGAAGGCTTTGATGATGAGGGGCCTGATACGACTGCAGCTCCAGTAGCGATGATTTATGCCTAACTGACCTTGTCCTTATTGTTTGCGGAAGAGCATTGCTCGATGCAAATATTTGAATGTAATTCTACTGTCCTATAAGCTTAAGTCCATAGTTTTCTTGAAAACCATTTCTGAGATTCCATCCTTCAGTGTAGCATATATAAGCAGAATGATCAAATATAATATTAGAGCTCTAAGAAGCGGTCTGGTGGATTAAATTGGCGAAACTGATGGGAGGGATCACCACTGATGAGCAAGCCCTCATAATATATTGTCAAATAGCTCCATCCAGATGGGACAACTGTCAATCATCCCTGGACCCCGGGAGGGGGGAAGCTGATATGTAAATAAGGAAAACGGGACGGTGGCTAACGCCGTTCATTAGGAGTAACTTTTAACTTGGGTAAGTTGTACAAAACTCTCTCTCCCTACAAATACCCCTTGTAATAAATTATTTAATCCCAAATTTTCCCTTGCTTTATTTATCTCCGCGACATATTTTGGTGGAGACGCTGGGTAGCGTGACGGAACTTCGAAGAAGTCGACGTCTACAGGGACGTGAACCAATTCTTCAACCTTTGCCACAACGAATAGAAATGGAAGACGACCACAGACCTACTGTTAACGGATCCTACCTCCCTTGTCAACGCCAACGAGATCCTTCTACCTTTTCTGGAGATGGAAATATAAACCCTGGACAGTGGTTGAAAGAGTACGAGAGAGTTTCGAAGTACAACAGATGGGACGAGACCATGAAGCTTGCCAACGTCGTATTTTACTTGAACGGAACTGCTGGAAGGTGGTTTGATAATAACGAAGAATCACTCAACTCGTGGAGAAGCTTTGAAGACGCATTCCGCGGTGTGTTCGGACTGCAGGAGGATTCTGCTCGACGCGCCGAGGAAGTTCTGAAGTCAAGAGCACAGAAGGCCGAAGAATCCAGCGAGTCATACATCCAGGAGATTCTTAGTCTCTGCCACCAGGTGAACCCTCGCATGGAAGAAGGTGAGATAGTTGCTCACATTATAAAGGGAATTTCGGAGGACACATACCAGGTATTGGTGGCGAAAGACATACAGACGGTAGATGAGATCCTGAAGTTCTGCCGTCATCTGACAACCGTCAAGCAGCGCCGGATCGGCCGTACGAAATTCGCCAGGTTGTCAAACGTAATGCCCATTTCGTGTGTTGACGACTCAGACGACTTGGCCGGCTTAATTCGCCGCATCGTTAGAGAAGAGATACAAAAGGTTTTCTCAGCACCTGAAGTGATCAATCCTCTCCGAGAGGTGAACGCCCTGGAACAGACTGTGAGGGAAGAGGTCAGCCGTGCTCTACAACCTACCAGACCACAAGTCAACGTGGTACAACAACAACCACGAACTCCCTATTATAATATCGACCGACCAACCCAACCCAGGAAGACGGAACATTGGAGAACCTACGACGACAAACCTATCTGCTTCCACTGCGGACGACCCGGACATGTCGTCCGTTATTGTAGGGAACGACGGCAGGTCTTCACTGAAGCCAGGAGAAGGAATGGCGGAGAAGGAAGAAATGTTGGATTTTCGAGTCGACCCCCGAGATATGACGCCGACGACGACTATGTAACGCCCCAAACCTCGACGTACTTCTACCGGAGCTCTTCCCCACATCCAAGCCGCGCAAGGTCGCCAGCCCGAAGACAATCCCAGTCGCCAACCCGTCGTTTCAGCCGTTCTCCCAAGCCTCAGAATGTGAAAAACTAAGTGGAGCGGCTTCTAACGGGGGTGAGGTCGCCATTGAGGAAAATCCTCCAGGGTATATCGCCGCTAAATTGAAAGAAAATTTTGTTATGGTCGAAATAAATGGACGCAAAATTAAAGCATTGGTGGATTCAGGAGCCGACTTTTCTGTTATTTCAGACAAATTTCGACGCGAACTAAAGACACCTCTCTTCAAAGAACCAGGTCCCATTCTTAAAGCCGCAAATAAAAATTTAATAGAGACCCTAGGAAAATGTGTCCTGAACATAGAAGTTAATGGTCTGAAGATATCCTTTGAATTCGTTGTTATGGTGGAATGCAGCCATGACATCATATTCGGATGGGACTTCTTCAAGGCCACCGAAGCCGTCATTGATTGTGGCAGAAATGAACTCCATCTCGGGGAAACCTCCGTCCTGGAATCTCGAGAGGAGGAAAACCAGAGATTGTTTGCTTCCGACGACTTTGTCATCCCGCCTAAATCAATAAAGAAGATCAGTGTGATAAACGAAGAAGTATGCGGTGTTAGAGATGTTTTAGTCTCAACTTCTAAGGACTTATTATTAAGAAAAGAAGTTCTTATACCAAACTCATTGGTTACATTTCGACACGGCCGAGGTAGCATTTGGGTGGCGAATGGAGCGTCTTGGCCGCAACTGATTCCATCAGGAATGAATATGTGCACCATGGAAAGTTATGAGAATGGGAATATCTGCAGTCTTATTGAATCCAGCGATAAGTTACAAGAAACGCAGCTAAAGTCACGTGAATGGTCACAGAAGATAAACCTTACTCTAGATCCAGGGCTGTCTGAAATTCAAAGGTTACAGCTTGTTTCATGCATTGACGAGTTTATCGACATATTTGACTTTGGGAGTACTTCTATTAAGCCCACCAGTACTGTGAAGCACAAGATAAACACAGGAGACCACTCTCCTATCAAACAGAGGCCCTATAGAGTAGCACCAAGTGAACGACGACTAATTCAAGATGAAGTGAACAAGATGATTGAAAATCACATCGTGAAGCCCTCTGAAAGTCCTTGGTCATCTCCAGTTATTCTAGTTCGAAAGAAAGACGGGACCTGGAGATTCTGCGTAGATTACCGTCGATTAAATAAGATAACAAAAAAAGATGTTTACCCTCTGCCACGCATTGACGATGCCTTGGATAGTTTAGCCGGCTCTAGTTACTTCTCCACGATGGATCTTCGGTCCGGGTATTGGCAGATTGAAGTGGACGAAAAAGACAGGGAGAAAACTGCTTTCATCACTCCAGATGGGTTGTATGAATTCCAAGTAATGCCTTTCGGTCTTTGTAACGCTCCAGCAACGTTTGAAAGGATGATAGATAGTGTTCTGGGCAGTCTTCAATGGAACATGTGCCTTTGCTACCTGGACGACATCGTAGTTTACGCACCTACCTTTGAGGAACATCTACGTCGTCTACAACTTGTATTAAGCTGCATCCAGAAAGCTGGACTAAACTTTAACCACAAAAAGTGTCTTTTTGGATCAAGGAGGATAAAGATTTTGGGACACCTTGTTGACGCCAATGGAATTCATCCAGATCCAGATAAAGTTGAAGCCGTCTCTAAATTTCCGAGGCCAAGGAATATCTCTGAACTGAGGAGCTTTCTTGGATTATGTTCCTATTACCGAAGATTTATTGAGAACTTTGCCGACAAAGCTAGATCTTTGCATGACCTACTGAAGACTGAAAAACAATTTTACTGGGATGCAGCTCAAGAGAAAGCGTTTGAAGTCCTTAAAACAGCTCTAATTTCAGAGCCTGTCTTAGGACACTTTGATGAATCCGCTGATACCCATCTACACACGGATGCAAGCGGACATGGTATTGGAGCTGTTCTTCTACAAATACAAGGTGGAAAGGAGCGGCCTATAGCTTATGCATCTAGAAGCTTGACAAAGGCTGAAAATAACTATTCTACAACGGAAAAAGAATGCCTTGCTGTAGTCTGGTCTATTAGCAAATTCCGCCCATATTTGTTTGGTCGACCATTCACGGTTGTCACTGACCATCATTCTCTATGTTGGTTGGTAGGGCAGAAAGATCCTTCTGGCCGTTTGGCAAGATGGGCGCTGAAGTTGCAAGAATTTGACGTGACCGTTATCTACAAGAGCGGACTCAAACATAAGGATGCCGATTGTCTGTCAAGGAGCCCGCTTGAGAACGATCCACCAAGTGCTGTGATGTCACTAACCAACGTCGATATAGAGCAGACTAAAGACCCGGATTTAGCTAAAATAATCGATAATTTAAACTCGGGCTACACCAGAAAGGAATTCAGCATTATCGACGGCATATTATACAAGAAAAACTATAGCACAACTGGAAGACCCTGGCTTATGATGATCCCTAAGCACTTAAGATCGGAAGTTATGGCAGATTTACATGACGCTCCTACAGCTGGGCATTTGGGTTTCGCCCGAACGTATGACAAAGTCAAGAAACGATTCTATTGGCCTGGCCTTTATAGAACTGTTCGCCAATATGTAAGCCATTGTCGGGAGTGTCAACGAAGGAAGAAATTACCTCGACGTCCGGCTGGACAACTTGTATCCATACCGCCCGTAGAAAAGCCATTCTATAAGGTCGGGGTCGATCTCCTTGGAAGATTTCCAGTTTCTAAAGATGGAAACCGTTGGATCATTGTGTGCACCGATTATATGACAAGGTATGCCATAACGAAAGCGATCCCAGACGGAGGAGCAATCGAAACAGCTAAGTTCCTGGTTGAAGATGTTATCTTGAAGCATGGAGCTCCTAGAGAAATGATAACAGATCGCGGAAGAAATTTCATTTCTCAAGTAATAAAAGAGATCAATGCTCTGTGCGGAATTGTGCACAGATTTACAACGGCCTACCATCCCCAGACCAACGGCCTGACTGAAAGGTTCAACAAAACTCTTGGAGACATGTTGTCCATCTACACAGGTGTCGAGCAGAAGGACTGGGACCAAGTTTTACCCTACGTGACTTTTGCTTACAACACTGCTAAACAGGAGGCGACCGGCTACACTCCGTTCTTTCTTGTCCACGCCCGCGAGGCCGAGACCTACATCGATGCCGTACTACCCTACCTACCAGATGAGATCTCTGACGACTACGTTGGGGAACTTGTGACCAGAGCTGAGGAAGCGCGTCAACTCTCCCGATCACGCCTTCTACAATCACAGGCGAAAGACCGTAGACTTTACGACCAGAAACATACTCCAGTCTATTACCAGAAGGATGATCTTGTGTGGGTTTTTACTCCCATCCGAAAAGTAGGGCTCTCAGAAAAGCTACTGAAGAGATACTTCGGTCCCTACAAGGTGACCAAGAAGCTTTCAGAAGTTACGTATGAAGTAGAGCCCGTGGACCCGTCTCCCCGATCACGGAAATCCAAGGATATCGTTCATGTCATTCGGATGAAGCCCTACCTGGACCCTGAAGAACAACATTCCATTCTGCTAGGGAACACAGGCCGTGATAGATTTCCTTCCAGAACAAGGGCTGAGACAAGCTAATCAGCGGGTCGCTGTTTTTTCTAAAGAGGGAGTAATGTCAAATAGCTCCATCCAGATGGGACAACTGTCAATCATCCCTGGACCCCGGGAGGGGGGAAGCTGATATGTAAATAAGGAAAACGGGACGGTGGCTAACGCCGTTCATTAGGAGTAACTTTTAACTTGGGTAAGTTGTACAAAACTCTCTCTCCCTACAAATACCCCTTGTAATAAATTATTTAATCCCAAATTTGCCCTTGCTTTATTTATCTCCGCGACAATATTTTTAATTGCAGTAAGGACAGTAGAAGTTTGTATTGCGTATAAAATAAACATTCGTGTTAAATCCTTTCATTTTATATATATCTATAGAATAAGAAAACACAGGTCTATGCTATACATAATACGGAAAATATATAAATGTAAGTTTATAATAATATATTGTTGACAGATATTTTTAACAAATGGAGAAGTAACCCAGGTAATTTGTTAATATTTTATTTACATATCTCTCTCTGTCTGTTTTTTAATATTCTTTAAAGATTAAAAAACTTTCTTACGGAAACAAATCTTTTTATTTGATAATTATTCATTATGACCCTGACTATAATATAGAACAGGCCTGGCCAACCTAAATGACGCCACGGGCCTTTTTGATTAGGAGCAATGTTACAGGGCCGAATTTTAAGGAAACTTGCTTTAAGAAATGTAAAAGAAATAAAATACGTAATTTACGTATAAACTCTTTATTTTTTCAATTAAATTTTAGTCTTATCTAATGTGAAATTTGTTTTTCTTTTTTTCACTTACCTTTTTTAAATCTACATTTATGTTGGATATTGCACATCTAAGTTGATTTTCTAAATTAATATCTAATTCTAACATATTTTAAATAAAAAAATTATTATAATTATTTCAATATATTTTCTGTTTTTGAATATACAGACGAGAAATGAAAGTTACAAAAGAAATATAAAGTTAAATGGCGAGACGCAAAATTTTTACGGCCGCTGGTTGGCCAGGCCTGATATAGAATAGTCAAATGTTGACGTAAAATCAAACTTCCAAGATGGTATACAAATATGTTTTTCAATATATTAATCTTTTTTTACTGAAACAAAGTGTAAATATAGGCCGTGTATGGGTAAATTCATTTTGAAATGTTTCTCTATTTATCTAGTTTCTTGCAGTAAAGGGCAATATAAAATTGTTTTATTTTTAAAATAAATAAGTCTGTACCACGCTGACGAGGGCCAACAATCCGAAACGTGTTCGTGATTGACTTTTCTTGATTCATCAAGATATTGCGTTGGCCAAATATCACGGAGTAAGATAAATAAACGTTTAGTTTATTTTTGCTCTACTAGATGGTGCTCTGCCATTTAGAAAAACTCATGTGAGCCTGGTCAGGGGGAGACCCGGCCAGATTGGCCAGATCTGAAATATGACGTCACGATGACGCGCGATGTAAACAAAGGTTATGATTGATTCATTGTTTTTTTTTTAAACAAGATTTAATTATTAATATTTTAAATACCTGTGATTAATTTATAGTGTCAATATATTTATAAAGGACTTTTTATTTTTATAATTTTATATTAGCAATTTTTCAATTATGTTTTAGCGCAAACGTAAACAAAGAAATACTGGCGTAATACGTTCCAATGGTGCCAACGGTGATATTTATAAATTGGCATATACAAAAAAATAAAAATTATAAAATTAATATTAAAATAAATTACATTAGCCTAACCTAAACCTAACCTAAACTAATCAAACCTAACCTGAACCTAACCTAAACGAACCTGAACCTAACCTTAAACGAACCTAACCTTAAACGAACCTAAACCTAACTTGAACTAACCTAATTTAATTACGAAATTTTAATATTAATTAATAATTAATTTTATAATAATTTAAAATATCGGACACCATTGCTCTCAAGGTATTAACATCGTGTGCATTCATAACACACACGTGTTTACAATTGCGCTAAATATTTTCAAAAAAAAATCCAATTTAAAATAGAAGGCCATTTAGACAAAAAAATAAATATATTGACATTATAAATTAATCACAGGTATTTAAAATATTAATAATTAAATCTTGTTTAAAAAAAAAATAATGAATCAATCATAACCTTTGTTTACCTCGCGTCATCGTGACGTCATCATGACGTCATATTTCAGATCTGGCCAAATGTCTCGGGGTCACCCTGGTCAGGATATGCCTCTTTTGTTTTTAAATAAATATATATGCGTCAAAAAAAATTGAATTTTTATAAATAAATTTTTATTAATATGATGTGTGTATTATATAGAGAGCGCCATCTGTTATAAAAATAGTTAATATTTATTATATCTTTTATTGTGAAAACTCTCATATACTCGCATATCAAATTTATATAGAAAAACTAGCCGACTGGACCCGGCTTCGCAGCGACCAGTGATGCGCCAAGCGGTAAAAGGCTGTAACTAACGCTTTTTGGTTTTACATTTTAAAAAAAGCACATTAACCTTTTTAGTTTTATGAATAGCCTATATGTTAAACGAAATCTTCAGTTACCTACATGCGAAATTTCATAATGATTAATTCTGTAGATTTTGCGCAACGCGATAACAAACATCGATTTTGGATTTCATTTTTATATATATATAAGGATTTTCACTCTTTATTTAAAATAAAATGCTTACCTAGAGATTTAAACAAGTAGACATATTATTTTCATAAACAGTGTGTATTTTATTCCACTTAACAGCGCGGACACCAGATCCAACTCAATAATTGGTCGAGGTCGGTGCCCAATATTTGTATATAACTACGATGCTAATCTGTTATTTATTTATTTTGTCCTACAGAGAGAATCCTGTATGGCACGTGTGCCCAATAAAGGCTATTGTTGTTGTATTCCACTTAACTTTGTTAAGCCAGTAGAAGAGCGTTATTGATCTAAACTTACTTTTTTTCACAATAAATAGATACCTATTGTTATTTTATATTAATCTCTATATGAATATTAACAATTTTTTTCAATATCAAATGTTGTGTTATCAGCTATTAAAAGGAAAATCAACCAATTCATAAGAGGTAATATGCAATTATAATTTTATTTACATATTTTAAGAAATATTTTCTATCTTTCGCCAACATTTTATATTTATTTAGATTATGCAAAATACCATAATTGTATAGATGGAAATTTTACCGGGAGGAAATTGATCTAAATAGACAAAGGACGCCTCTCCCGTCAAAATAGACGTCAAAACTAGACGCCATCTATTGACCGTCGCCCTAAACTGACGAGGGCCATTAGCCCGAAACCATGGTCTCTAGGTGGACGCTTTTCAATTTGCCAAAGCTGGTTTTGTAGCTTTGTCACTGACCTGAGACCGCTAGTTTGCGACGACGGTCAATAGATGGCGTCTAGTTTTGACGTCTATTTTGACGGGAGAGGCGACCTTTGTCTCTTTAGATCATAATGGTAGGTTGGAATTTTTGATTAATTCTGTTGAAGACATCATCAACCTTTTTATAAATGTTTTTTGTCTTTTTGACGTTTTAGCGATCTGATGATCCGTTTCGGGTTTCTATCTTTTTGTTTTCGAAAAGAGCGAAAGTGGGTCACCGAAACATCAAAAGAGCAATAAACCTTATTAAAAAGTTTGATGAAATCTTTTTTAAAAAAACTTGATTTGTTTTTATAAATTTCTTTTATAATAGTAACTTAACGTTTGCTTGATAATTTATATCAAAGATATTTTTCATATTTTTTCTACAAATAATAAATACACCTATCTCCCGATTTACACAGTAGATACGTTCCTGAGAAAAACGTGTAAATCGAAAATTATTTTTTTTTTTTAATTAGAAATACAGACACAGTGTGCCTGTGCAGCAAGTCAGCACATAAGCTCGGAATTCCTCGTGAGATGTGTACACAGCGCATGTGTTCAATCACAGTAGCATTTAGTATAGTGCGATAAAAACAAAAAAAAAACTTATTTGTAAAACCGTGTAGAAGCGAAAACGTGTAAAACAAGTACCGTGTAAATCGGGGGGTAGGTGTACAATTTTTACTATGAGCTTATTTTATAGCTGATGATATCTGCCTAAAGATATTATTTAATACGCAAAATTCTAACTCTAGATAAATACAGGTAATACACTCATGGACAAAACTTATGGAAGTGAAAAGTCTTTGTTGTCATCGGTCCTCTATTTTTTTTTTTTCGTTTGTATGTTTGTTTTTAAGGAGACAGAGGTTGTTCACACTTGGTTATCTCGTGTGTCTTCAATAAAGGTCACTGTAATATCTTTCAGAGTTATTGTCTGAATCCTGATGTACATGATAAATGGTACAACTCCCTTAAGTTTTGTCTTCATGAGTGTACTTGCATTACAAATAAGCATATTATTAGCAACTAAAATTCAGCATGGGGATAAAATTTTTAATATAGTTGTGAGTCTATTAATGAACTCAATAGTGATATAGAAGATATATATAAAAGGGATTCCCATCCCTGGACACTTTTATTTTATTTTCCGTTTATCATTACCCTTCACAATTCATCCTTTCATATCTCATCCATAAGGTTAGAAATAATCGTTATTTCTCCCCTTGGAATAAATTTTGACTTTTCGTTTTAAGGAAACACATGTGGGATAATTTTTCAAATGTCGTTTTACAATCACAAGCCGCATTATATTATATTATAGAAGACACTCTATAATAAATAATCTACAAAGCACACACACGAAAGTTTATTTTACAAACAAATACATTTCTACTGACCTTACTGCGATGAAAAAGAATATTGTGAGGGCTTGGTTCATCAGTGATGAACTCTCCTAGCGTTTTCGCCAATTTATAAAATTTTCATCGCAGTAAGGACAGTAGAAGTTTGTTCTATGTATAAAAGAAACATTCGTGCTTTTAATACTTCCATATCATATATATAGAAGACACGTTATTGCTTTGTAAAGTTTGCTTTGTTTGTAAAAGAAACATACGTGCTGTATTAAATTTGAACGATACAGAGAAGATTAGCACATGGCCCCTGCGCAAGGATGACACGCAAAATCGTGAAGCGTTCCATACGTGATGTATGTTTATCACCCTAGTAAAAATATTCACTAGTAATTATCAAGAATGAGCCGCAATACCAGTTTTAGCAAACTCAGACAAAAGCCAACAACTTGTATACCATGGTTTAGAGCTATGGTCCTCATCAGAGTACAGAGGCAGCTTCAATTTCATAACATCCTACGAGAGAGGCCCTTTAAAGGGAAAGATGCCTTATTTAATACATGAATATCTCCCTCCCGCAACTTTATGCTTTTTTCATATATATATGTAATAAGTTGAAGTTCTGATTGACTCTTGTAGTACCTCGTCGACTCTCTGTAATAAGGTGATGCAACCGAGGGTCAAACCTGTAGTAACCGCGAGGGACAGTCAGGGCATGGAGAGTTTTCCAGTACCTCTCTGCACCTTGTAGGACCTTTAACAGTTCTCACAGAGTACAGGCAGTCGTGGTCGAGGCAGAGTGGAAAACTGGGGAATGTCCACACACAAAAAACGAAGCGACACAGTTGTAGAAGGAAAGGTCCATGAATAGATAAAAAGTCGAGCCAAGAGCAAGATGGAGATAGAGTAGAGTTCTTACTGGCTACATGGTGAATGAGGTGGAACTTGGAGACAACCGGCGACGCGCTGATGGGGAACTGTCTGACTGGCTGTTGCTAAGCCGGGCCTTTTTTATACTACGCCTCCGACAAAGAGAATTGGGTCATGCACGTGTCACACGTGTCGCTGGACACCAGACACTGGCGCCTACCTGTCGGCTTCCAATCTATTTTTAGACGTTACTTTGTGATTTACTTCTCTAATCTTGCTTTTAACTCAGCTTTTAATCTATTATATAGTTTTATTTATTCATCCTCAGTACATTACATATGGTGATGCAAGGACACATGTCACTTATGCGTATAATTATTTATAGATGTATTTCTATATACAACATAACAATCTTGTTATAAGTATTATAATATAGGGTTGTTGGTTTAAATTATCATATATATATATACTAGCCGAATGACCCGGGCAACGCCCGTGTTTTACCCGATTGAATGTTTTGATTCAAATACTATTTGTTACAATTATAAATTGGCGCCTTAAATAATTGCATATGTTAGTTAATAACTATAGCCTCTGTGCTTTATCTGTCTATGTACTGTTGGCTTCCGTAGGCGTCTCTTACTGGGAAAGAGAAAGAGAGGATTCTATTTGGTAATTATCTAATATATGCACATTTATTTAGGGAGCGACCCGCTCCAACACAATAGTTAAATGGCGAGTGGGGGGGGGGCATGATGGGGGGGGGGCAAAGGTGGCGTGACCGTAGCCAACCAATAGGAGGGCGCCATTCCAAAAAAAGCAAACGGTGACAGAGTTGATTGATTGATTAGGAGATTAGGAGATGAGGAATGACGCTCGTAACTGTATATATATATATATATATATATATATATATATATATATATATATATATTATATAACCTAAAATGCAAATATTTTATTTTTTAAAACATATTTTCATCATCGTCTATTCTTTTATTTTTGACCATAGTTTTAGAATACTTTTTGAATATGTTTATAAATATGTATAGTTAACTTACCTATATTTTTAATTCACAAATATAGGGGATTCATTTTATAAATTCTATATTACTGTGAAAAATAATTAATGTGTAATTCTTTTCAAGTAATTGAAAATAAAAACTACTTGATAAGTAAATAATTATCTTTCCTTTTTCACGACTGCACCTACAATTCTATATCATTCCAACATCAAAACATTATGATCATGACATATATATAATTTTATACCATTTTAAATCAATTACTAACTGGCCTATAATTTTTTTCAGAAATTAAAGACCGGATTAAAGGTAATTTTCTCAATTCTATAAAAGTTGTCTTTTCTCTGTTGGGTATATATCCCCTATTCCTTTCTTTATATTGTTGCATCATGATTAATGCGCGTATTTTTAAAATTATTTATAATATTATTTTAAAAATATATTTAAAATATAAATTATATATTTATTTATTTTTATAAAACAGATTATTACTATAAAATATTATGTACTATAAAGCCTTTGTATTTTGATACACTGAATACCCCACCTGCTTTAAACTTTGATATGATAAATAAAGAGATATTCTAGGTGTTACCTAAATTTATAGTTGCCTTATTATTGACTGGTTTAACCTTGTAGAATAGTTGAGACACGTTCTGGAAAGATGCAAGACGTGTCTGAGGAGAGAATCAAGACTGAATAATCTGCCAAACCGCAGCCTGGTGCAACAATTAAAGCTCATAAGAATGTAACAATGGCTTTATAGCGGCTAGTGTACGGAGGGACTCAAAGAACAATACTGGCAGCAAAATACACCTATTAAATCCAATATGAGAAATTTAAATTATTTATGATTCTTTTTGCAATAAAACAATTTTCTACTAGCCTTACTTCACTAATAAATTAATAGGAAGGCCTGGCTCATCGGTGTTGAACCCTCCCAGTGGTTTTGCCAATTTATTATACCATATTGTTGAAATGTTGCATTCGTCGGTTTTGCTTTTATACTGATATTGAAGATGACCTCTGGTAAACTTAAGCTAACGAAACCGCTGCGAAGGTTCACCACTAATTAGCAAAGCTCTTCTATTATTTTATAATAGCAGTAAGCCAATAGAAAATTGTTTTTATTTAAAAAGAATCAAACGCATCAAAAATAGTTAATATTTGCCATCACAGATGGCGCGCTATTGTATAAATTCAATATCTTCATCAATGACAATCTTTGCATTTTCTATCATTCCTAATTTACATTTTAATCGTATTTTTAAAATAAATAAATAGACATATTTTCAAATAAATGTGCATAGAAATCAATTAAAATAAGGGGCATATTTTGGATCAAAATATTTATTAAAATTCGATATTTCGACGAGGCTATTCGCCTATCTTCTTCTCGGAAAAAAAATCAAAAACCTTGTAAGCTTATTATCCGCGTGATGCTCGCACGAGAAGTGTTGTTCTATATAACATATGTTGGTGTGACATTTAATTTGAATTATTGTATCTTCAGTAATAAAATGCTATATATATTTTTGACTATTTTTGTTTTAACTGTAGGTATGATTATGGTATTTCAATCTTCCTATTGATGCTATTTTTATCATCTGTAGATGTCCAGCAGTAATCAATTAGAATCACAAATTTAACAATTTGCATATATGTTTGTTCACTACAAATCCCTTTTATATCATTTTATTTTATTAGTTGGAACAAAGCCAACATCAACCTGATGAAGGTAAACTTCCCGAACGTTCATGTGATTAGTTTCATTATTTCTTCTTTTCTACATAAATTATCTTGCCAATATGCTAGTTGACAATAGGAAAGCAGTGTCTTGTTTACATTCATTCCGATAGATGTCACTAGCCATCATTGTAACGTGCAGTAGCAGGATGAGAAGATACTATCATTCTATCTACTTCAATTATTTATAAATTTTTCAAACAGGATATTTGTCAATTATTTTTATGTGCTTGGATATTTTTCTAATTTAGAAGCAACATGTATATTGGAAATAATTTTCCTAGGGATTATGATCTTCTAAGTGT
>CP092874.1:8882334-8949572 GCA_030710605.1 Cordylochernes scorpioides
AAGATATGGACAAAGGTAATTTCTTCCAAATAAATTTGTTTTTCTAATTGATAGAGGTAGTCACAATAAAATATGTAAATAATATATTTGATACTTTGATTCGAATTATTATACAATATCATTTATTTTTCTCTATTTTAATTTTTTATATATATTGAGAGTTGGCAAAATTATTGGTTTTTTTTATGTAAATAGATGAAGATTATTTGCATTCTTTAAAGCCTCATTATGTAAAAATATATGTAAAACAACACTTGAAGTTACACCGCATGAGTTTCTTTTCAATGAAAAATCAAAATTTATTTCAAGGTGAAATATTGACTATTTCTAACCTTTTTGGATGAGGTATGAAAGAGTGAATTATGAAGAGTAATGATGAACGGAGAATAAGAGCTAAATAAAGAGTCATGGTCATGTTTGAGTTGTTGTAGTCTAATTTCGACACAACAATTATTTTAAAATATTTTCTATATATGCTACGTCCAGGGTAGCCTAGTGGACATGGCACCTGCCCGGTAAGCAGAAGGTTGTGGGTTCGATTCCCGCCCCTGGACACTTTTATTTTTCCGTTTGTCATTACTCTTCACAATTCATCCTATCATACTTCATCCTTAAAGTTAGAAATAATCGTTATTTCTCTTTAAAATGGATTTCGATTTTTGTTTGAAAGAAACATTCGCGGTATAATTGCAATTTTCGTTTTACAATCATCAGCCGCGTTATATTGTATTTTAAATATATATATATGTATTATAAAATTTCAAATAACATTACCATATTGTTAATGTCCTCTATCGCTGAAAATTGGACAGAGCAGTAGATTTACATATAAATATTTGCATCGAGCAATGATCTTCCGCAAACAATAAGGACGAAGCCAGTTAGGCATAAATTGACATAAAGCAATAACCTGCCATGTATATCTCTCCCAATATTTTTTATCGCAGTAAGGACAGTACATCGATATACATAAATAAATATCAATTAAGAAGGTTCAGAAGATGAGTTTCTTTAATTGTAAAAACGCTACAAGCTTTCGGGCAAAAGCCCTTCGACAGGCAAAATATAACTATACTAAGGACTTCAGCCCGGGCTTCAGCTCGGGCTTTTGCCCGAAAGCTTGTAGCGTTTTTACAATTAAAGAAACTCATCTTCTGAACCTTCTTAATTGATATACCTTACTAGAAGAGTCTTTACCTTTAATACATCAATAAAATTCATAATGAGTTTTCAGTAAATGGTTTTTGACGCATTTCTTTGATATAAAATCTATATGTATAAAAATCAATGTTTTTATGTTTGTTTGTTTGTATGTCCGGTATACAAATTCGCAGTAGTTCACTAATTCAAACCAAAATTTCCATACATAGGTAGAAAATACGCGGAAGACGATAGGCTATTTTAAAAATATATAAATCAATTATTAAAACTATAAATTCAAATTATTCTACTTAGGGGAGCTGTTCGTGAGCTGATTTAGATTAAATTATGCTGATGCAAACAAATAGATAATGCTAATAACAAACAATTATTTAAAAAATCTTATCTAAATATATATTACTCGGGTAGATATGAACACGGGTCAATCCCGGGGCGAAGCCCGGGTCACCCGTCTAATAGTCTATAAAAAGTAATGAAAATTTCATTTAAAATATTAATTCGAAATATATATGAAAACATTATTGTTCACATACACAAATAATATTTATTATATTTAAAATGGCATTAATACATTTTGTATTTTCAGAATCTTCTGAGAGTGGATCATCTGAAATAGGTAAATGACTCATCGTTATTACCTTTATGTTTTATAGTATTTAAAATATATATATATTTAAACTAAGCTCGATTTAACAATTATCGAGATTTCTTACTTCAAACCTTATTTGCATATACTAATTATTTAATTACACTTATAGACAAAACTTAAGGAAGTGGAAAGTTTTTTATATCGCCGTTGTCAGTTTTTTTTTCTGAAGTAGACAGAGGCTGTTCAAACTTGGTTATCTCGTGTGCCTTCAATAAAGGTCACTGTAATATCTTTCAGAGTTATTGTCCCGATATAAATGCTGAAAGGTACAACTTCTTTAAGTTTTGTCCATGAGTGTATATACACTTGGTTATCTTGTGTGTCTTCAATAAAGGTCACTGTAATATCTTTCAGAGTTATTGTCCCGATATACATGCTAAAAGGTACAACTTCCTTAAATTTTGTCCATGAGTGTATATACAATTGGTTATCTCGTGTGTCTTCAATAAAGGTCACTGTAATGTCTTTCAGAGTTATTGTCCCGATATACATGCTGAAATATACAACTTCCTTAAGTTTTGTCCATGAGTGTATAAACACTTGGTTATCTCGTGTGCCTTCAATAAAGGAAGTTGTACATTTTAGAATGTATATCGAGACATGAGTGTATATACACTTGGTTATCTCGTGTGCCCTCAATAAAGGTCACTGTAATATCTTTCAGAGTTATTGTCTCGATATACATGCTAAAAGGTACAACTTCCTGAAGTTTTGTCCATGAGTGTATATACAATTGGTTATCTCGTGTGTCTTCAATAAAGGTCACTGTAATGTCTTTCAGAGTTATTGTCCCGATATACATGCTGAAATATACAACTTCCTTAAGTTTTGTCCATGAGTGTATAAACACTTGGTTATCTCGTGTGCCTTCAATAAAGGAAGTTGTACATTTTAGAATGTATATCGAGACATGAGTGTATATACACTTGGTTATCTCGTGTGCCCTCAATAAAGGTCACTGTAATATCTTTCAGAGTTATTGTCCCGATATACATGCTGAAAGGTACAACTTCCTAAAGTTTTGTCCATGAGTGTAATTCAAGTTGAAGACTTCATCAACGTTTTATGAAGGTTAATTGTACTTCTAACAAACCTTCCACATTTTTTAAAGTTCGACAGTAGGTTGCCGAAACATCAAAGGATAATAAACTTTATTTTAAAAAAGTTGAAGTCTTCTCTCAACTTGAATTAATCACAATTCAACCTACAGTTATGGTATTCTCTTTTAATTTACTATTGCTTATATATACAGTTAAACCTGTCTATAGCGCCCCCTATTAGAACTCACCAAAATAGGGTGATATAGAGAGGGGGTGCTATAGGCAGGTCACTTTTAATGTAAATCGCATCGTTCTACGTATTTAAAATCGGGCGCTATAGAGAGGGAGGCGCTATTTAGAGGGGAAGCAGGTTTAACTGTATTTAGAAATTTATCTAGTATTCCTTAATTAGTAAATTGGGACTATTTAATTTGTTAACATTTTTATATGTTGGGGAATAATAAGGAATCGTAATAACACAACAGGTTTATAAAGATGAGTATCTTTTTAATAATGTAATCTCAAGAACTTCTGGATATCTCTGCCCTACTACAGGAGTACATAAAACTTATTGAATGCACACGAGATAACCAAGTATGAACAACATTACCACTGTCTCCTTCAAAAACACAGACAACCGGCAATAACAAAGACTTTCCACTTCCTAAGTTTTATCCATGGGTGTATTTTCCTTTACATCCCGAGGCAATGAATTCGACAGTATCTATAAGAACCAGGCCACTGTGGGAAATACCTCTCGCAATCCATTTTTATCATTTTGTTTTATCATTAATTCAAACGAAAACTCATTTTCATATTTATGCTAAAATTGTATATGTAAATATATATTAAAAATGGCATATCCTGACCAGGAGCACATGTGCTTTACAGAAGGCAGAGCGCCATCTTATCAGGGAACAGGCTAAATCAATGTTTAGTTGATTTCTGTTCCACCAGATGGCGCTCTGCCTTCTGTAAAGCACATGTGCTCCTGGTCAGGATATGCCATTTTTAATATTGATTTCAACACCTGATATTTTTATCTTTTTCTTTCGTTTTTAATGTAAATATATATATTTAATATATGATCCCATAATAAAGTTTACATATTTACATTAAGAATTATATATGTTATATTAAAATATTATTTTATATAAAATTATATTTCATTGATTCAAATACTCTGTTAAATCGACCGCCAGAGGTCACGCTTCCCTTATTAAAACTCATTGTTATTGTTTCCCGTTGGCCGACTCAAATCTTTTGTACATTATGTAAATAAGTTTTTTTATTTTTGATTCTTACGTCTTAAGTCAGGCATTACCTCTCTCAAATTATGTTTTCTATATTCCTTTAGCTCAATCAAAGCTATTTTTTATCTTCACTATTTTTATTATTATTCTTTAAAGATTTTAACCACGACCGCACCTCCAATTCTATCTTTTTCAACAACAAAACTAAAATATTCATAACATATATAAATTGATAAGACTCTCTGTTATTGGTATCCATTTGTTGTGTGCAGTTTCCAGTCAGTTTGGCATGGCAGAAATAGGTAAAAAATTCTAATATTTGTTTATAATTTATATAAAATTTCAAAGAAATAATTATTGATGTCTTATTTGCTTTACTTAAATTTCAGTGAAATTTCTACACGAAAGATCTTTTTTCTATATTTACCCTATACAATTTTATTTTTAAAATAGAGAAATACATACTTAAATTATGATACATTAGCGCGACATCTGTTATGAAAATTCGAAACTATTATAGACGCTTCTTTTAAAAATAAAACAATTTCTACTGTCCTTACTGCGATGTTGTTGTTGTTGTTGTTGTTGTCGTGTCCAAAGAAGAGTCTTAGATGTCTCCATGCATCTCTATCACAGCAGCAGCAATATCCACTATCTTGGGTGTGTAAAGCTGCTGCTCTGGGTCTATGTCAATTTTCTGCAAGGCTGTGGCCATTGCTGGGCATGAGAATATGTGAGTAGGTGTTAGTTCCACACCAGGACAGTTGTTGCATGCTCTATAAGTTCTTGTGCCATCTGGATGTATTGCCATTCCTTTATAGTGTTTTTTTTTAAGTCTTGTTATAGTTTTTGTCAGTTTTCTCTCAGAGTTTATTTCACATATTTGATCTTTTCTTATTTTTTGTTTAATTATCTTGTATTTTGCCAAAGCATCAGCGTCAAATACTGACATTTGTTTTTTCCTTTGGCTCAGCTTTCTGGCTTCCTTTGCCAATTCATCTGCCATTTCATTACCCTCGATCCCAACATGGGCAGGAATCCATTGTAGAATGCAGTTCTTCTCCAATGTTTCCAGTTGGGTAAGTAATGAGTGTATTTTCTGCGTGATTCTAGTATTGCCCTTCTGAATTGCTACTGTCCTTACTGCGATGGAAAAATTAATAGGAGGGCCTAGCCTTTTTTCATTTTTCCATTGCAGTAAGGGTAGTAGAAATTGTTTAATTTCCAAAAGAATCTTACGCGTCTATAATAGTTTCGAATTTTCATAACAGATGGCATGCTAATGTATAATAATAAAACAGTTATATTTATATTATAATGTATAACGCATATAAAAGCAGAATCGTAAAATACAGTATTAGAGATCTAAGAAGCAGTCTGGTGGATTATATTGGCGAAAATGCTGGTAGGGTTCACCATTGATGATCCAAGCCCTCCCTATTTATTTCATAGCAGTAAGGACAGTAGAAGTTTGTTTTATGTGTGAAAAGAAACATTCGCATCTTAATGTCTTCATTCGTTATATATAGATGGCTTATATTGCTTTGTATTAATATATAAAGTATTCTATTCATATGCTTTGAAAAGGTAAATAATAATATCAGGTAAAAGGTTTATTTTTAATTTAAATTTGCAAGCTTTCGAGCAAATATAATGCTCTTCAACGGGCTGATATTCTATGTACAATGTCGAAAGCTTGCAAATATAAATTAGAAAGAAACTTTTTACCTCACATTAATATTTACCTTTTCAAATAATTTCTGGGTAACTATTGTGCTCACATATTCATATGATAAAACAACTTTTCTCAATGCGTAATAACCTCTATATATATAAAAATGAATGTGTGTGTGTGTCCATTATGCCTGACCAAACCACTCATTGGAACGCCATGAAACTTTGGGAAGTTATTTAGTATAGTACTGGGAAGGTTTCTAGCAAATATAATTTTTGAAATAACTTTTCACCTATAAATAATCAAGATAAATATTCTAATTTATCTGTTATAATTCAACAATCTGCTCTAAATATTATCATGATGATACGATGATTTTTTAATGTAGAAAATTAGGAAAGACAAAATTCAGGATGACACGGCAATTTATTTGAGACAAGAATAATGATACAATTCCAAGGCAAGATACTATTCCTTTAACTTCCAATTACCGAGGGAACCAATTAATATTGATTTTATTCAACTTATCGAGTATTTTTCAAGGGACCGGGAAAAAATGTTTACTTTATCGAGAGATTCGTTAGACAAACCTTTACTCGGGTAAAACCCGGGCGAAGCCGGGTATATCCATACAAGAATAATGATACAATTCAAAGGCAAGATACTATTCCTTTAACTTCCAATTACCGAGGAAACAAATAATATTGATTTTATTCAACTTATCGAGTATTTTTCAAGGGACCGGGGAAAAATGTTCACTTTATCGAGATATTCGTTAGACAAACCTTTACTCGGGTAAAACCCGGGCGAAGCCGGGTACATCCGCTAGTTATTTATAAAAATCATATAAAATAGTATTATGGATCAACTTTCTTCTGGCAAAATTTCCATCTTAAAAGTAATATTTATATTATAATGTATGACGTATATATTGTTGCGCTGGTGACCTGATATACTGGGAGAAAACATCCGAGAAGTATTTTTAACGTTTATTCACAAACTAAAGGTTTGGAGGAAAAGTACTTTCAAACTAAAAATCATTGTCTTAAATAATCAAAACAAAAGTATGCAAATTAATTATACAAAAACAAAATTATTTCTTTATATCGACTTAGAGCGCTATGTCCCCCTAGGGACACTTGCACTTTAAACATAAACAAAAATTTGAAAGAAAAGAAAGAAAGATATTTAAATATGTACAGAATTAGTATGCAAGTTAGTTAGATGAAAAGATAAAATATATATATGTCATAATATTACCCTTCCAGGAATAATAAAGTAAATCTACAGTCGACCAGAGAGAGACGTAGGGAGGAGGATGTAAAGGCCGGTCACTTGATATATCAGTCACATTCCAAGGGGGCCATTTTCGTAGAACCTCAGAACTATTTTTGGACAGTTGGGGGGTGGTGGCGACAACAAACGGTCGTTCCGCAGTGGCAGCCGCTAGCGCTCCCTCTCTCTCTCGGTTTGCTGGGTCCCATCTTCCAACTTGTGGTTTCCTTATTTCTCTCTCCCCACATTATCACTATATTGCCACATATATATATCAACACAATTGATATATGTACAAAGGGTTGGTATGCAAAATTAGTTAAATGAAATCAATTTGTAAAGTATTGTGTGTATTCGAGAAAAGAAATTTACAGATTAAAAAAAAAGGTTTTAAAGAATATTTTTGAATGAAAATATACTAGATATTAGAGAATTATTCAATTAAAACAATACTAAAAAGAGTTAATTTCTAAAAATTTGTAAAAATAATTATACATAAAAGTTATTAAAAATAAATAAGATGTAAAAAGTTACAATTAAATCCATAAGATGTAGACAGTAAGTTACAATGTGACATGTGAATAAAAGACTCCAGCAACGCACCAACAATACAATCAGAAATGTACAATACAGTATTAGAGATCTAAGAAGCGGTCTGATGGATTAAATTAGCGAAACCACTGGGAGGGTTTACCATTGATGATCAAAGCCCTCCCTATTTACTTCATATCAGTAAGAACGGTAGAAAGTGATTTATTTACAAGAAACATTCGTGATTTATAGTATAGAAGTCGGTATATTATTATATGAAGGGAGAGATTGAGATTGAAACTGATTTATTATAACGTCCATATAAGATTATATAAGATTAAACACAGAATAAATATAAATATGAATAAATAAGATTATATAATGATAAATATATGAATAAATTGATATAAATATATAAAACAATTGATAAATATACATATATATATATATATATAGATGGAAAATTTGCCGGGAGGAAATTAATTAAGACTGACGAAAGCCATTAGCCCGACAACCATGGTCTCTAGGTGGACGCTTATCAGTTTGCCAAAGTTGGTGTTGCGGCTTTGTCACCGACCCGAAGCCGCTAGTTGCGGCGACGGTCAATAGATGGCGTCAGATTCTGACGTTAATTTTGACGGGAGAGGCGACCATTGCTTCCATATATATATATACAAGGTCTTCATTGGTGGCGCCCACCGCGAGAAAGACTCCGCCACCGATGGACTGCGAGAGTTCTTTCCCACAGAGTGGGCAGGTCGATGAGAGAAAAAGGGTACGGGGATGTAAAATACAGATTTGTGCATAATATATTCGAGGCATGGAAAAGAGATGAATTGTAAAATTATATTTATTATCAAAATATTGACTTCACTACTCATCTATATATGACGAAGTACGCGATCTACGTATTCTTCGTAGATCACGAAATACGTGGTGTCGCTGGAGACCTGCTGGTGATTCTCCACCAAACTATGTAGCGTTGGCAGAGGCGCCATATTCATTGTAGATAGTGTATATAATCCATACAGTAGAACTCCTCAAATTCGGGAATTTGAGGAGTTCTACTGTATTATCTTTTTTTTTTAAATAGTACAGACTGTGTACTTTGTATGTATTGACAAGATGTCAATAAAATTATTTTAATTGTCAAATTGTCTATATATATCGACAGTCTTCTAAAAGCTGTTCAGGGAAACACCAAATACTGTTGAGTATATTCTCAATAATATAGTAAAACTTTCTACAATATTAAGAAAAAAGGCATCTCCTTATCGTGCAACTAAAAGTTGCTGATGGCTTGCGCCATCTATCGGAATAAATATTAACTATTCTCATTGATTTCTAATTATTCCAAAATTGGCCAAATACCCATTCTTGATTAATCAAGAAAAGCTAACCACGGACGCGTTTCGGGCTATTGGCCCTCATCAGCGTGGTGCAAGCTGTACCTCAACGACCAAAAAATTGGTCATTAAGGCATCCTGAAAAATCATGAAACGGGTAGTTAAGGCCAGAATTGCGTGAGACCGCGAAACAATGTGAAAAAATAGTACAAATGTGATATTGTACTGGGATAAGGTGCATAAATTAAGAAAAAAGGCATCTCCTTATCGTGCAACTGAAAGTTGCTGATGGCTTGCGCCATCTATCGGAATAAATATCAACTATTCTCGTTGATTTCTAATTATTCCAGAATTTCTACAATATGTTAACTGATTATAGAATATTTAAGTATGATTTGACATATCAATGGACAATCTACCATCAAATTCATCAAAATTTCATTTACCCTGTTAACAATATACTATTCTGAACAAAAGGATAACGCGCCATCTATACATAAAAATATTATAGTAATATTTCTTAAATTTCGATATTTTGCCTTATATAGGATTTGTATTACACCTATCCCCCGATTTACACGGTACTTGTTTTAGACGTTTTCGCTTTTACACGGTTTTCCAAATAAGTTTTTTTTTTTTTATCGCACTATACTAAATGCTACTATGATTGAACACATGCGCTTTGTACACATCTCACGAGTAATCCCGAGCTTATGTGCTGACTACATATTTTAACCTGTCAATGCATTTTATTTTTATTTCTGTGTACACCTATCCCCCGATTTACACGTTTTTCTCAGGAACGTATCTACCGTGTAAATCGGGGGATAGGTGTATTGTTAACAATTTCTTCACCCCATTTATGATAGCGTTAAGACAAGAAAGTTTAAGATATTAAAATATTTCTACAAGAAATATATTGATAAAATAACTCCTTGAATCAATATTAAAATAAAAACATAAAGCCTCCAGGGAAAAGTTTCTTTAATTTTTTTTTTTTAATCTCTCAAGCTTTAGGGAAAGAAAGACCTTCTACGGGATTTTAAATCTTATTTTATTGGCGTTTTAATGATGTAAGATATTTTCTCTCGTAGAGGGACTTTCTTGCCCGAAAGATTGAGAGATTTTTAAATGAAAAATAATTTTTAAGAGAAACTTTTCCCTGGAGATTTAATGTTCTTGTTTTAATAAGGAACCTATCCTTATAAATTTTTGCCAAATGATATATTCAATATATTATGTTGTAGAATGAAAGGATTTAAAAGCAAGAATGTTTCTTTTATACACAATACAAATTTCTACTGTCCTTACTGTGATGAAAAATATATTGGGAGGGCTTGGCTCATCAGTGGTGAACCCTCCCAGCGGTTTCGCTAATTTAATCCACCAGACCACTTCTCAGAGCTCTAATACTGTATTGGACGATTCTGCTTATATACGCAGCACTGAAGGATGGAATCTCAGAAATGGGTTTCAAGAAAACTATGGACATAAGCTTATAGGACAGTAGAATTATATTCAATTTTTAATTAAAATAAAAACATAAAGCCTCCAGGGAAAAGTTTCTTTTAAAAATATTTTTTATTTAAAAAATCTCGAGCTTTCGGGCAAGTACGCCCTTCTACGGGAGAAAATGCTTCATATGATTAACACGCCAATGAAATATGATTTAAAATTAAATAAAGTCAATTTTCTGTTTACATTTGCTTTAAAAGCACGATCAACGCGGGCTTCTGTTGCGCGTGCTTCACTTGGAGGTTATGGGCTGGGCTCAGGGAATATAATGTTATAAATTTCCGGAATATCTATTCTTCTGTTGATGCTATTGTGCTTTCTGGATATGATGGATTCTATTATTAGTCTCTGTAGTCTATTGGGGATGTTGGAGTAATGGGTCTTTGGTTCTGATAGGGAGAAGACCCATTACTCCAACATCCCCAATAGACTACAGAGACTAATAATAGAATCCATCATATCCAGAAAGCACAATAGCATCAACAGAAGAATAGATATTCCGGAAATTTATAACATTATATTCCCTGAACCCAGCCCATAACCTCCAAGTGAAGCACGCGCAACAGAAGCCCGCGTTGATCGTGCTTTTAAAGCAAATGTAAACAGAAAATTGTTTTTAATTATAATTCAAGGGATTATTTGATCGAATATTCAATTTTTCATCACAGTAAGGGCAGTAGAAGTTTGTATTATTTATGAAAGGAACATTCGTGCTTTTAAATCCTTTCTTTTTATATGTATAGATGGCGCGTTATTGCTTTGTGTTAATATTATGTTGTGCAGACGAAAAAAAAGCACCCATTTTGAAAATTAGGAATAACCAAGGTAGGTTTTTTTAAAATATATATCTTATTTATTCTCTGTCTCTCTCCATATAAGTCTTAGTGACAATCACATATGATAATTCAGAGTTTTTCAATGTATCAGGAGGTAATTTAAAATGGGACATATCTGTTTGTTTTTTGCCTGGAAAATAAATTGTAGCGTAGAAGTCTTTGTATATCTGAAGATGTGAAAGTATTTATTGATGACGTCACGGCGACTAGTCGACAAATATTAACAAATTAACCCAACTATCTACAGCTAGGGAATATCGAGCAAGCGAGCTAGGTAACTAAATGATGATTTTACAAATATTAATTAATAAAAATCTGTTTCACATATATCATTGAATAATTAAATTAAATAATAAAATATTTCTTCGCCATAATATTATAATATTTTATTATATATATATATATATTAAGAAAAAGGCATCTCCTTATCGTGCAACTGAAAGTTGCTGATGGCTTGCGCCATCTATCGGAATAAATATCAACTATTCTCGTTGATTTTTAATTATTCCAGAATTGGCCAAATACCCGTTCTTGATTAATCAAGAAAAGCTAACCACGGACGCGTTTCGGGCTGTTGGCCCTCATCAGCGTGGTGCAAGCTGTACCTCAACGACCAAAAAAAAATCGTATAGTTGATATTTATTCCGATAGATGGCGCAAGCCATCAGCAACTTTCAGTCGCACGATAAGGAGATGCCTTTTTTCTTAATTTATGCACCTTATCCCAGTACAATGTTATATTTGTACTATTTTTTCTCATTGTGTAGCGTCCTCACGCAATTCTGGCCATAACTACCCGTTTCATGATTTTTCAGGATGCCTTAATGACCGATTTTTTTTTTTTTGGTCGTTGAGGTACAGCTTGCACCACGCTGATGAGGGCCAACAGCCCGAAACGCGTCCGTGGTTAGCTTTCCTTGATTAATCAAGAACGGGTATTTGGCCAATTCTGGAATAATTAAAAATCAACGAGAATAGTTGATATTTATTCCGATAGATGGCGCAAGCCATCAGCAACTTTCAGTTGCACGATAAGGAGATGCCTTTTTCTTAATGAATATATATATGTACAAGGTTGTCCCAAAAGTTCGTAAACACTTGCGAAAAATTGAAATACCAATATTATTCGCCGTTATATATAATGTCTTTGTATTATGTGTATTATTATGTATTCTCAGTAATAATATTATTCGCCAAGTAATAAGAAAAACAACGTTTTAAGAAAAAAACGATTTTTGGGACAATCTTATAGTATTATTTATTTATTACCAGTTGCAAACAAGACACGCTATATCCGATCTGGATAATTGCGCGTGAAACTATTTACAATAATTGTAGTAGAGTAGGTAACAGAATTATCGAAAAGAAAATAAACAATTAAGAAAAAATAACATTAAATAAACATATACATTAAACAAATAAGCAACAACATAAGCAGATAGGCGAAATCGCAAGGTAGTTATTTACAGTATGTTAAGCAATGATGGAAGTTGATTTAATGAAATTATCTGTAATAATTAGTATCGTGGAGAGAGAAAGTTGATCAAGTTGAGCTATTTACAATGAGTTATATTCTAAAGTAACTTATTAATTATTTACATTGATGTAAATCAAGTCACATAGTAGTGTAGTTCTTCAAGCTGCATGAAGCTGTCTATTTATAATAAAAAGTCTGCAGAACCTATTAAATTTCGTATATCTTTTCCTATTATAAACTATTTTACCCAGATAGATTCTTTCCATCTTATAGAGTATACTACATATAGAAAAATTAACAATTACTATAAATACTACATATAAAACTAATATGCATATGTATAAATATTATTGTTTTATATGGCAATTATTAACCATATATGATGATCATGCATTTCTCAATGTGTAAGGAGTTAATCATAAAATGATATCTATCTAGTTATATTCAAAGATCAATAAAAATAACTCTCTTAATTATCGTTAATATTTTAACGCAGCTTTTCAAACACATACAATATTTATAAATATTAAAGAAAGCATATCCTGACACAGGCACATGAGCTTTTTAGATGATTGAGCGCCATCTAGTGGAAGAGAAATCAACTAAATATTGATTCAACCTGTTTAGTTTATTTCTGTTCCACTAGATGGCGCTCTTCTATCTGAAGAGCTCATGTGCTTGTGGTCAGGATATGCCTTCTTTAATTTTAATACCAATACCTGACCTTTTTATTATTTCATTTTTTCCACATATATATGTTATATAAAAATGTTATTTTATTTGAGAGAGAGAGAGAAATTATATTTCATAGATTCAAATACTCGCGCTAAATCGACCGCCAGAGGTCACGCTTCCCCTATAAAAACTCGTTGTTGTTTCCTGATGGCCGGAGGCTCAAAAATCATTTATTTTGGTTAGCAGTCCCGTAAATAAAGATATTTTCTCTTTCCCGCTGGCCGGCTCAAAACTTTTGTACAATTATGTAAATAAGTTTTCCATTTTTTTATTCTTACGCCTTAAGCCAGGCAGTAATTTTATCAAACTATGTTTTTTATATATTCCTTAGCTTAAATAAAGAATATCTGATTAAAACTAACTTTATTATTATTCTTTCAAGATTTTACCCACGACTGCATTACAATAGCATGATCCTCAAGATGATCAAAATTCAACAGAAATCTAATTATTTTATATAATATATAAATATTACAAAAATATATATCCTGACCGCTCACATTAGCATTTCAGATGGCAGGAGACGCCATCTAGTGTAATAAAAATCAAGTCAGGATGTAACAGCCCCAAATATAGATACAATTCAACGCTCCAGCTTGACCATCTTGGAATCATAAATAAGATAATAACGTTTTATGGAGAGTCCGCCGCATTCAAGGCAGGGCAAGATTCAATTCATAAAGTCATTTCCTCCCGGAGTAACTCTCATAAGTCATTAGTGAGTTTTACGACCGCCGCATATGTAATCACCTATATTATATGTAAATTGAGGGAAAGAGCTTATTTTTATGTCTCTCTTATATTTTGTGTTTGTAGATTCCAGTTCATTTGGTTCATCTGAAATAGGTGAGAAAATTCAAATATTTACATTGGTATGTAAATTGATAGTTTTGATATTGATGCCATATTTGGTGTGTGTAGATTCCAGTCACGTTGGTTCATCAGGTGATAAAGAAATTATTTACATTATATGGAAAATATGTAAAGTGATAATATAGTTACCATATGTTACGACTACTAGAGTAGTCAACTTTATTTTTATGCAAATATATTTGTAACTTAAAAACTAAGAGAAAATGTATGTAAATTTATTTTAATGTATAAATTGACCGTGTTTTTTAATAAAAAAGAGTTCTGGATAAGTTTTGGATGGTTGAAAGTCGTCCTTAGAGCCTCTTCCTTGGAACCACGGAGCTGGTCAAGTAGCTGGACTAAACACAAGGTAAAGCTCGTCTCTCAAGGTAAAGAGAGACAGCATGCTATATTGAGAACCCTCAATACCATATACCATAGCATAGTTAAGATTCATTTTGTATCAATTTTCCTGTAGAAGGGCGTTATCCAGAAAGCTCGAAAAACGTTTAATTAAAAGATACTGATCCTTAGACGCTTAGTCTATTATTTAAAATTGATAATATATTTTGGGGGGTGAAATATTTGTTGTGCATAGATTCAAGTGGATTTAGTTCAGAAGAATCAGGTAATTCGTTTTTACTTCTTATAGATCTAAACACATTTATGTAGTTAGAAACTGCGTGACCCTGAATTTTCAAAACCAGAAATTAATCTAAAAATTTAGTGCTTATTCATGATGAAAATGTGAAAGCCCTTTTAAAATTACAAAATATTTACTCACAATGAGTTTTTTTTTATTATTTTAAATTGCTAACTTCCAAGCGATAATAGTTCTTCAAGGGGATTTAAAAAGATTTGTAAATATATCTTGTTAGATATAGTCGATATTTTATTAAGCCCATTGAAGAGCGATTTATCGTTTGAAAGCTAGCAATTTAAAATAAAAAAGAAATTCATTATGAGGAAATATTTTGTAATTTTAATAATTCAGTGTCATGTTGTATATTTATTAATATCTATAAGCATAATTTTATGTACTATATATATATATGTATAACGAATCAAAAGTTTTACGAAGGAGCATCTTTTATTATACTTGTGCTAGCTTTCGAACCATTCGGTTCTTCAACAGGCGTGGCTAGTATGACTATACTAACCTGAGAGTATAGTCATACTAGCCACGCCTGTTGAAGAACCGAAAGGTTCGAAAGCTAGCACAAGTATAATAAAAGATGCTCCTTCGTAAAACTTTTGATTCGTTATATAATTATACCAATTATACGGAGTTTACCTGTAGAAATATATATATATATATGTTATACCAATTATTTTATTTCCAAAGCGCTATATCCCGCAAGGGAAACTTGCGCCAAACAAGGAGAAAGGTTTATTTACATAAGTTATTTACATTATACAGCGCATGAAAGCATTAGAGATCCAGATTTTGTAGAAAGTTTAGAATGTATTTACAGAATGAATTGAATTTTAAATATGATTTTTTATCGGAAATCAAATCGTTAAGTTCACAAACAACTAGTTCATTCTTCATTCTATAATCTTGAAATGCTGGGCAATCGATCAGTAGATGTCTTGAGGTTTGTTCCCCAATACCACAAAAGCAACTTGAATCCTCCACTGCCTTTATTCTATTTAAAAACTTTTGAAATTTCCGTGGTTTGTAAAAAATTGAGTATTATAAAAATTTGTTATATATATATGTAGTAATCCCGTTGTGGAATGTATTGGGCAGTCGTGGTAGTGGGTGCGTGATGGGATTCCCGCACTGGGACAGCAAGAGACAGAGGCAGGTCTAGATGGTAACTCCAAGAGGAAGAGGTAGACCACGGACGAAGGCAGCGGACCCGGGCGCCACGGATGCCCTAAGTCTACATCGCGGATAGGGGTGAGAGATCCGACCGACCGTAACGGGGTCGCTCTGAAAACAACTAACTAAACAACTGCCTTTGTCCCATTTCTGGGCTCTTTATATAACTCTGGACGCCCGCATATGTGGCGATTCCTGATTGGCTACTGTAATCACGTTACTTTATGGCGCCGGGTTGTTTTTCGTCTGGCCTTTGTCGTCTGGTTTACCTCTTCTTCTTTGTTTTATTTGTCACTACCATTGTTCGATACATATTTTTATATATAGATATGGGGTTATATAATAATTATCAGAAGAAGGTTGTGAACAATTTAACTCAAAATATACTACATATATATGTAATGAATAATATAGTTGTTGTTAGAGAAAGAGTTGATAAGACAAAGGATCGATAAGATAAAGGGTTGAAGGTGCAGTCGTGAAAAAAAAAAGATAATTAATTACCATCAAGTAGCTTTTATTTTCAATTACTTGAGGAAAGATTACACATTAGTTATTTTCACATTATATAGAATTTATAAAGTTAATCCTATATTAGTGATTCAAAAAGATAGATATGTTGACTACACATATTGAAAGTTATTCTAAAAACGATTATTACAAAAGTAGAAGACACTTCGGCCAGTTAATCATTTTATTGTCTAGACGTTTCGAAAAAAAATCTTTTGTCCTCGTCAGGAGCGAACAAAAATTAAAACATTAGGCAAAGCGTTAGAAATTATTCTAAGGCTGCAAGGTCGAAACGTTGAGACAATAAAAAGATTTACTGACCGAAGTGTCTTTTATTTGAAGAACTATGAATGCTGGCCAGGCAGCCTCTATCTTCATGATATAAAAGTAGAATTATCAATGAATAAAAATAAAATATATATTTTTTTAAATATAGAAATATTTGAGTTTTTAGATTATATAATACATATATATATTACTATTTTATGCCAATTCTAATGTAACATCTTTCTTTGCTATATTTTATATTTCTTCCTATTATGTGTGATTATTCAATTTGAGATCATTGTTGCATATAAGTAATAAAATGTTTGTTTATATTTATAGTCAGTAATCAAATTACAAAACTATTTAACGCATAATATTCTTTTTAAAATAAAGCAATTTCTACTGCCCTTACTGCAATGGAAAAATTAAAGGGAGGGCCTGGCTCATTAGTGGTGAACCCTCCCAGCGGTTTCGCCAGTTTAATCTACCATACTGCTGTTATATTGCATTTTTGGAACTTCCTTTTATAGTGAAACTGTTGGTAGACTCTTGGAATGGGTATTTTAGATGAACTATGGACATAAGCTTTGAGGACAGCAGAATTATATATAATTATAAATATATAATATGCTTCGAGCAATCGCTCTTCCGCAAATATCGATTTGTGTTTTTAACTGATGAGCCAGGCCCTCCCTTTAATTTTCGCATTGCAGTAAGGACAGTAGAAATTGTTTTATTTTAAAAAGAATATTACGTGTCTAAAATAGTTTCGTAATTTGATAACAGATGGCGCTCTAGTGCATCGTAATATAATAGTCAGTAATGTTGCGATGAATTTCTATGATAGACACAAAAATTGCTATTACTATAGAGATTAGTTCTATAAATTTCAAATTTTAAATGGAATTTAATTTATTCTGATGACTATCATTGTTTACATTTCGTGTGTTTTTAGACTCTTATGAAGATGATTCTTCAGAAATGAGTATAATTCATATATTATTATTTTACATTTTAAAATGTATTTTTAATATCAAATTCTATACTTTTTATTTTGTTGCCTTAATTTTAATATAGGTTTATATATTAAAGTATTTTCACATCTCATTGTTATATGCATTACATATAAATATTGTTTCAAATTTCACTTAAGAAGTAATTTTGATACAATTTCGCGTTTATAAATAAATATTTCCAGTTTTTTATTGATATAAATAATTTATTTAGTATCACACTATATTTACTATCTAGTGTATCAAATAATAGTGTAACAAAAGTATTTATTATTTCACACATATCATCAATTTTGTTATTTATATTTTGATACTCTCTTAAGTGATACTCCTCATTGTTTCTCTTATGAATTATCTCTTATCAATTATCTTTCCTATCAATTATATATTATTAATTATCATTTCTATCAAATATCTCTTATCAATTATCTTTTCTTTCAATTATCTCTTATCAATTATCTTATCAACATCAATTATCTCTGATCAATTATCACTTATCAATTATCTCTTATCAATTATATTTTCAATCAATTATATTTTTAATCAATTATCTCTTATCAATTATCTTTCCTATCAATTATCTATTATTAATTATCATTTCTATCAATTATCTTTTCTTTCAATTATCTCTTATCAATTATCTTATCAACATCGATTTGTTCTTTCTTTATATAAATTGTCATCTTGAAGTTTATATTTTTTTCGTTTTTTGATGTGACAATAGTACACCGGGTTAATGGCTTGCTGGACAGCCCATACAAATAATAATTCTATTACTACATGAGGATTTCTCCTGCTCGTATGATTTCTTTTTTTACAGTTCTAAATTTTCCGCATTGATCATGTGATTTAAAACCGAAGCAACCGAAAGACTTTGTTTATTTTTTTCTATCTAAAGTTTGATCCTAAAGCACCCACGTTCTGAAGCTGTAAATTGAGCGCTGTATCAACTAAATTCAGTCACATTAATACAAAACGGCCATTTCAGACAATTTGAACAAAATATTACGAAGTACCTTCAAAGCCATGGAGCCATTTACAATATGTTCGTTATTCCTATACTATATTCTTTATGAATCAATAATAAAAATAGTAATTTTAATTATAAACTTGTGTTTTCTATCAGAATTACTTCTTGCAAAAAATTTAGATAACCTGTATATAACCATATTTAATGTTTAGATTTTCTAGTAATGTTCTTCATCTATACTAGGTTTATCCGACATTTATAAAATATCGTCTGTTTATTGTTGAATATTAATTTGAATTAGTTTATACTTATATATTAGTTTAAATATATATCAGTATATATATATATATTGTTCTCATTTATATATTGTAAAATATATTTCATATATCTTAGTTTTTTTTTTATAGTAAAATAAATTTGTTTCTTCTTTCTATAATCTAGCTCTAACTAATAATAAAACCTTTCATAATAATCAAATAACCATCTTATTTGGTTTAAAATACCATAATAGCATTACTTTATAACATTTATATTGTAGTTTTTGAAATATTTGCATGCATATATAAGTTGCATCTTTGATAACGTGTAATTTTGTAAAGTAGTTTTCTCTTTAATACAGGTTGCTAGTAAGAAAAGCTAATTTACAGTTTTATGTTGAATTAATATATTTATTATTGTTTGATGTTTACAGCAATTGTGCAAGTTATAAGGAATAATAAAGGTTTGTTATATATTAAATATCAAATTTAAGACATATTTCACAATTCATATATACATTGTGTAAATGCATTATCACTTATAATATATATAATTCTAAAGATAATGATTAGTCATTGTTAGAATAGATCATTATTACAAAGTATTAAATTAAATTTTGAATGTAAAAATGAGATGTCCTTTTTAAACATATACGATATTTGCCAGGTAAGAGAGGCATCAATATTTTATTAATGCAAATTATTTTAAGTTGATCCTTTGTAAATCAAATAGCATCATTCAAAATTATTTTTATATTTTAATAAATAGACTGTATTTTAAAGATGGAAGGTATTTGAAACTGCTGTGATAGAGATGCATTGAGACATCTGAAGCTCGTCATTGGACACAACAACAACAGAAAATTGACCCAGAACATCAGCTTTACACACCCAAGATAGAGAACATTGCTGTAATAGAGATGTATGGAGACATCTGAGGCTCGTCATTGGACACGACAACAACAACAGAAAATTGACCCAGAACAGCAGCTTTACACACCCAAGATAGAGTACATTGCTGTGAAAGAGATGTATGGAGACTTCTGAGGCTCTTTATTGGATAAAACAACACCTGTATTTGTAAATGTTAATATTTGCTAATTACTAGAAATATTTTCTTAATATATAAATAATTACCTATATAATCTAATAAATTATTACTTTACTAGAAATCTGACGTATATTGTGTCAACGCAGATTTAATTAAAGGTTTCTTCGACATCCTGAAACGTAAGTAATAATTTGATCAATGTTATCAACTTTCTATTCTTTGTAAAATATTCCAAATATCCAGCTATATATATGTTATAAAAACATGAATAGATTTTTTGTTTGATTTTTGATTATTTTGTAATCATACTACATCAATGCAGTCGTGGTTAAAATCTTGAAACTATAATAATAAAATAATTTTGATCAGAGATTTCTTTATTTAAGCTGAGGAATATATAAAAGAATATAATTTGATAAAAGTAATGCCTGGCTTAAGGCGAATAGAACAAGATAAACAAAAGATTATTTACATAATGCACAAAGATTTGACCTGCCAACGGGGAACAACAACAATGATTTTTTATAGGGTAAACGTGACCTCTGGCGGTCGATTTAACAGAGTATTTGTATCTATGAAATTATAATTCAAAATAAAATAATATATATATATATATCTCTTATATTCGGGGGGAGATAATTAAAAAAATCTAAATAATTATTAAGTAATGTTTAGATTGTCGAATGCAAATTTTACTTACAAAAAAAAAAGAAGAATGAAATATCAATTATTAGCAAATATGCTTAATTTATTTTAAACAAATTTAACTATATTTTATTTTTGGCAAATGAGTTTATTAAAAAACACATTTAACCAACCCAAAAAAAAACTAATCTACACTGCGTGACATTGAAAATGGAACACCAAGAAATAGTGGCCAGAAAGTGATGAAACTCGGCAGACAGAGAGAGACAGGGACGAACAATAAGTGATCTTTATTTCAAAATGATAGTCATAATACAGAGCGAGAACGGCGTCGGCTTAGTAGCAAGTAGGACCACCGCGGACGGCGATGCACGCAGCAACACGTCTAGGTAGAGAGTCAATCAGAGTACACGTGGCTGTGGCAAGGCATGCAAACGGCGTCCAATGATGTCCCAGACGTGCTCGATTGGTGAGAGATCAGGAGAGTACGGTGGCCAGGGAAGCATATGTACATCTTGCAGAGCTTGTTGGCTAATGCGAGCAGTGTGCGATCGGGCGTTATCCTGCTGATAAAGGGCATTGGGTACCCCCTGAAGGTAGGGGAGTGTCACCGGTCGCAGCAGATCATTAACGTATCGTTGGGCCGTCATAGTGCCCTGAATACGAAGTAAAGGTGACCTGGAATCATACGCGATTGCGCCCCAAACCATGATTCCACGTTGTCGCACGGTGGGGCGTTCCACAACTGCTGCCGGATTGGACCTTTCTCCACGTCGACGCCACACGCGTACACGGCGACTATCACTGGACAAGCAGAAACGCGACTCATCTGAGAACACGACCCTGTGCCATTCCGTCATCCACGTCGATCTAGCCCGGCACCATTCCAAACGTTGGCGCCTATTCGGTGGGTTCAATGGCAGTCTTCTTAGCGGACGGCATGAGTGCAAGCCATTAGCAACCAATCGACGGGAAATGGTTCTGGTCGAGATGGAATGATCTAGGGTGTCTTGAATATGTTGCAGGATGGCGGTACAAGTGGCCTGTGGGGCCGCCACTGCTTGTCGAAGGATACGCCGATCCACACGTGCTGACGTCACTTTGGTTGCACCGGCATTCCTATAAATTGCCACATTTCCTTGTTCCAACCATCTTCTCCACAGTCGGTGCACCGTGGACGCACCAAGGTGTGTATCAGCTGCGATTTGACGTATGGACCAACCTGCCCTTTTCAGTCCGATCACCATGCCCCTCGTAAAAGCGTCTGTCTGCTTGAACTGCCTCCGTTTACGATGACCTGGCATTCTCTGTTATTACACGTGTCTTTTGACACAAGAACAAAATTTCTACAATGATTTTCCTTGAAGAAATAACGACACGAATACTGTCCTTTCTGCAAGTTCCTTCCCTTATATCTTACTCCATGTGCGCACGAGAGCTGTGCATTTTACATCATTTGCATAACTCGGTTAGGCGCGTCTACCCTGAAATTTGCATAATTTTCTGGCCACTATTTCTTGGTGTTCCATTTTCAATGTCACGCAGTGTATATACAACAAAACAAAATAATATTTTTAAAAGCTTTTTGTTTTTTGGTCAAATTAGAAAAAAATATTTATATATTTTTACCCCTTTTTTAAAAAGAAATTGAATTGAATATAACATATATATATAGCTAATATTTCGGGAGGAAATTTTTTATAAAAATAAAAGTCGCCTCTCCCGTCAAAACTAGACGCCATCTATTGACCGTCACCGCAAACTAGCGGCCTCGGGTCGGTGACAAAACCACAACACCAGCTTTGGAAAACTGAAAAGCGTTCACCTAGTGACCATGGTTTAGGGCTAATGGCTCTTGTCAGTCTAGGGCGGACTTTATTTCATGGGATCCACAAGTGATCAAATGAAACCTTCAGAATTTTCCAAAGAGGTGATTAGATGGTAGATTGGCTAGGTCAAATATAGAAGGAAATTTTGACTTTGTCACCGAACCTGATAAATCAAGAAATTGGGTTGGCCAAATATCAGGGAACAGGTTAAATTAATGAATAGTTGATTTCTGTTCCACTAGATGGTGTTCTGCCTTCTGAAAAGCACATGTGCTCCTGGTCAGGATATGCCTACTTTGTTTTTAATATTAACACCTGACCCACTTTTTTTTTCTATTTTTTCATGTGTTAAGCGTATTTACGCAAATTTGGCCTTTAATACCCATTTCTTGGTTTTTCAGGAAGCCACTGGGACCAAAAATATTTTTTGGTCGCAGTGGTACAGCCTACTCCACGCTGACGAGCGCCAACAGTGCGAAACGCGTTCGTGGATGACTTTCTTGATTTATCAAGAAATTGGGTTGGCCAAATATCAGGGAACAGGCTAAATCAATGAATAGTTGATTTCTGTTCCACCAGATGACGCTCTGCCTTCTTAAAAGCACATGTGCTCCTGGTCAGAATATGCCTACTTTGTTTTAATATATATATATGAAATATATCTTCAATATATCATTCGGTATCCTATAACTTTAAAGATTTTTATCACTTTTTTTATTATTACTATTGTTAATAATATATAACAAATAAAAATACCAAATCATCAATAATTTATATTTAATATATAATCAATATATATAATCAATCTATTTCTTAATATTTTATACTATTTTAAACACAAGGTAAAAAGACCAAATCCAAATAAATAGTGTCTTATCATTTATACTATGTTGTGTTTCCAGGGCTGTTAGACAGAGCATACAAAATTATAATTGGTGAGAACTACATATATATATTCTCTTATAACAATATGCAATACAATTATTTGCATATTTACATATTCAAATTCCATTGTAAATGTAAATAATGTTTTTATAAATAGTGTTGTTCCATTGTTTAGAGAAGTATGTATCTTAGACTAATGCTTCTTTTATTATTTCAAAGATGTATTTGCATATGTTTACTTTCATTCAAAATATTTTAAAAAATATTTGTCCTTCAATACACAAGCCATCCGAATAATAAATACTCTATTTTAAAGCTAAATATTAAATATGATGCACTAGCGCGCCATCTGTTATCGATTCGAAACTATTTAAAACGCGTAAGATTCTTTTTGATATTAAACAATTTCTACTACCCTTACTGCAATGGAAAAATTAATTGGAGGGCCTGGCTCATCAGTGGTGAACCCTCCCAGCGGTTTCGCCGGTTTAATCTACCATACCGCTGTTATATTGCATTTTTGGAACTTTTTTTATAGTGATACTGTTGCTAGACTCTTGGAATGGGTATTTTAGAAGAACTATGGACATTAGCTTTGAGGACAGCAGAATTACATATAATTATAAATATATAATATGCTTCGAGCAATCGCTCTTCCGCAAATATAATTTTGTGTCTTTTATTAGAACATTTATAATATGATGTACTAGCGCGCCATCTGTTATCAAAATTCGAAAAAAAAATTGCAATATAACAGCGATATGGTAGATTAAACTGGCGAAACCGCTGGGAGGGTTCACCACTGATGAGCCAGGCCCTCCCATTAATTTTTCCATTGCAGTAAGGGCAGTAGAAATTGTTTAATATCAAAAAGAATCTTACGCCTTTAAAATTTGTTTCTAGCAAAATAAAACGGATATTGAAGAGGAGTGTCTTGTATGAATTTTATTAGCAAGCTTTCGGACGTCCTTCTACAGGTTTTTACGATGACTCCTGTCGATGAAACCTGTAGAAGGACGCATGCGTCCGAAAGCTTGCTAATAAAATTCACACAAGATACTCCTTCTCAAATCTCCGTTTTATTTTTCTATTTTAACTCGAAGAGTTTAATTTTGTCCATATTTGTTTCTATAATAGATAACTATAATGTTAAAATATGTAAATTGTATTCTTCTTCTTTCTTATCTCCACTCAATTATATTAAGGTATCAAGCTTGTAAAGTTTGACAGCCATCATGATTGGGTGAAGTAAAATGCGTCTGCCTTTGTCATTAAGACTGGGATCACTACTCAGTGACAGGCCGACTTAGCTCCAAAAGAAATGGCCACCTCTGACATGAGGAACAGACGCCATGTGCAGCCGCTCCTAACATGGAGTACAAACACTGCTCATCCTGTATCCCTGGATTAGGAGCCCTAACAGGGTACTATCAGCCGGGCCAGCTGAGCCCAGGTTTTATAATGAGCTTGTTACTGCTTCCCCTCCTCCTTTTTCATCCAGGATTGGGACCGGCAAAGGCGGAGTTATGTAAATTGTTAATATATAGTGTCATAATAACATACAAGGTACATATATCTTTATTAACACAAAGCAATAACGCGCTATCTAGACATATAAAATGAAAGGATTTTAGAACGAATGTTTTTCATCGCAGTAAGGACAGTAGAAGTTTGTATTGTGTATGAAAGAAACGTTCGTGCTTTTAAATCCTTTCATTTTATATACTCGTATATAGATGACGCGCTATTGCTTTGTGTTAATTTTATGCCTAACTTGTCTTGCCTTTATTGTTTGCGGAAGAGCATTGCTCGATGCAAATATTTAATAAATTCTACTGTCCTAAAAGCTTATATCCATAGTTTTCTTGAAAACCCATTTCTGAGATTCCACCCTTCAGTGCGTAGCATATAAGCAGAATGATCCAATATAATATTAGAGCTCTAAGAAGCGGTCTGGTGGATTAAATTGGCGAAACTGCTGGGAGGGTTCACCACTGATAAGCCAAGCCCTCATAATATATTTTTTTCATCGCATTAAGGACAGTAGAAGTTTGTATTGCGTATAAAATAAGCATTCGTGTTGATTCCTTTCATTATATATATTATCATAGAATAAGAAAACACAGGTCTATGCTATATATAATACGGAAAATATATAAATGTATGTTTATAATAATATATTGTTGACAGATATTTTTAACAAATGGAGAAATAACCCAGGTAATTATTTTATTTGTGAATATTTTATTTACATATCTCTGTCTGTTTTTTTTATATTCTTTAAAGATTATGAATACTTTCTTACAAAAATATATCTGTTTATTTGATAATTATTCATTATGACCTTGACTATAATATAGAACAGCCCTGGCCAACCTAAATGACGCCACGGGCCTTTTTGATTAGGAGCAATGTTACAGGGCCGAATTTTTAGGAAACGTGCTTTAAGAAATGTAAAAGAAATAAAATACGTAATTTACGAATAAACTCTTTATTGTTTCAATTAAATGTTAGTCTTATCTAATGTGAAATTATTATAATTATTTCAATATATATTCTGTTTTTGAATATACAGACGAGAAATGGAAGTTACAAAAGAAATATAAAGTTAAATGGCGAGCCGCAAAATATTTTACGGCGGGCCGCGGGTTGGCCAGGCCTGATATATAATAATCAAATATAGACGTAAAATCAAACTTCCAAGATGGTAAACAAATATACTGTTCAAAATATTAAGCTTTTTTTACTGAAACAAAGTGTAAATATAGACCGTGTATGGATAAATTCATTTATCTAGTTTCTTGCAGTAAGGGCAATATAAAATTGCTTTAATTTTAAAAATAAGTCTGTACCACGCTGACGAGGTCCAACAGCCCTAAACGCGTTCGTGGTTGACTTTTCTTGATTTATTAAGATATTGCGTTGGCCAAATATCACGGAGTAAATTAAATAAACGTTTAGTTTATTTTTGCTCTACTAGATGGTGCTCTGCCATTTAGAAAAACTCATGTGAGCCTGGTCAGGATATGCCTCTTTGGTTTTTAAATAAATATACAGTATATGCGTCAAAAAAATTTGAATTTTTATAAATAAATTTTTATTAATATGATGTGTGTATTATATAGAGAGCGCCATCTGTTATAAAAATAGTTAATATTTATTATATTTTTTATTGTGAAAACTCTCATATACTCGCATATCAAATTTATATATAAAAACTAGCCGACTGGACCCGGCTTCGCCGCGACCAGTGATGCGCCAAGCGGTAAAAGGCTTGAACTAACGCTTTTTGGTTTTACATTTAAAAAAAGCACATTAACCCTTTTTAGTTTTATGAATAGCCTATATATTAAACAAAATCTTCAGCTACCTACATGCGAAATTTCATTAGATTGATTCTGTAGATTTTGCGCAACGCGATAACAGACATCGACTTTGGATTTCATTTTTTATAGATATAAGAATTTTCACTATTTATGTAAAATCAAATGCTTACCTAGAGATATAAACAGGTAGACATATCATTTTCATAAACAATCTGTATTTTCACTACACTTAGCTTTGTTAAGCCAGTAGAAGAGGTAATTTTGTTCGAAAGCTTACTTTTCACAATAAAAAGATACTTATTGTTATTTTATATTAATCTTTATATATATGAATATTAACAATAATACTCACAATATCCAATGTTGTGTTATCAGCTATTAAAAGGAAAATCAACCAATTCATAAGAGGTAATATGCAATTATAATTTATTTACATATTTTAAGAAATATTTTCTATCTTTCGTCAACATTTTATATTTATTTAGATTATGCAAAATACCATAATTGTATAGATGGAAATTTTACCGGGAGGAAATGAATCTAAATAGACAAAGGACGCCTCTCCCGTCAAAATAGACGTCAAAACTAGACGCCATCTATTGACCGTCGCCCTAAACTGACGAGGGCCATTAGCCCGAAACCATGGTCTCTAGGTGGACGCTTCTCAGTTTTCCAAAGCTAGTGTTGTAGCTTTGTCAACGACCCGAGACCGCTAGTTTGCGGCGACGGTCAATAGATGGCGTCTAGTTTTGACGTCTATTTTGACGGGAGAGGCGACCTTTGTTTCTTTGGACTATAATTGTAGGTTGATATTTTAGATTAATTCTGTTGAAGACATCATCAACCTTTTTATAAATGTTTATTATCTTTTTGACGTTTTAGCGATCTGATTACCCGTTTCGGCTTTCTATCTTTTTTTTCCGAAAAGAGCGAAAGTGGGTCACCGAAACATCAAAAGAGCAATAAACCTTATTAAAAAGGTTGATGAAATCTTTTAAAAAAAAACTTGATTTGTTTTTATAAATTTATTTTATAATAGTAACTTAACGTTTGCTTGATAATTTATATCAAAGATATTTTTCATATTTTTTCTACAAATAATAAATACACATATCCCCCGATTTACACGGTAGATACGTTCCTGAGAAAAACGTGTAAATCGAAAATTATTTTTTTTTTTTTTAATTAGAAATACAGACACAGTGTGCGTGTGCAGCAAGTCAGCACATAAGCTCGGGATTCCTCGTGAGATGTGTACACAGCGCATGTGTTCAATCACAGTAGCATTTAGTATAGTGCGATAAAAACAAAAAAAAATCTTATTTGGAGAACCGTGTAAAAGCGAAAACGTGTAAACCAAGTACCGTGTAAATCGGGGGATAGGTGTACAATTTTTACTATGAGCTTATTTTAGAGCTGATAATATCTGCTTAAATATATTATTTAATACGCAATATTCTAACTCTAGATAAATACAAGTAATACACTCATGGACAAAACTTAAGGAAGTGAAAAGTCTCTGTTGTCATCGGTCCTCTTTTTTTTTTCGTTTGTTTGTTTGTTTTTTAAGGAGACAGAGGTTGTTCACGCTTGGTTATCTCGTGTGTCTTCAAACAGGGTCACTGTAATATCTTTCAGAGTTATTGTCCCGATATACATGGTAAAAGGTGCAACTTTCTTAGTTTTTGTCCATGAGTGTATATACACTTGGTTATCTCGTGTGTCTTCAAAAAGGGTCACTGTAATATCTTTCAGAGTTATTGTCCCGATATACATGGTAAAAGGTGCAACTTTCTTAGTTTTTGTCCATGAGTGTATATACACTTGGTTATCTCGTGTGTCTTCAAAAAGGGTCACTGTAATATCTTTCAGAGTTATTGTCCCGATATACATGGTAAAAGGTGCAACTTCCTTAAGTTTTGCTCATGAGTGTATATACACTTGGTTATCTCGTGTGTCTTCAATAAAGGTCACTGTAATATCTTTCAGAGTTATTGTCCCGATATACATGGTAAAAGGTACAACTTCCTTAAGTTTTGTCTTCATGAGTGTACTTGCATTACAAATAAACATATTATTAGCAACTAAAATTCAGCCTGGTGAGAATCTTGTTAATATAGTTGTGAGTCCATTAATGAACTCAATAGTGATATATAAGCTATAAATAGAAGGGATTCCCATCCCTGGACACTTTTATTTTATTTTTCCGTTTATCATTACCCTTCACAATTCATCTTTTCTTACCTTATCCATAAGGTTAGAAATAATCGTTATTTCTCCTTGGAATAAATTTTGACTTTTCGTTTTAAGGAAACACATGCGGGATAATTTTTCAAATGTCGTTTTACAATCACAAGCCGCATTATATTATATTATAGAAGATACTGTATAAGAAATAATCTACAAAGCACACACACAAAAGTTTATTTTACAAACAAATATATTTCTACTGACCTTACTGCGATGAAAAAGAATATTGCGAGGGCTTGGTTCATCAGTGATGAACTCTCCTAGCGTTTTCGCCAATTTATAAAATTTTCATCGCAGTAAGGAAAGTAGAAGTTTGTTTTATGTATAAAAGAAACATTCGTGCTTTTAATACTTCCATATCATATATATAGAAGACACGTTATTGTTTTGTAAAGTTTGCTTTGTTTGTAAAAGAAACATACGTGCTGTATTAAATTTGAACGATACAGAGAAGATTAGCACATGGCCTCTGCGCAAGGATGACACGTAAAATCGTGAAGCGTTCCATACGTGCTGTATGTTTATCACCCTAGGATAAATATTCACTAGTAATTATAAAGAAAAGCCACAACACCAGTTTTAGAAAACTCAGACAAAAAGCCAACAACCAGTATACCGTGGTATCGGGCTTTAGCCCTCATCAGTACAGGGACGGCTTCAATTTCATAACATCCTACGATAGAGGCCTATTGAGAGGGAGAGGTGCCTCTTTTAATACATGAATATCTCCCTCCCGCAACTTTATGCTATATATATATGTCGTAACTTTCGTGGTCAAATAAAAGGACGCAACCAAGAATTAGCTCCAGCCAAGCGAACAGCGCACCCGCGATGTCTGCCCCCTTTTATTTTTTGTACAGCTTTTATAGATGGATGAATTTACATATTTACATTTTAACACAAGCGTAACATATTTACATACTTATTTTGACCAAAATAAATTATATCTCTTGGGCACTAATTATACAAATTATGACATATATATATTATATATCCTAAAATTCAAATATTTTATTTTTTAAAAACATATTTTCATCATTGACTATTCTTTTATTTTTGACCATAGTTTAAGAATACTTTTTGAATATGTTTATAAATATGTATAGTTAACCAATCTATTTTTTAATTCACAAATATAGGGGATTTATTTTATAAATTCTATATTACTGTGAAAACTAATTAATGTGTAATTCTTTTCAAGTAATTGAAAATAAAAACTACTTGATAAGTAAATAATTATCTTTCCTTTTTCACTACTGTTCCTCTAATTCTATATCATTCCAACATCAAAACATTATGATCATAACATATATATAATTTTATACCATTTCAGAATCTATTTCTAATTTACCTCTGATTTTTAGAAATTAAAGACCGGATTAAAGGTAATTTTCTCAATTCTATAAAAGTTGTCTTTTCTCTATTGGGTATATCCCCTATTTCTTTATACTGTTGCATCATGATTAATGCGCGTATTTTTAAAATTATTTATAGTATTATTTTTAATATATTTAAAATTTAAATTATATATTTATTTATTTTTATAAAACAAATTATTATTATAAAATATTATGTACTATAAAATAATTTGTATTTTGATACACTAAATACACCACCTGCTTTAAACTTTAATGTGATAAATAAAGAGAGATTCTAGGTGTTACCTAAATATATAGTTGTCTTATTATTGACTGGTTTAACCTTGTAGGATGGTTGAGACACGTTCTGGAAAGATGTAAGACGTGTCTGAGGAGATAATCAAGACTAAAGAATCTGTCAAACCGCAGCCTGGTGCAACAGTATAAACTCAGCAGAATGTGACAATGGCTTGTATAGCGGCTGGTGTACGGAGGAAACTGAGAGAACAATACCGGCAGCAAAATACACCTATCAAATCCAATAAGAGAAATTTAAATTATTTATGATTCTTTTTGCAATAAAACAATTTTCTACTAGCCTCACTTCACTAATAAATTAATAGGAAGGCCTGGATCATCAGTGTTGAACCCTCTCAGCGATTTTGCCAATTTATTATACAATAATGTTTTAATACACCTATCCCCCGATTTACACGGTAGATACGTTCCTGAGAAAAACGTGTAAATCGGGGGATAGGTGTACACAGAAATGAAAATAAAATGCATTGACAGGTTAAAATATGTAGTCAGCACATAAGCTCGGGATTCCTTGTGAGATGTGTACACAGCGCATGTGTTCAATCACAGTAGCATTTAGTATAGTGAGATAAAAACAAACAAAAAAAACTTATTTGGAAAACCGTGTAAAAACTAAAACGTGTAAAACAAGTACCGTGTAAATCGGGGGATAGGTGTATTGCATTCGGCGGTTTTTCTTTTATACTGATATTGAAGATGACCTCTGGGAACCTTAAACTAACGAAACCGCTGGGAAGGTTCACCACTAATTAGCAAAGCTCTTCTATTATTTTATAATAGCAGTAAGGCCAATAGAAAATAGTTTTAATTTAAAAAGAATCATATACGCCAAAAATAGTTAATATTTGCCATCACAGATGGCGCGCTATTGTATAAATTCAATATATTCATCAATGACAATCTTTGCATTTTCTATCATTCCTAATTTACATTTTAATCTTATTTTTAAAATAAATAAATAGACAAATTTTCAAATAAATTTACATAGAAATCAATTAAAATTACAAATTTAACAATTTGCGTATATTATAAAATAAATGAAGCTTCCAGAGTTAAGTTTCTTGTACAACTTTTTATTTTCAATCTTTCGGACTTGTCAGTCCTTCAACAGGATTATCACGTTAACAATTTAATAATAAATACAATTTTTATATACACGTTATTATATTCTTTTTTTTTAATACCTACTATATAATGAGAGAAAAATATTCTACATTATTTCTGTTTGAAAATCTTTTTTTTGAAAATATACGTGCGTGGTGGATGATACGTACTGGTTGAATGATATCTCGAGACTTCAAATTAAATTTAATAAATCCGTGAACTATTGTGTTATATATAGAAGACATCTATGGGATAGTATTTGTCCATATTGTTTTGTAGGTTTCTGATATTTCAATGCATCTGTTTATGCTTTTTTGCTGTTTGGTTATCATAGATTCTATTAAAATTTTATATATTTTTGTTCGCTACAAATCTCTTTTATATCATTTTATTTGATTAGTTCGAATAAAACATCAACCTGATGAAGGTAAACATCCCGAACGTTCAGTGATTGGTTTCATTGTGGTTGGTTCTTTCTCTTCCAAAATAATTTTGCCAATATGTAAGTTGACAATAAGAAAGTAGTGTCTTGTTTACATTTATCCTGATAGATGCCACCAGCCATCAGTGTAACGTGCAGTAGCATGATGAGAATATATTATCATTCTATATCTACTTAAATTATTTATAAATTTTCAAACAGGATATTTGTAAATTATTTTTATGTGCTTGGATATTTTTCTAATTTAGAAGCAACATGTATATTGGAAATTATTTTCCTTGGGATTATGATCTTCTAAGTGTTTACAGGTTTGATTATAGAATCCATGGTGTGTTTATGTTTCTACAATGTGTTTTAGTTTACTTATTTCAGGATTAGGGGTTCCTAATGCTAAATATTAATTTTCCATTGAATTTTTTCTCATATAAATAACAACACGTTCTTCATAGCGTTTTCGGTTTTGCAGAGGCTCTTCTTCAAGCTATTAATAATCCATGTAAGTATAATTTTATATTTATAATACAATATAATGCGGCTTATATGATTGTAGAACAAAGTTTGAAATTATACCTCTAATGTTTCTTTTGAACGAAAAATCGACATTTATTTTAAGGAGAAATAACGATTATTTCTAACCTTAGGGATGAAGTATGATAGGATGAATTGTGAAGAGTAATGATAAACGGAAAAATAAAGTGTCCAGGGATGGGAAATCCCGTTTATCATTACACTTCACAATTCATCCTATCATACTTCAACCCTAAGGTTTGAAATAATCGTTATTTCTCTTTAAAATAAATTTCGATATTTCGTTCAAAAGAAACACATTAAAGGTATAATTTTCAAACTTCGTTTTATAATTTTTTATTATTATTAATTTTAATAAATTATATAATTATAAATTATTAATAATAATAATAATTATTATAATAATATAATAATTAATTATATAAATAATAATTAATTATAATAATAATATAATATTAATTATAATAATAATATAATAATTAATTATATAATAATAAATAAATAATTAATTAATAATAATATAATAATTAATAATAATAATTATTATTATAAATTTATTTTCCAAAAGGTTACAAGTTTTTCTCTAAAAAGTGTAGCGAATGGTCAGTCTATTTACATATTTTTATTTACAACTTCAATAAATGACAACAGTAAAAGTAAACAAAGATATTTACATTTGCTATCATGACTCCTGGTCAGTGCTGTGGCCCTTGCCGTTATGGTCCCCTGATGTCCTGCAGCTCTTCAGCAGTCTTTCTATGGCCTCTACTAGTGGCTCCTCGATAAGATGGTCCCCTGGCCTTGATCCATTCTTGTCTGTCAGGTCTCCTGTCATCTGCTCTAGGTCGTTCTCCTGGATCTCTTCTATGGTCGTCGTATCCCTGTGCTCCATGTCCGGTGTTCCACCTTCCTCGTCATCACATGCCAGCTCCCTACATCGTTCCAACAATCTATCCATGGCTTCCATTTCTTTATTCCTCTGTAACTTATCGTAAGGTTCATTCTTCTTTTCTGTTGAGATAATTTCCATCGTCTTTTTTAGCACCAGGGATTGAATATATGCAAAGTCCCTTTTTCTTATGTTTATTTCCTTCCTGTATTGTTTGTTATATTTGGTTACTATTCCATCCCATGTTAAGACTATCGGCACTACTTTTACGGGCATTTTTTCAGTTTGGGCCATTTCCCTCGCCAGTAGCTGGTATTTTCTTTTCTTTGTCAGCTCCGTAGTTTGGATATTGTCTTGGGAGGTAACGCCTATCTCTATGATTGTTATGTCTTTTTTTATTTTGTCATATACTATTATATCAGGTTTGTTAGCTCTGATATTGATATCGCTTATCATTGGCAGGTCCGTTATTATCTTGGCGTATGAATTTTCAATCTTAGTCGTTATTTTGTGGAGCTTTATCTTCTTGTTCTCTGTGAAATTATATTTTCTTGCCAAGTTGAAGTGGACGCATCTCACCACTTCATTATGCCTCTCAGTGTAGTCGTAAGGAAGCAATCTTCCACAGTTTGTAGCAAGGTGGTCCACCGTCCTCTGTACCTTTTCACAGTGAGGGCATTTCAGGTTCTTATCCTTCGGGAACACGTTTCTATCTTGTATGAACATGTAGAATCCTTCATTTTGTGGTGTGTTGTTTCCCGTTTTGAGCCACTGTGAGGATTCTATCATGTCCAATAGCGGTTGGTCTTCATTTTTAAAGAATGTTCTGTGGATTATTTTATGGCCAATGATTTCTCTTAGATTTTCAATCTGTTTTTCTTTCAGAGTTTTCATTGTGATGTTTTGGGCTTCTATTTTGTACTTGTCTTCTATAATTAGTTGGATGTGCGTGAGCATTGTGTTTTCGCCCTGTTCACACGCTTTAATGGCTTCCTTTCTTTTTGTTGTCTCCCCCCCAAATATATACTTGTAGAGGCTTAGCAGAATTCTTTCGTTTTTTTTGGACCAAGTTCACCAATCCTCTTCCCATTTCTTCGCGTTGAAGATATAATCTTTCTTTATTTGCTGGCTTAAGATGGATTTTGAATTTGCTCAGCGTTGTTCTCACCTTTTGGTCTAACATTTCTAGTTCTCGCTCACTAAACTCCACGATTCCAACGTAGTAGTTTATGAGCGAGAGCGAAAATTCGTTGAAAGCAGCGAAGAGGTTTTTAGCGTTCAGCTTGGTTTCCGCTAAAGATTCCATTCTGGATACTATTTCTCTTTTTATTCTCTCTTTATTTTCTGGGACGACTGCGCTGGTGTTATCCTCTAGAACACCTAAATATTTATAAGTTTCTTTTTCTGCCAGTGTCCCAAATTCCTGAATTTCTGTGGAGTTTGTGCTGTTTTTGTCGGGTTGATTTTGAAGCCTATATTATTCAAAAGCTGAGTTGTCTTGTTCGCTAAGAGCTCAAGATCCTTGTCGCTATAGGAAAATATTTTTATGTCGTCTATAAACAATAGGTGATTTATTTTAATTTTTTCCTCTCCCACTCTCATCTCCACTTGGGGACTGTCTTCTTTGTTGAGCTCCCTTGTTATTGGCTCGAGGCACATGACGAAGAATAGAGGTGATAGCCCATCTCCCTGCAATATTCCTCTTTCTATTTTCACTGTTTTGAGGCACTGCTTGCCATAGTACAACTGTGCTTGCCATTTGTCTAGGGCAATTTTTGCGAATTGTTGAATTTCTTTTGGAACTCTTGATGTTTCCAATATCTTAAGCAAGTATTTGTGGTCGATGCTGTCAAAAGCTTTCGCTATGTCGATCCACATGGTTTTCAGTTTATTTGCGTGTTCTTTGCATATAGTTTTGTTTAATAAGACCTGTTCCTTGGCGCCTTGAGTTCGCTGCGTCGTTCCTATCTGATTGATAGACAGATATCGTTCCTTATCTATGTATTTGTTCAGCTTTCTAGATAATATCCGCGTGATTAATTTGTACAGGTTGCTCATGCACCTTATGGGGCGGTAGTTGCTGGGGGTGTTCTCTCCTCCTTTAGGAAACAAGGTTTTTGCAGTAAACATCCAATCTGGAATTGTTTCTGGATTCCTTATAGCTTGAACAACGGCTTTATATAGATCTTCGTGTAGCGGGGTCAATTTTTTAATAAAGAAATTATAAATTTTATCTATACCGCCTGCTTTCCAATTTGGCAAATTTTTCAATGTTTCCTCGAATTCTTCTTTTGTTATTTCTATTTGCTCGATAGGTTTGTTTGTTTTCTCAATATTCTGGATGAGGTATTCCGGAATATCGAGGTCTTGATTCTTCGCCCAAGTTTTGGACCAGAAATTTGTTAAGTCTTCTTCATTAATGGGGCCTTCATTTGCTTTTTGTGGCTTTAATTTTCTGTAAAATGCTCCCCTATTCAGTTTAAACATATAATTTGTCTTATTAAATTCACTTCTTTTTTCTGATACCTCTATTCTTTTCTGTATTACTTTTATTTCTTGGTTTATTTTTTCTTGAACTATTTTTAAATCTGATATTTTCCTGGGGTCGCTTCTATATTTTTTGGCTACTTGTTTTACCATGTGGTTTTCTTTGCTGTTCATTTTTCCAGATTCTATTCGTTTTTCAATTATTTTCATCATATTTTCTTTCTCTTGGATTGATTTGTTCAATGGATATTTCCAGTCCCCCGCTCTTTGCGGCTTTTTGGTTAACTGTTCATATGCCATTTGCGCTGCATAAATAATTTTGCTGATTTTTTCCAAGTTCAGATTCCCCATTAGGTTTTCCTCAATATAATTGTTAATTTCCTCTAGGATATGCTTTTTATATTTTACGTATGGGATTTTGAACGTCGATGTCCACTCATTAACTGGTTTGTTCGAGCATTCTTCTGTCGCTTTCTCCATTGCCCTTGTTACTCTCAGCCGCAATTCTATGTTTACTGGGTTATCGCTGTTTGCTTCTTTATTTGTTTCTTTTTCCTTATCTGGTTGGCTTACTAGTTCTGATGAATCCCTATCTTCCCTTTCGTTTGTTCTCTCACCTTCCTCTTGGCCTATTTGGTTATTGGTGATTTCACTATCGCAAGTTCTACTGTCACTGGTTTGCTCGCCGTTGTCTGGAACATTTGAGGTACTTTCTCTTTCGTCTTCTTCCTGACTTTGGCTTACAGGTGCAGATCCGTTGGATGTCCCTCTGTATTCATTGACGATATCTTTGTATCTTTCGTCCTTGATAAGCTTGTAAACCTTTATTCTTAGAGTACCAAGATTTATTGCGCGTCCAAATCGGCTTTTTCGGTATTCTTCTTGGATTTTAGGCCAAGAATTTCTTCCTGCCCTTCCCTTTCTATCGGCATATTTATAAAATGATTGGATAAGAAAGATATTCTCACTTCTCTCTATATAATAATAATAATAATTATTATTATTTATAAATAAACGTATCATAAATGGAAGATAGGTTAAAAGATACCTATCTTCCATTTATGATACGTTTATTTATAAGTTGTACACCGGAAGAGTTTTAAGTTTACAATTATTATTATTATTAATAATTATAAATTATAATAGACCATTTGCATTTGTTTTCTGAACAATTATGATTGTTTATTACGTTTTTTAGATTGAAATTGATCATTTTTTCTTCATATAAAAAGCTATATGTGTATTTTCGTAATATGTGTATTTTCTCATAATACACTGTCCAAGTTGTAAAAATTTCGTTTTTAAGTAATATTGTGATATATGAAACTATTTGTAGCGTGAACCTTTATAAATTAACGCAACTTTTTCTAATTGGCATTTTCTCATTGCAAAGGGGCAATAGAAAACGCCTTTTTATTTATAAAAGAAAAATTCAATCTTATATAGTTTTAAATTTTATGTATACATAGCGTGCAATATCATTATATCTATAAAGTCATGTTATATTAATATATTAAAATATATTGGTGTATTTTCATTATTTATTTTAAAATCAAAACTAAATTTACATATCCATAAATATTCACACACAGCATAACTTGATTTATTATTACTCTCTTCGTCTTTAAAGAAAAACGACAAATTTAGAGAAATTTTCCAAAAATAACCATAAGTTAACATTTGAATACTAATAACGTTTATACATTTATGAAAAAAGGCATCTCCTTATCGTGCAACTGAAAGTTTCTGATGGCTTGGGCCATCTATCGGAATAAATATCAACTATTCCCGTTGATTTTTAATTATTCCAGAATTGGCCATATACCCATTCTTTAATATTCAAGAAAAGCTAACCAGGGACGCGTATCGGGCTGTTGGCTCTCATCAGCGTGGTGCAAGCTGTACCTCAACGACCAAAATATTCTTTTAAAAATTTAAATTTGTAAAATCAATCAGAATAGTTGTGTGGTATTATAAAAATAGTAAACCTCTCTTCGTTAATCTACTGAAGCATTAAATTTAGATTAATTATAATAATTAATTTATGTGGGAGTAATAGTTACCTAGAAATTATTATTCCGAAATATTTATTCCGATAGATGGCGCAAGCCATCAGAAACTTTCAGTTGCACGATAAGGAGATGCCTTTTTCATAAATATATAAACGTTATTAGTATTCAAATGTTAACTTATGGTTATTTTTGGAAAATTTCTCTAAATATGTCGTTTTTCTTTAACGACGAAGAGAGTAATAATAAACACAAGGTAATAAGACCAAATCCAAATAAATAAATAGTGGGTGACGTTTCGGTAACAGCGTTGTTACCATCTTCAGACAAAAGTACTGAATGAGAAATTTAACCACAGCATGTTTTAAAATAGTTCCTGTTATCAAGTGTGTAAACAAGATAACAGATAAGAAGAAGATATTTATCTGATAAACAGATGGAATAAACACATGATGAATATTATTCTTAGAATTAAAAGTTTTTTTTCAAATATAATTAAAAGCATATCTATAAATATAATTTATATTTCCTCTTTCTTCCATTCTGTTAATTGTAGCACATTTCTTTTGAATGAAAAATGCTTCTTTAAATTGTCTCTTAAAATAATTTTTCTCATAATCTAGTATATTTGTTCCTTTTAGGTTAAAATTATTATGTCCTGTGATTTTTCTATGTTCTACAAGTGCAGAATTCTCAATTTTATCCCATTTCAGAGCATTTTCATGGTTTTCATTTTTTCTTTAAAGTTCTGGATGTTTGTCCTACATAACATTGGTCACATTTTTAACATTTCACTTCATAAATTAAACCTGCTCTATTTGGTATGTGAGTGTTCTTATGGTTGTTGATATATTGAGAGATAGGGTTGCATGGTTTCCATGCAATGTTTATTTTTCATACTTTTTAAATATATTAGTAAATTTTCTTGCAAACTTTTGGTTTATAAATGGCAATGTGATAAATTTGGCTTCTTTGTTTTTGCACTTTAGATTTTGAATTAAAGTATTATTCTCATATTTTTGGTTCATGTCTTCTATTATTCTATTTATCAATTTGATGGGAAAATCTTCATTGATTAGTTCTTTTTTTATGTTGTTAATTTCTATATTTCTTTTAGTTGTATCATTATTGAGTGTAATATCTCTATAAATAAGAGCTTTTACTAATCCTACTTTTTGGCTGAAATGGTGCTGTGAGCTAAAGTTCCAATAAGTTCCTGTATGTGTTGGTTTTTTGTATATAGAGGTTGTAATATTGTTATTACTGTATGATAAGTTCATGTCCAGGAAATTTATTGATTTGTTGTTATCTACTTTCATAGAGTAATTGATATCAGGAAATAGATTGTTGAAAGTATCCAATTTTTTTGTTCCCTTCCCTGATTAATAAATAAAATGGAGTCATCCACATATCTTTTAAAATAATAAACATCATTTTTAAGTGAATTTAGAGCTTTTATTTCTAATTGGCCTATAGTAATACAAGCTGCGTTTGGTGATATTGGACTACCCATTGTTGCACCTTTCATTTGGAGATATATTTGGTCATCATAAATAAAGTATGTTGTTTTCAAACAAAATTCTATTCCAATTAAAAATTCTGATTTTGGCAAATTATTTATTTTTGATTGTTTTATCACATGGTTTAATGCATCCATAATTGTGGGTATAGGGATTGAAGTAAACATGGATTCAACATCTAAATATATAATTCTTTGATTTCCATTTAGCTTCATGTCCATAATATCTTCTTTGAATTCATAGGAGTTAACAATTTCATTTTCATTAAAATATTGGTAGATTTTTAATTGTTGTGCTGACCATTTTGACAAGGCATATGTTGGTGAAGGTCTATTGTTTACTATTGGGCGTAATGGAGAAAAATTGGATATTATTTCAAAAACAGAAGAAATATGCAAAACTCTTAACCTTAATGAGGCAGTTAATATTAGATTTGAAGTTACTAATACACTAAAACAAAATTATAAATCAAATAATATAAACAAAATATTGACCTCCAAACTTAAACACCTACAAACAAAATATGTAATAACAAAATATGACAAATCAACCAATTAAAAATCAACCAATATTTTAATGAAAATGAAATTGTTAACTCCTATGAATTCAAAGAAGATATTATTGACATGAAGCTAAATGGAAATCAAAGAATTATATATTTAGATGTTGAATCCATGTTTACTTCAATCCCTATACCCACAATTATGGATACTTGACGAAATAAAAAATTATTTTGACAACAAGTTCAAATCCAATCAAAAGAATTTAACAAAAAATGACATATCTTACTTGTCGTCAATGATAGATCAGGCCAAAAGTGGAATTGAATCTTTAGAAGATTTAAATAAACAAAACACAATAGAAAATCTGACTGAAATTATTGACAAAACGATAGATAGAAAATTTCAAAATATATTTAAAGAACTGCCCAAACCTAAATCCTATTCTCAAGTAGTACGACAAGATAGCGAATTTTTTTAAAATATACAACAAGCACATAAAGATGAATCAACACTGATAGTAGCCTCAAACAACGGTGAAATTAATTCTAATTTAATCAGTACAATTTCCAATAATATAAAAGTTTTGAGAGAAAGTGGCAAGAAAGTCAAGATAAATAAAATAATTAACACTAGAAAATCAGTAATAATAAAATCTCCAAGTCTTCTAGATACAAATATACTGCAAAAAGAATTAGAAAAGTCAGAAGAACTGAAAGCGGTTAGCAAAATTTACATACCCAGGCCAAGAGATCCAACAATAGTGATTAAAAATGTATGTAAATTAACCGAAACATCGTCATTGGTACAAACGGTATGTAGAATGAATTTGGAATTGGAGGGAATGGAAAGTGAAATGAAGTTTCTTTTTGCATTGAAATCTAACACACCGTATCAAAATTTAGTTTTAAGAGTGTCTCCGAAAGTTTATCAAAAATTAAGGGAAATGAATAACGTGATATATACCGAATTCGAGAGGTGTTACGTACAGGATAGAGTTTTTGTTAAACAATGTCAAAATTGCTTTGAACATAACCCGACTCATAAATTAAGGGATTGCCCCAAATTTAGAGTTTGTAAAAACTGTGGAATTCAGGGCGATCATTGCTGCACTGGAGAACTAAGATGTTTCAATTGTTTGAATCACCCTAAATATAAAATTAGCTCAACAAATCATAGGCCAAATTCTAACGTGTGCCCTCTTTATAAAATACAAACAGATCGAATAATCCAAAGAACACAATATTCTCCCATAAATGAAGAATAAAAAACACCCAGTTTAAATTTTTTCATGGGAAAAGGAATTAAATGTTTACAACAAAATTTAAGAAAATGTTTCATGGCATTGAATGAGCTTCAAGCTGCAATAAAAGACAACCCACCAGATATCATCTTAATACAGGAACCCTATATAATTTAAAGAGATGTAATTTTCGATTTAGAATCTCAAATAGTGCATTCAACGACAGATGAACAAATATACACTGCAACGATCTTTATGAATAAGTGTTTAAAATATAATAAAATCAATAAATTCACAAACTCCTTTTGTACAACCACCTCTATAAATTCAGCGGAATCAAATACTGTTATTGCAAACTTTTATATACATCCACATAGATTTAATGACACTCATCGAAAATTTATCAAGGAGCTTCTGGATACCTACAATCAACAACCTATCATACTATGTGGTGACTTCAATTCTAGACACCCAGTCTGGTTTGATCCGACGACAAACTCCAATGGTTTCAAATTCTGCTCCATCATCGATGAACATAACCTATTTATTCATAATCTTAAGATACCCACCTGCCGAAATTCAAGCATTATAGATCTTACGATTTCAAACAAAAAATCAATAAGTTTTGTACAAAACTGGAACACGACTATATTGACGCACATTTCAGATCACGTTGCAATAACCTTTGACATTTATCATAATTTTAACAGGCAAAGGACAGTTCAAAACTCAACATGGAAATTTATAGAAAAAGATGCTGATTGGAAAACATTTACCGAAAATATTTCAATACAAGATGTAGATAATATTATCACCAAGATAAACCACGCGTCAAACATCAAAGATATTGACAACATTGTAAAGACTCTCACACAAATAATTAAAGAGGCAGCTTATCTGTCACTAAATGTCAAGACAAGAAGCGGAAATCATAAAACAAATACATACTGGTGGGATGGGAAGCTGGAGAATATGAAAAACGATTTCCACTATATTAGAAATTTGTATTATCGGCATGGAGCGGTCTATGAAAAGACCTATAAATCAATGAGAAATAAATATTTAGATAAAATTAAAAAGGCAAAAAGAGCGAGTTGGAGAAGTTTTATAGAAGAAAGTCATTCAACTAACGCATTTGGCAATGCTTATAGGATTTACAAGTCATTGAGATCGAAAAATAGAAATTTAGGATTACCTCTAATAGATAATTTACCAGATCATTTAAAGATCGACAAAATAAAAAGTTTAATGAACGATCTATTTCAGGATGATATTGGGGGTTTAGATGAAGATGATCATATTTTGATTAGAAATTATACGCCAAAATATAAAAATAAAAATAGTGTTTATATTGAATCTAAGGAAATAGAGGAAACAATTTTAAAAACTATTATTAAAAAAGCACCGGGCCCTGATTACATTAGTAACTATGATCAGACAAGCTAAAATAAAAATAATCCCAATTCTGCATCGATTATTCAATAAATGTATAGAAATGGGATACTATCCGGATGAATGGAAAAATTCATTCTTAAAAATAATTCCAAAACCAGGCAAAACGAATTATGAAGTAAATAAAAGTTATAGACCTATATCATTGACATCTAATCTCTCTAAAACATTTGAGAATATAATAAAAAATAAATTAAGTAACTATTATTTAGAAAAAATTCTAATGAGCTCAAGGCAGCATGGCTTTATGAAATCTAGATCAACTATTACTGGAATGGAAAAAATTATAGAAACTATATTAAAACATAAACAAAAATAATTGACTTCCTTGATAGCTATAGATATAGCTGGTGCATTCGACAATGCATGGTGGCCTGCGATTATAAAACGAATGAATAATGATAATGTTCCCTCAGATTTAATACGGATCATAAAATCTTATTTGAATAATGAAAGGGAGGTGAAATTTACATACGAATCAGAAACTTTTTATAAGAAACTAACTAAAGGATGTCCACAGGTTTGACCTTTATCACCACTTCTATGGAATATTTTGCTAAATGATTTGTTGATAAATTTTGAATCAATTAATGCAGATATTATATGTTATGCAGACGACGTTACAATAATTTGCTGGAATAAGACTATTGAAGGACTAAAAACCGCAAGTGAATACACCTTAAATTATGTGATCCAATGGTGTAATAGAAATAAATTAACGATCAGTACAGAGAAAACTAATTTGCTATACCTGCATAACAGAGAAAAAATACCTATTAAGGTTAATAACAATATAATTAGGCCGGTCAAGCAAGTAAAAGTTCTGGGAATGAAATTTTCAAATCACAAATGGAAAATTAAAGTTAACTTTACTCCACATGTAAATGATATTCTGTGTAAGGCAGGGCGTATGAAAAATTTATTATGTTCACTAAGCGGCAATATGTGGGGTTTAGATACTCAAAAGAGGTTAACTTTATATAAAACAATAATAAGGCCTGTACTTACATACGGATCAGAAATTTGGCTTAAATATTTAAACAATCGTTTTAAACAAAAAACTGAATTACATGCAGTACCAGATCATTTTATGGGCAGTTAAAGCATATAAAACCACTTCATCAAACTGTGTGCATAGTTTGGCAAAAATTCCACTCCTAACAGACTATATGGAATCTAGAATAATCAAATATGATCTAGCTCATCTGTCCACTGAAGATCTAATTACTTACGATCCCCATGCTCCAAGTATAGTCAAATCATTCTTACACGCAAAAATGAAGGAAAGTTTTGATAATACTAATGAAATTTTCAGAAGCTTTTTCGTGTCTGGAATCCCAAGATTTTTCCGTCCAATATTTTTATAATATCCAATTCATTACAGATCATGGTAATTTTGGGAAATTTTTGGCAACTATCGGCGCGGTGAAGGAACCAGGATGCTTTTGCGGAGGTGAAATTCAGGACTCGAAACATCTACTTATGAATTGCCCAATTTTCCGGGTTTATAGGGAAAACAAATTTGGTCGTATTGGACAGCTTGATGAATTTGTAGACAATAAAGAGAGGTGTAAAGATTTTGATCAATTTTGCAAATTTATTTACAACTTTCTTTTAAATTGGAAAAGGGAGAGGAAAACTTAGAAGGAAAAGAATTGCGATGCTTGCTTGTGTGTTTTGCTTTGTTGTTTGTTCTTCTCTTCGGATTATTTTCTTTGGTTAATTATGTAAAATAATGAATTGAACAGGATTGTATATAGCCGATTTGTTGTGATGTAAATAGAGGTATCGACGCAAATATCCCTGAGTTTGGGATATCGCGTTTCATGATGTTAATAAAATTGAAATTGAAAAGGGAATGGAATTGTTTTAATGAAAAAGGAAGACTATAAGCAAAAAATGCTTTCTTTTTTGAATAACAATGGCACCTATTCTCCTATACAAAATGATCCAACAAAAAACTTCAAAAATAAATTGAACACCATACTTAAAAACTGGAGAAAAAACAAATATATTAATTACAGGCTTTTAACCAAGTTGAAAAATTATGATGCACATATTCCCAATATATATGGTGCTCCAAAGGTCCACAAGCCTAACTGTCCATTACGCCCAATAGTAAACAATAGACCTTCACCAACATATTCCTTGGCAAAATAGTTAGCACAACAATTAAAAATCTACCAATATTTTAATGAAAATGAAATTGTTAACTCCAATGAATTCAAAGAAGATATTATTGACATGAAGCTAAATGGAAATCAAAGAATTATATCTTTAGATGTTGAATCCATGTTTACTTCAATCCCTATACCCACAATTATGGATGCATTAAACCATGTGATAAAACAATCAGAAATAAATAATTTGCCAAAATCAGAATTTTTAATTGGAATAGAATTTGGTTTGAAAACAACAAACTTTATTTATGATGACCAAATATATCTCCAAATGAAAGGTGCAACAATGGGTAGTCCAATATCACCAAACGCAGCTTGTATTACTATAGGCCAATTAGAAATAAAAGCTCTAAATTCACTTAAAAATGATGTTTATTATTTTAAAAGATATGTGGATGACTCCATTTTATTTATTAATCAGGGAAGGGAACAAAAAAATTGGATACTTTCAACAATCTATTTCCTGATATCAATTACTCTATGAAAGTAGATAACAACAAATCAATAAATTTCCTGGACATGAACTTATCATACAGTAATAACAATATTACAACCTCTATATACAAAAAACCAACACATACAGGAACTTATTGGAACTTTAGCTCACAGCACCATTTCAGCCAAAAAGTAGGGTTAGTAAAAGCTCTTATATATAGAGCTTTTACACTCATTAATGATACAACTAAAAGAAATATAGAAATTAACAACATCAAAAAAGAACTAATCAATGAAGAATTTCCCATCAAATTGATAAATAGAATAATAGAAGACATATGAACCAAAAATATGAGAATAATACTTTAATTCAAAATCTAAAGTGCAAAAACAAAGAAGCCAAATTTATCACATTGCCATTTATAAACCAAAAGTTTGCAAGATATTTTACTAATATATTCAAAAAGTATGAAAAAATAAACATTGCATGGAAACCATGTAACCCTATCTCTCAATATATCAACAACCATAAGAACACTCACATACCAAATAGAGCAGGTTTAATTTATGAAGTGAAATGTGAAAATTGTGACCAATGTTATGTAGGACAAACATCCAGAACTTTAAAAGAAAGAATGAAAAACCATGAATATGCTCTGAAATGGGATAAAATTGAGAATTCTGCACTTGTAGAACATAGAAAAATCACAGGACATAATAATTTTAACCTAAAAGGAACAAATATACTAGATTATGAGAAAAATTATTTTAAGAGACAATTCAAAGAAGCATTTTTCATTCAAAAGAAATGTGCTACAATTAACAGAATAGAAGAAAGAGGAAATATAAATGATATTTATAGATATGCTTTTAATTATATTTGAAAAAACTTTTAATTCTAAGAATAATATTCATCATGTGTTTATCTCATCTGTTTATCAGATAAATATCTTCTTCTTATCTGTTATCCTGTTTACACACTTGATAACAGGAACTATTTTAAAACATGCTGTGGTTAAATTTCTCATTCAGTACTTTTGTCTGAAGATGGTAACAACGCTGTTACCGAAACGTCACCCACTATTTATTTATTTGGATTTGGGTTATTACCTTGTGTTTATAATCTATAATCCAAATTGTGCCTTATCGAGAGTAATAATAAATCAGGTTATGCTGTGTGTGAATATTTATGGATATGTAAATTCGGTTTTGGTGTTAAAATAAATGATGAAATTACACCAATATATTTTGATATATAAATAAAAACACATATATTTGATCAAAATATTATTTATTTTACCAATATTTCAGTTGGCTGAACGCCAACCTTTGATATACACCCATACCTCGCTTTGCGTCGGGGTTACGTTCCAAAAAAACACGACGCAAATTGAAATGACGCAAAGTAAAAATATGAATATGTGAAGGCGCAATCAAAAACAAAGGTGTTGCCATATTTTAGGAAAAAAAATTAAAAAAATTAAATACTCGAATCCAAAACAACGCATTTTCGAAAATCTAACGACGCACAGTGAAAATCAGTAAAAATTAAGCAGCGACGCAACTTCGAAAAAAAAACGCAAAACGAAAACGACGCAAAGCGAGGTATTGGTGTATATATATAAAACATGACTTTATAGATATATTATCGGAAATCAAAATTAAAAGAAACCCTTTACCTTAATATTATTTATTCTACGAATAATAATTTTTAATTAATTATTCTTTTAATTATAATAATTTGTATTTTTAGAGAATAATCGAGAAAAATTTTGTGTAATTATACTTTTTATTATAAATATTTGAAATCGATAGAGTTTACATATATCAAATATGTTAACAAAACATTATATAATATATAGTTGAGATACTCTAAAGGATAAAAATATATTTCCATAAAAAATATCGTTCTATATACAATAATGTTCTCTTAATTAAAATTTTATAATTTTCCTTTATTTTTGACCATTAGTGGAATTATGATACATTAGCGCGCCATCTGTTATGAAAATTCGAAACTATTATAAACGCGAATGATTGTTTTAAAAATTATATAATTTCTACTGTCCTTAATGCAATGAAAAAACTACAATGGCAATGGTAGATTAAACTGACTAAACCGCTAGGAGAGTTGAGCCTGGCCCTCCCATTAATTTTTTTCATTGCAGTAAAGGCAGTAGAAATTGTATTATTTTTAAAATATTCATACGCGTCTATAATAGTTTCGAATTTTCATTAGTGGTATTATATGAAATTATTTTTTACACATATAAATTTACTGGCAATGCGCTTCTTTTAAATACCATCGAATATCATCTCTACAGACCTCACTGCAATGATATGAGTTATTGAATGAGAGGGCTTGGCTCATCAGTAGTGAACCCTCTCAGCGGTTTCGCCAAATTAATCCCTAGACCGCTCTACTATTGTATTGGATTGGTTGGCGAAACCGCTGAGAGGGTTCACTACTGATGAGCCAAGCCCTCTCATTCAATAACTCATATCATTGCAGTAAGGTCTGTAGAGATAATATTTGATGATATTTAAAAGAAGCGCATTGCCAGTAAATTTATTTGTGTAAAATTTTAACGATAGATGCCAATTAAATTTAATTTACTATTATATTAAATTGTTTATATAAATTCCAATAGCCAATACGAAATAGAGAGAATATTTGAAGGTGGTTTTGTATTGTACAGTTTTGAGAAAACAAGCCAGGATAATTGCTAGCGGTAAGTATCATCTTTTTTAATCATTATCAATATTTTAAATTAATTTATATTCACACACACCAGGAATAAGATTATAAAATATTGTGGCGAAGAAATAATTTATTATTTAATTGAATATTATTCAATGAAAACATATTATAAAAATACACCTATCCCCCGATTTACACGGTACTTGTTTTACACGTTTTCGCTTTTACACGGTTTTTCTTTTTTTTATCGCACTATACTAAATGCTACTGTGATTGAACACATGCGCTGTGTACACATCTCACGAGGAATTCCGAGCTTATGTGCTGACTACATATTTTAACCTGTCAATGCATTTTATTTTTATTTCTGTGTACACCTATCCCCCGATTTACACGTTTTTCTCAGGAACGTATCTACCGTGTAAATCGGGGGATAGGTGTATATATTACTCTGTATTTGTAAAATCATCTTTAAAATATTTATTTGCTTGCTTGTTCAAGATTCCCTAGCTGTAGATAGTTTTGTTGATAATTGTCGACTAGTCGCCGTGACGTCATCAATAAATAATTTCACATCTCCAGATATACAAAGACTTGATTTCTACGCTACAATATAATATACATAGTTAAATTAAATAATACAATAGGTTTCTGGGGATGAGGTACTTTTCATTTTTATTGGTACAATCTCGAGTTTTCAGGCATCTCTTCCCTACTACAGGAGAACATAAAAACGAATAAACGCCTCCTTGGATAATAGGCCTTAGTGTAATTATATTTTTAATTGAAATTTATTCATATATACGCACAACACCTTTTTTAATATCAAATAAAATATTGGCTATATATTTGTTATAGCACATGTGTAGCTGAAGCAAGAAGTTGAATATTCTTTGAGTGTGAAAGCTTGTAAAAAATAGGAACTTACCCTCTATTATTAATTTGTTGTTTTTTTTTTTCCCTTGTCGTCTGTTTTTGCATAAGTTGAATTTGGTTAGAACGATGTATGAAAATTAGATGATTCTTTTTTTTGCCTTAAATACGAGGTAATTAACTCGTTTATCTCTATATATATCTAAAAAATGTTTAAAGTTTAATAAATTAATTTTATAAATCTGAGAGTTGTCTTCATAAACGATCCAACAAAAGCTTTCAGAATATTACGTGGTTGTAGCAAATAAATAAATCATTAATAACATTAAAGATATGTTCACGTGTTGTGTGTAATATATAATCATAGCTTTTCATATGTGAGTTTGTATACATAGCACTATAGCACATATCTCAATATTAATTTGTTTCAAATTAAAAATATATACAGTAGAACTCCTCAAATTCGGAAATTCTGAAATTCGGAAACTCCCAAATTCGGAAAGTATTGTAATGTTTTTTTTACATACAAAAAATCAATTTTCACATGCTTTTATTTTGTTGATATTTCAACATTATTTTATTTTATTTACTTTTACTTTTGCTTTGCTTTTATTTTATTTAATTTAATTTTTATTAGTAATTTATTTTTAATTTAAGTGTTTAATTAATTTACTTTTACCGATTATTAATAATCGCTAATTAGGGGTTTATCCCCTTTTTTAAAAGCTTAAATAAATCAACAGTTTCATTTGACCTTTGTGCTTAGTTTAGGATATTGTCCAATAAGAAGGCAGCATTATTACGTCATAAGCCATTCACGCATTTTTTATTGAAAAGTTGATTCACCTAAAGTTCAAATTATCAAACATTTTCAGACATTGTAAGTTTCAAATTCTTTTATTCAACTCTCAATTTTTTGCATTTACAAGTTTGTTCTTCAACAAAATGGCATCCAAAGAGGAGAGGCAAAAACGAGGCAAGTACCGAATTCTTAAGCTTGGTGAAAAGTTAGATGTTCTTAGTGACATCAAAAAAGGATTAAGCTATACAACGATAATGCAAAAGTATAAAATTTCTAAGACAACTGTTTATGATATAAAAAAGTCTGAGCTTAAACTTACAAAGTTGGTTGATTCTACCGAAAAAGATGTCAAAAAGTTTTCTCAAGTAAAAAATCCGTTATACGAAAATGTTGATAAAGCAGTTAACATCTGGTACGAAAGTCAGAGATTATCAGGGGTTCCTATTCGTGGTATTGAACTCCAAACAGCTGCCAGTCATTTTGCATCAAAATTGAATAATCCCACTTTTAAAGCTAGTGGTGGATGGTTGTCACGATACAGAGCCAGACATAATTTGAAAAATAAAAAAGTTGTCGGGGAAGCATTGAGTGCTGACGAAGATGCAGCTAATCGCTTTAAAGATGATTTTCACAAACTAATGACTGACGAAAACTGAACAGTTCCAAATTTATAATGCTGACGAAACAGGAGTTTACTGGAAGTCATTACCCGATAATTCTCAAGTCAAAAATGCAAACAGCGCTAGTGGTCATAAGCAATCCAAAGATCGACTCTCTGTTTTACTTTGTGCAAATGCAGACGCTTCACATAAAAATGTTTTGGCTGTTGTTGGAAAATCAAAACGTCCGAGAGCAATCAAAAACATCATTGATCGATTGCCTGTCCATTACTATTCTTCACACAAGGCTTGGTTTAATCAAAGCATTTTTAGTGAATGGTTTTTTAAACGGTTCATAAACGAAGTTCGCAATTTTCAAGAAAATAAGTTAAGAGTTGCTCCAGATCAAGTAAAAGCGTTACTACTAGTTGACAATTCTCCTGCTCATCCAACAGAGCTGATCAGTAATGACGGCAATATTAAATGCAAGTTTTTACCGCCTAATACAACATCTGTATTGCAGCCTATGGACCAGGGAGTTATTGTTGCCTTTAAAAGGTTGTATAAACGAAGACAGTTAGAAAGTTGTTTAGTATTTTCAAGTGATGCAGATCAGCCAAATAACTCTGTGGGTGAACAAACTTTTTCTAATTTAAAAAAGTACATCAAGAAAGCGATATTCAATTTAGGAAATTCTTGGGATGAATTAAAATCTTCTACAATAAGAAATGGATGGAAGATTTTGCTTGAACACAAAAATAATTCAGATTTGGAAACAGCAGGTGATGCATTACAATTATCCGAGGATGAATCTGATGAAGATGAACAAGAAATTAGACGGCTGGAGCAATTATTTCAAAGAGCTAGAATTGAAGTAAATCAAGAAAGCATTAATGAATGGATCGATATAAACCTTGATGATCCAGGTCACAATGTTCTTAGCAATGATGATATAGTTGAAGCTGTTTTGAGTGAAAAAATGGAAATCAGCAGTTCTGATGATAGTTCCTCAACTTCTGAAGACAGTTTGGAGCCGGATGTTCCCAGATGCGAAGCGTTGAAAAGTTTGGATGTTGCATTAAAATATTTGGAAAAGCGCACTGAACCAGAAATGCTTGCAAGCTACAACACCATCAATAGTCTTCGAACTATGCTAATGAGAGAAGAAGAAGCTTTGTTAAACAAGCCAAAGAAACAGACAACAATCAGCAACTTCTTTGCCAAGCCATAACTTACTTGGCCATCAATTGCATTACATACATAATAAAATATTTTACTAATTTTCATCGGTTTCATGCTCAAAACTCATAAAAGTCAAGGAAAATTTGATTAAAAATCGTAATTAAAATTATGTAATGTACATATAATATTCAACCTTAAATTGTTCATATGCTTCAAAATCTTTGTCTCAGTCATCTAAATGCCTATTTATGCCACATAAATATTCACAAATCTAACTCTCTCAAATTCGGAAAATCCTCAAATTCGGAATACCTTGCGCCCCAAGCTTTCCGAATTTGAGGAGTTCTACTGTATCTTATATTCGGGGATGAGGGAAGAAAAAATGTAATTAATTATTAAGTAAATGTTTGAATTGTCGTGTGTAAATTTTACTTACAAAAAAAAAAGAAGAATGAAATATTTATTGTTAGCAAATATGCCTTTTTTATTTTAAACAAATTTAACTATATTATATTATATTTTTGGCAAATGAGTTTATTAAAAAAAACACATTTAACCAACCCAAAAGAAAAAAACAAATCTATCTACAACAGAACAAAATAATAATTTTAAAAATATTTTTGTTTTTTGGTCATATTACACAGAATTCCTTATAGCATCACATCATTTTAATAAACTATATCAAATTGATTGTCTTATCTTAAATAAAAACTTCTTCTCACCAACCATTCTATATTAATGCTGTAGGGAAATTTTACTAGAATGCTTAATAATTACTTTAATAATGTAAAACTATTAATCTATTATATATTAATCTAATATTATATTAATTATTATTCAAATAAAATAAGATTGTAATTTTTCAAAATCAAAATATGAATATAAAATTATTAAATATTCTTATTTTTATATTGAAATTAGATTCTCTATTAAGATAGCTATTCTCTCTTTTTTTTCCTACACTTAAAAAGATAACAAGACTTAGAACAAAACACTATAAAGGAATGACAATACATCCAGATGGCACAAGAACTTATAGGACATATAACAACTGTCCTGGTGTGTAAAACTAACATCTACCCACATATTGTCATGCCCAGCAATGAAGGTAGACTTTCAGAAAATTGAGATGGACCCAGAACAGCAGCTTTACACACCCAAGATAGAGGACATTGCTGTGATAGAGATGTACGGAGACATCTGAGGCTCTTCATTGGACACGACAAAAACAACAACTTAGAAATAAATTTCAAATATATATAGATTAATAGTTTTACATTATTAAAGTAATTATTAAGCATTCTAGTAAAATTTCCCTACAGCATTAATATAGAATGGTTGGTGAGAGAAGAAGTTTTTATTTTAGATAAGACAATCATTTTGATATAGTTTATTAAAATGATGTGATGCTATAAGGAATTCTGTGTAATATTTTATTTGAATTTTGACCTTTAGAAGGTTATAGAGGTTTCACAATGATAATGTACAATGGCTAGTCTTGTTTTGAAAACACAACAAATGGCAAAATGTGATTCTTTTTATAAAAGACATTCATTGACATAACCTTAAGGAAGTGATGTAGCTGGTGATCTGTTTCTTTGAGGAGACAGAGGTTGTTCACACTCTCGTGTGTCTTCAATAAAGGTTACTGTAATATCTTTCAGAGTTATTGTCCCGATATACATGCTGAAAGGTACAACTTCCTTTAGTTTTGTTAATGAGTGTATATACACTTGGTTATCTCGTGTGTCTTCAATAAAGGTCACTGTAATATCTTTCAGAGTTATTGTCCCGATATATATGCTGAAAGGTACAACTTCCTTTAGTTTTGTTAATGAGTGTATAAACACTTGGTTATATCATGTGTCTTCAATAAAGGTCACTGTAATATCTTTCAGAGTTATTGTCCCGATATACATGCTGAAAGGTACAACTTCCTTTAGTTTTGTTAATGAGTGTATATACACTTGGTTATCTCGTGTGTCTTCAATAAAGGTCACTGTAATATCTTTCAGAGTTATTGTCCCGATATACATGCTGAAAGGTACAACTTCCTTTAGTTTTGTTAATGAGTGTATATACACTTGGTTATCTCGTGTGTCTTCAATAAAGGTCACTGTAATATCTTTCAGAGTTATTGTCCCGATATATATGCTGAAAGGTACAACTTCCTTATGTTTTGTCCATGAGTGTATATACACTTGGTTATCTCGTGTGTCTTCAATAAAGGTCACTGTAATAACTTTCAGAGTTATGGTCCCGATATACATGCTAAAAGGTACAACTTCTTTAGGTTTTTTCCATGAGTGTAGTTTTACATTATTGATTCCAATATTTCCTAAGTTTATATCTTTCTTTACTTTTTAGATATCAAAAGTTGTAGCATATGTGATATTTAAATGTTTTCCATATTTCTAATATATTTACATATGTGTTTGGTATGTTTAGCTGTATTAGCGGAAATTAGAAAGGTATTGAAGTGTAAGTATCATACTATTGTATAATGTAATGTAATTGTAAATGATCTATATTTCCATCATTATAATTTAGTCTTTAATATATATTTTTTTAATTACAAAATATTTTCTCACAATGAGTTTCTTTTTATTAAAAAATAAAACTCAGCGCCACATCTCTTGTTAACACACATCAACATGCTTTAATACCTTGATAAAGGTTGGCGTTCAGCCAACTGAAATATTGGTAAAATAAATAATATTTTTATCTAATATATGCCTATTTAATTAAAGATTTATTTATCGCTTGAAAGCTAGCGTTTTTTAATAAAAAGAAACTCATTGTGAGAAAATATTTTGTAATTTAAAACTTTTTTTCGCAATTTTATCATGAATATATTGCTTAAAATTTATAAAATATTATCTTATATATTAAAAATAAAGAAGGCATATCCTGACCAGGAGTACATGTGCTTTACAGATGGCAGAGCGCCATCTAGTGGAACAGAAATCAAACTAAACATTGATTTAGACTGTTCCCTGATATTTGGCCAACCAAATTTCTTGAAAAATCAAGAAAAGCCATCCACGATCTAATATATATATGCTTTCATATAATTCCAATACAAATATTGCTGAAAATTTCAAATTTAAATATTTTTTACACTCTCTCTCTCCCTAATACAAAAACGAGATGTGCAGATATTTTGAAGACATGTATATAAAATAGTTTATAATACAATATAATGCGGCTTATGATTGTAAAACGACATTTGAAAATTATCCTGCATGTGTCTTTTGAACGAAAAATCGAGAATTATTCCAAGGAGAAATAACGATTATTTCTAACCTTATGGATGAAGTATGAAAGGATGAATTGTGAATAGTAATGATAAAAGGAAAAATGAACTGTTCACATCACCGTTCCGTTCATCATTAACCTTCACAATTCATCCTTTCATACTTCATCCCTAAGGTTAGAAATAATCGTTAATTCTCCTTTAAAAAAACTTCGATTTTTCGTTCAAAAGAAACACATGCGAGATAATTTTCAAATGTTTTAGAAAATAGTTTAAACATTTACACACAAATATTTACATAGGATATAGCGTGTGTTTTGTAATAAATAAATGTGTATATGCGTTGTACTATATTACATATGATATCACAATATTCAATACATATGTTTTTATCTTTCTCAATCAATTGAAACCAATCAATATATGAACGAGCCTTCAGTATTCCAAAATGTAAACTATGATTTTTTTCCTAATATTGCTAACATAACTTGAATAAATGCAATCTTCTATAAATAAGATTTATGTTGATTTTTGATTATCTTGAGGTTATGGTAATGCAGTCGTGGTTAAATTCTTGAAACTATAATCATAAAATTAATGAAGATTAGAAATAGCTTTAATTAAGCTTATGGGATATATAAAACATAATTTGATAAAGGTATTGCCTGGCTTAAGGCAAGTAGAACAAGGAAAACAAAAGATTATTTACATAATGTACAAAAGGTTTGAGCCGGCCAACGGGAAACAACAACAATGAGGTTTTATAGGAAAAGTGTGACCTCTGGCGGTCGATTTAACAGAGTTTTAATATAACATATATATACATATAAGTAGAACCTCCATGAGAGGACACTCGTTCTAGAGGACACCTTTCTACAAAGGACAGTTTTCATTTACAAATTAACCATTTTTACTATTTAGCAACTCTCCAGTAAGAGGACACCTCTCCCTAAAGGACACTTTGGCTCTGAAACTAGGTGTTGTCCTTTACAGTGAGTTTGTTCTACTATATATATATTAATCTAATAAATAATTTCTCTAAAAGAAAAACAACATCTTAATGATATATTATAGTTTATTTATATATAATCTAGATATATTTTAACTATATCTTTAAAATAATATGAATTGAATAACAAACATTATCATTATTTATATTTATTATCTTTTAAAACAATAATGTTCATAAATTTTCTCTATTTAAAATTACTTTTAAATTATTTGCTGATTCAAAATTATTTTTACAGCCCAAGTAGAACCCTTAGCAAGTAAGTGACAGTGTTTTTTACACTGTATACTGTATATGTATACTGTATATATGTATACTGTATACTTATAGTGTATTTATTTTCATACTGAATCTTATAGATTATATAACATTCGCTTCCAAATAATATTTGTTTTATTTATTATTAATAGTAGTAGTATTGATTTTAGTATTATATTTCAGATACCTTGATGAGAATTCTAAGAAGTCCAGGTAAGAGAATAAAATATTTGAATTTTTTTTTGATAATATATTTAGTAGTAGTTTTATAAATCAACTTTTTTCTATATTTATAATTAGTTTATTCGCTTCTAAGATCAATTGTAAATAGATTCATACACAAAAGAGGTAGTGAGGAAAGTTTTAGAACAGATGCCTAAATAAATCCCTTTTCAAACAAAGACTCGCGGGAGCAAGGGGAAAGGGAGAGGAATTGCTGTATTGTTTTGTTGTTGTATGGCGAATCCATACAGGTCAATGGGCCCTAATAAAAGCCTTTTTGTTGTTGTTGTTATTCGCTTCTATAAAATGTTTACTTTTATTAAAACAAAACAAGGTTTTTTTATAATGTATTAAATTATAGCAACGCTGTGTTGTGTATGTGTGTCTGTAAATTTAATATAACATTCATTTTATTTAAAATTTCAAAATCATCTATCGTAAAGGTCTTTCCAATTATAAATATAAAAATTAAAATATAGAAATTTTATTATTTTATAGATAAGAGTAATTAGTGATTTTTTATCTATATTTTGTTAACTCATGGACAAAACTTAAGGAAGTTGTACCTTTCAGCATGTATATCGGGACAATAATTCTGAAAGATATTACAGTGACCTTTATTGAAGACACACGAGGTAACCAAGTTTGTATACACTCATGGACAAAACTTAAGGAAGTTGTACCTTTCAGCATGTATATCGGGACAATAACTCTGAAAGATATTACAGTGACCTTTATTGAAGACACACGAGATAACCAAGTGTATATACCCTCATGGACAAAACTTAAGGAAGTTGTACCTTTCAGCATGTATATCGGGACAATAACTCTGAAAGATATTACAGTGACCTTTATCGAAGACCCACGAGATAACCAAGTGTATATACACTCATGGACAAAACTTAAGGAAGTTGTACCTTTCAGCATGTATATCGGGATTATAACTCTGAAAGATATTACAGTGACCTTTATTGAAGACACACGAGATAACCAAGTGTATATACACTCATGGACAAAACTTAAGGAAGTTGTATCTTTTACCATGTATATCGGGACAATAACTCTGAAAGATATTACAGTCACCTTTATTGAAGACACACGAGATAACCAAGTGTATATACACTCATGGACAAAACTTAAGGAAGTTGTATCTTTTACCATGTATATCGGGACAATAACTCTGAAAGATATTACAGTGACCTTTATTGAAGACACACGAGATAACCAAGTGTGTATACACTCATGGACAAAACTTAAGGAAGTTGTACCTTTTAGCATGTATATCGGGATTATAACTCTGAAAGATATTACAGTGACCTTTATTGAAGACACACGAGATAACCAAGTATGAACAACCTCTGTCTCCTTCAAAAAAAAAAACTGAAGACTGGCGAACATCAAAGATTTCCACTTCTTTAAGTTTTGTCTATGAGTGTATATATTCTCAGACACTCTCGTTAATTTGTTTTATTTTAACATTCTCTTTAACACAAATACGAAAATGTCTCTATTAGAATTGACATGACACTTTTTGTGAATTTTAGCTATACATAGATAGCAGTGTTTAATATTTTTGTTTTGAAACTAAATTCTCTTTTTGATTAAATAATATTTTAGAAATTCTTCGTCATCTCTCTCTCTCTCTCGGCCGTGCGGCCACGCGGCGCGCGAGCTCCGCGTTCTTCGGGCATGGAGGGCGGGAGAGTGGAAGTTAGCAATATGTTTTCGGTGTTGGCGGATGGCCAATGTGACGGGGAACAGAATGGTGCTGTTCCTTTCGGTGTTACAACGGCGAATGCCGAAATGTCGGCGGAAAGCAATTCAGTGAAGAGTGTTTCAATTTCTGAAACTAACGAGAAGTATGCAGGATCGCCCGTGACAGGCGGCGGATATGCAAATTCGCCTCAATCAGGCCGGAATTGGGCCGACATCGTCGAAAGCGATGAAAATTTTGAACAGCCCAAGGAGAGAGGGGCGTCTGCTTCCTTCGGAAAGTGCGAGTCGGTCTCTGCCTGGTCCATCTCGACGGACGAAAACCACCCGGGACAGCACTACGCCGCGCCAGCCATCGTGCCCTAGGAACACCATCGAGCAAATAAGGGTCTCGAGGCAGATGCTGGCTCAGTGTCGGAGCAAAGCAGCTGCCGGAACCTATGACCAGATGACCTATCTGGAGTTCTCCCCGGAGTTCACCCAAGTAGACTGCATCAAGGCTCTGGAAGGTAAACTAGGGAAAGGCTGCGTTGTACAGATAGGAAAAGCTTCCGGACAGATCCTAGTTGGCTTCGAGCGGCCTGATATGGCGGAGACGATCATAGAGGATGGTCTGATGATTAAGGGAGCCCTCCTTAAAGCCCTTCCCTACCAAAAGAAGGCAGAAAAAATCACCATCAGCGGTCTCCCATTTGTAATCGAGGACGCCGATATCATCAGGACTCTGAGGCCTTACTGTCAGGTAGTCTCCATCGCCCCTACCGTGAATTCTTCCGGCGGCTACACCTGGCTTGACCTCAAAAAAACTGTGTTCATTCTCATGAACAATGGAAAAAAAATCACAGATCTTCCTAAAAAGATCATTGTGACTGCCAAGGGCGGCTCTGCACTGGCCTACTTGGAGTACGGCTTCCGTTGCTCCAAGTGCTACAGAATGGGACACAAAAGAATGAACTGTCCCCGGATCATCCGGGAGACAAGCACCACCCAACCTTTGAGCCAGACGAGCAGCGTGAAAACCACGGCGCCTGCTCCTAACACCACAGCAGCTGCTTCGCCACCTGCAACATTCTCCCACCCTGCGCCAGTGGCTGCCCCGGCACAGACATCCTCCGCGCCACCTGCTCAAGAGGATATAGCTCTCGAGACTGAGCCCACCACCAGGACCCCGGAAACCTCCACCCAGACAGACCTCAACATCAACAGAGTCGAGAACTCTAGCCATCACAAGATCAAGGTTAGATCTAGATCCTTGTCTCCCAAGGCCGGGTCTACGACTCAACTACAGCTTGACACCCTCCTCGAGCGCCTCCCAGGATCATTCTTTGAAGAGGTTACACTCTTAGGCTTGAAGGAAGAGGAAGTGAAACAGGCCATCGTCTCCCTTCCTCATCTAAGGCTGCTCCTGGGAAAGCTCAGCGTAGAACAAAGTCTGGGGCTGCACACCTTCAATGAAAAGTTGATAAAGGGACTTGGAAGCTCCAAGTCAGCCCTTTACAAGCGGCTATCTGACATCAGAACAAAGACAAGAAGCGCGCAAGAGCTTCCGCATTGCGTGCCTTAATGTGCGCGGCATTGCCGCTCGACACAGGAGCATTGAATTGTGCTGTTTCCTGAAACAGCACGCAGTTGACATCGCTTTCATTCAAGAAACCAATGTCACCACCCTGGACAGCGTTGAGGACCTCTGCTTGGGATACAGAGCAGCAGTTGTTCCAGCTTCTGGCGCCAGAGGATCCGGCCTCGCCTGCATCTTCTCTTCCGGCGTCCAGGTCATCGGACAACAGGTCCTGTCCCCTGGCAAGATCGCCGCCTTTGACGTTACCATCCGGGGATCAAAGGCGACATTTGTCAACTGCCACCTCTCTCATGCTCCTGATGAGCGGCTACAGCAGCTACAGGTCATCGCAGCTGCTGCTGTCAATGAAGACGCGTGGGTCCTTGGGGACCTCAATATCTCCGAGGAGTCTGCGAGCGACATTGCGTCCGGTTCCGTCGAAGCCCTTGGGGAGCTCCTGGACCGGGCCAACCTCGTAGACGCCGCAGCTATCTTCGACGCCACGCACCTACCAACAAGGATCTCCAGTTGCGGAAGCCGGGTGGATGCGAGCAGATTGGATCGAGTGCTTATACCATCAAGCTTCTCCAACCGCGTCACCCGATACTGGAGCCTATACTACAAGAACTCCGACCACCGTGCGGTCCTCCTCCAAACCGGCGAGGCCTCAGAACCTCGACCACCGTGCATTGCTAGCATGCTCCGATCGAGGCTAGTCGTTGGGACAGTAGAAACGCTTCTTGACGAGGCCTTGGGAAATATCGAGGACATGCGGAATGCGGAAATCTGGAGGAGGTGGGGACATATTAAGGCGCATCTGGCCTCCGCCATCAAGTCACTCCACGACCTGCGCAATAACGACGACGACTACATCTCGAGGGCGAGAAAATATGTTCAAGCCAAGCTCGAAGATGTCTCCATCTACTCGGACTATCCCTCCCTGCCGGACCTCGGACGCGCCCTTCGTCTTCGTCGCAGGGGAACGTCGTCGAATACTTTCTACGACAGCGCAGGTCGAATGATTACGGGACCAGCGGTGAGAGAACTGGCTTTCGTCAACCTGAAAGAGCGCTTTTCCCATCATTCGTGCTCACCGGAGGACATCGATGGCTTCCTGCGGGGTTTTACTCTAAGGGTCACCATTGAGGAAAGCGATCCTCTCCACCGCTATGGGATCGGCGAGGAAGAGATCGTTGCTGCCATCGGTCGTCTGCCAACTGGGAAAGCGGCCGGGTGGGATGACTTGCCCTGCGAGCTCTTCAGGGGTTTTGAGGATTACTTCGCGAGTGCACTCCGTCGGGTCTTCGTGGCGTCCCAGCTCTGCGGGGCTCTGCCCACTTCCATGCGGCGCAGCGAAATGTCCCTGATAGAAAAACCGCACGGTGGTCCGGGCCTAGCCGGACTTCGACCCCTCTCCTTGCCAACGACGGACTACAGAGTCCTCAGCGGGGTCCTCTACTGGCGACTGCGACCCCATCTCCGAGACATCGTACCTGAATGCCAGAGCTACGCCGTTCCAGGTAGAACACCAGCCTGGAACATAGCCCGCGTAGCTGATGAAGTTGCCACTGCCTGCAGAGATGAAGCCCCACTGGCAGTCGTCGCCATCGACTTGGAGTCAGCGTTTGACACGCTGGACAGAGGCTTCCTGGTGTCCACTCTTCTCTCCGTCGGTCTGCCGCCAGTCTTCGTGGGGTGGGTTCTTCTGCTTTACGCTGGGGCCGAGGCTGCGGCGAGGATTGAGGGGATTGGGAGAACTCCTCTGTTCCACATGCTCAACGGAGTGAGACAGGATGCGCTGCCAGCGCAGCGTTCTTTACCATCTCCACCGGGCCCCTCCTGCTACGCCTGGAACAGCTACTTGGCCGGGATAATGTCCTGGCGTACGCCGACGACATCGCCCTGCTTATCCGCGAGGATGGGCAGCTGGAGGTCGTCAGGAAGATCTTCGAGGACTTCAGGCGTGCGTCAGGAATAAGAGTCAACTTCGGCAAGAGCCAGGGTCTCTGGTGCGGGAGATGGAGGAACCGCACTGACTCCCCGTCGGCAATCTCCTGGAACAGGGAGAAAATCAATATTCTAGGGACCTTAGTGACTCCTGGAATGGGAACTTCGGCTCAAGATCAACACCTGCAAGAGTTGCTGGAGCGAGCCATTGCTAGGTGGTCCCCCTTTGTCCGCGGTCTCTCACTTGCTGGTCGAGCAAAAGCGGCCAATAGCCTGGTGCTCTCGGCCATCTACTATCATCTCCAGGCCTACCTTCCCAGCGAGACCACCATCGGAAGACTGCAGGCAAGATTGGCTCGATTCGTGTGGGGGCACGATCGAACCTCATGGCTTCCCAGTAGCATCCTGGCGCGGCCGATCTCTGTGGGAGGCATGGGTCTTCTCGACGTGGGCACTCAGCTCCGGCTGTCGTGTCTTAAGGGTGTCCAGGCAGCACTGCGTGGAGGCCGTAACGCTCACTCTTGGCTCGCTGAGAGCGGGATGTGGCTGACTCCTGCGTCCACTCCTGGCATCTGGCTTCCCCCGCGGCGTCGTCGGAGTCTTCACCTCTTCGAGCCTGCCGCGGAGATCCTAGATCTAAACCACCGGATCTTACAACCTGCACTTCTTCGGGCTTTTCGGGTCGTGGGCGACTGCCGTTTCCTGCGGCCTCCTGAGCTCCTGGCTCCTACAAGATGGCTGGGCTGGCGCATCGGAGAACTGACCGGGCCTGCTCCAAACATCACCATCGCTACGCGTGGCGCCCTCACGGACGTCGCTGCTCTGGGGAGCTTCTGCACACGCCTGATAACCCAGAATGCCCGGGGACGTTATCGCGTCGACAGCCTGGCGGACGCAATCGTGGTGCGCGGGACGACCACCGCCTTCCAGCGCCTAACCACCCCGCACAGCCCGCCGTTTGCTTGAGCGTCCGCGCTTGGCTGTGCTGCCCATTACCCAGCTGTTCGGACGGTGGCTCCCCCACGTCAACATCCCCATCTCCATCAGCTGGTCTTCCCTCCGGCGTTGCGCCTTCTCGGGGCACAATGCTGACGTTGCCGTGCGGCTGGCCCTGCACGCCCTTCCCCATCCAGCACATCCGGCTTCAGCCCGGGAGTCCTGCATCGCCTGTGGGTCCGGAGACCTGTCACTGGCCCACCGCTACTGGTCCTGTAGTCGGATCAGGCCTGTCATCCTGGAGGCCTTCACCATCCTCCAACGGCCTCCTGACCTGCAAAGCTGGATCTTCGGGCATGACCTGGAGGACGACGCCCTGGCCATCATGGCGTCCGCCAAGACCCGCATCTACAAGCACTTCCTGGGCCTGGAGATGCGGGGGAGTCCAAGAAGACCCCCTCCTTGTCTGGAGGAGAACCTTGTCAAGGTGGTGGAGCCTCCCTAGCTCCTAAAATCATTGTAAATTCCCATTATTTATTCATTACTTTTATCATAATCATTTTGTAAAAATTGACTAGACGTCAATAAAAGTGTTTCAATTGTCAATTGTCTCTCTCTCTCTCTCTCTCTCTCTCTCTCTCTCATTACTGTGACAATTTTACACTAATGAACAAACCTTAAGAAAGTAAAAAGTCTTTGATGTCGCCAATTGTCTGTTTGTTTGAAGGAGACAGAGGTTGTTCACACTTGGTTATCTCGTGTCTACAATAAAGGTCACTGTAATATCTTTCAGAGTTATTGTCCCGATATATATGCTAAAAGGTACAACTTCCTTAAGTTTTGTCCATGAGTGTATATACACTTGGTTATCTGGTGTGTCTTCAATAAAGGTCACTGTAATATCTTTCAGAGTTATTGTCCCGATATAAATGCTAAAAGGTACAACTTCCTTAAGTTTTGTCCATGAGTGTATATACACTTGGTTATCTCGTGTGTCTTCAATAAAGGTCACTGTAATATCTTTCAGAGTTATTGTCCCGATATAAATGCTAAAAGGTACAAGTTCCTTAAGTTTTGTCCATGAGTGTATATACACTTGGTTATCTTGTGTGTCTTTAATAAAGGTCACTGTAATATCTTTCAGAGTTATTGTCCCGATATACATGGTAAAAGGTAAAACTTCCTTAAGTTTTGTCCATGAGTGTATATAGTGTTGTGGAAAATTACTTTCTCGAATCTTTGAGTTCTGCAATGGGGTAACAAACAATTGCATTGTTTTAACGCACATTTAAAGGGAGAGATTCTCCTTCTGGTTTATAGAAATATTTGTATATATTTTATAAATTATTATATATAGGTTAAATTGGTCTGATTTATATTATTATATATTTTGTTTTATAATTCTAATTGTTATCTTTCTTTGAACTTATAATTTCGATAAATTTCATTCTCAAATAATTTCGATATTAAATTTTGATGTGTGTTTAGAAGTGAGGAAGATCGTCACTAGATATTTATCAAGTAAGTTTTATGTTGTAGTCTTCAGAAATCTATCTAGATTCAATACATTCATTCCGACACGATCAGAACATTCGTCTTTTTTGTTAATGTTTTTTTTTTTCAAAGTCATCTGTAATAGCAAGAAAAGTGTTATATTTATATATGTAAAACGACATTGAAAATTATCCCACATGTGTTCCCATCCCTGGATACTTTTATTTTTCCGTTCATCATTACTCTTCACAATTCATCCTTTCATACTTCATCCCTAAGGTTAGAACTTTACAGCGGTCGTATAAATCCCTAAAGTTAGAAATAATCGTTATTTCTCCTTTAAAATAAATTTCGATTTTTCGTTTAAAAGAACCACATGCTGGATATTTTTCAAATGTCGTTTTACAATCATAAGACGCATTATATTGTATTATATATTTATATATATTTATTTACATATATCTATATTAACTATCCTGCAATAATATTTGCGTAGAGACCAATTTTTCCTTTTATTCGCTTGAAATGCAAAATTGATCTTAATGTATATATGCAAAATTAATCTTTATGTATATATATAACTATTTATATATATAATTTATATTAACTATTCTGCAATAAAATATTTGCATAAAGATCAATTCTCCTTTTATTCGAATGATATACAAAATTGACCTTTATGCAAATATTATTGAAGAATAGCTAATAATAGATATATGTAAATATTTTTGTATATATAAATATAACAATTTTCTTGCCATTACAGAAGCTTCTGAAAAAGACGAACTTTATGTTTGTCAAAATTGCCATAAACCCAGTTTTTTTTTTTTTTTTAAATTAACATATGTAAATATTATTTGTATTTTGTAATTGTAACGGGTTTGTGTAGAACTATACGATTTAGCCATTCAGTGCTTGAAAGGTAAGTATACATTTAAATATTTGGTCACAAATAGATATTTTCACGTAGAAATTAGGAAAGACAAGGCTGACGCATCAATTTATTTAAGGTACAAAAACAAACTAAAATATATAAAATATAAGATAAGCGCAATAAGAGAAGTATACAGAATATCAAAACAAATATCAAAATTAATAATCTGTTCATAAAAATAAATATTTAACTACAGTAGAATCTCCTATAACGCGAGTTTTTACAACGCGATAAAAAAAAATTGTGACAAATTTAATCATACAACGCGAATTTTCGTATAACGCGTTATAAAATAAAATGCGGAAATTTCCATATTGACAACTGTACAATACATTTAATTTTTATGCACACGCGTTTAGGTATTAAATTAGAATTTACATGTAAATATTTTGCAAATATAAAAAATTACGAAACTTGCTCCCCAGGCATGATGAATAAAGTTGGAAAAAAAGAAAAATTGATAATGAGTTATACTGTATCATGTAAAAATGTATTGTATAAAATGATATATATAGGAAAAATAATTATATACTAAAACAAAACTAAATGTTATATTATTTTATATGCAAATGTATATTTAAAAAAAAATTATACGTAGTGAATAAACTTTAATTCCTATAACGCGATTTCATACAACACGGAACACATTAATCGCGTTATAGGAGAGTCTACTGTACAATAATGTAAACTACCATGTTAAATATCCTATTCTCTAACAAATTCCATATATCTACTAAATTAAGCTACAAGACGAAAAATACCTTCTTCGTACCATCTAGGCCCAATGCCAGAAAGAATGGAAATGCTTATTCACGATGGCAATGCAATCTACAGTTTAATCGCCGATGTTTGAACCAGAATCTCATACCTCCTTCGCTATGCAATAATAGAAATCTACTGATGCATATGTCTGGTACACATCAGGAGAGACAAGCACCAATTCCTTTCTCGCAAGAGAACAGTAGTCTTTGATTTCCAGACTTAAGTCTGGTCATCTATGGACAATGAATTTCCAGAATTGTTGCAAGGTTTTGCCACTATGTACTAAGTGTCAACCTGAAACCCCAAACCACATCATTGTATTGATTCATCCATTGATAAGCTCTACTCATCCCCAGCAGACACCATCTCAAGCTCTACAAGCTTGATACCCTGATATATGATTGAATGGAGATAAGAAAGAAGAAGGAGACTAAATTAAGAAAGTTGTTTCGAATAGTTCAAATCTAAAGTTACTTATTAAAGATATAAGTGAAACATATGCACATTGCTTTTGCAAGTTTATCATGTGAAGTACTTGCAGTATATCGCTTACCTCTTGTATCATCAATACCCTATATATGAACCTACCCTGATACTAAATGTACGGCTTTGTAGTATTTTCATTTTGATCAAAACATCTTGAGTATATAATAATATTTATAAATTTTGCTATTAATATATAAAATACGAAATAACATATGCGGAAGAATATTGTATTTATCTTGTAATTAATTGTATGCACACCTCTACAGACATATAAGCTTATCAAAATTCGAAACTATTATAGACACGTATGATTATTTTTAAAAATAAACAATTTCTACTGCCCTTACTGCAATGGAAAATTTAATGAGAGGGCCTGGTTCATCAGTGGTGAACCCTCCCATCGTTTTCGCCAGTTTAAATGATAATGGTAAAATAAAAGCTTATGTCCGTAAGTTCCCTAAAAACCTCTAAGCTGCCCTCCATAGTAAATACAGGATATATAAGAAAACCAATCCAATACAATAGTAGAGCGGTCTGGAGATTGATTTGGCGAAACCGCTGAGAGGGTTTACTACTGATAAGCCAAGCCATTTTATCTAATAATTTATATCATTGCAGTAAGGTCTGTAGAGATATTATTTGATATATCATAAGAAACATATTGCCAAAAATTATAATTTTAAATTTAACGATAAATGACAATTGAAATTATAAAAATAATACCATTTATTTATCGATAGTAAGCAGAATTGACATTTTGGAGCTTCTCTATAAGAATATAAATCTCTCTTAAGATTAATTAAAGATAGAAGATACTGATTTTTAATTTACAAAATAAGTGTTTTAAAGGGTTTTAAATTTGGTA
>CP092874.1:8949672-9064471 GCA_030710605.1 Cordylochernes scorpioides
TTACAAGTTTGATTATAGAATCCACGGTGTGTTTATGTTTCTACAATGTGTTTTAGTTTACGGGATTTCAGGATGAAGGGTTCCTAATGCTAAATATTAATTTCCCATTGAATTTTTCCCATATAAATAACAACATGTTCTTCATAACGTTGTCGGTTTTGCAGAGGCTCTTCTTCAAGCTATTAATAATCCATGTAAGTATAATTTTATATTTATAATACAATATAATGCGGCTTATATGATTGTAGAACGAAGTTTGAAAATTATACCTCTAATGTTTCTTTTGAACGAAAAATCGACATTTATTTTAAGGAGAAATAACGATTATTTCTAACCTTAGGGATGAAGTATGATAGGATGAATTGTGAAGAGTAATGATAAACGGAAAAATAAAGTGTCCAGGGATGGGAAATCCCGTTTATCATTACACTTCACAATTCATCCTATCATACTTCATCCCTAAGGTTTGAAATAATCGTTATTTCTCTTTAAAATAAATTTCGATATTTCGTTCAAAAGAAACACATTAACGGTATAATTTTCAAACTTCGTTTTATAATTTTTTATTATTATTAATTTTAATAAATTATATAAAATAGACCATTTGCATTTGTTTTCTGAACAATTATGATTGTTTATTACTTTTTTTAGACTGAAATTCATATATATATATTTTTTTTTTTTCATATAAAATGCTATATCTCATAATATGTGTATTTTCTCATAATAAACTGTCTAAGTTGTAAATATTTCGTTTTCAAGTAATATTGTGATATATGATTCTATTTGTAGCGTAAACCTTTATAAATAAACGCAACTTTTTTCCAATTAGCATTTTCTCATTGCAGAAGGGACAATAGAAAAGGCCTTTTTATTTATAAAAGAAAAATTCGCGCTTATATAGTTTCAAATTGTATGTATACATGGCGTGCTATATCATTATATTTATAAAGTCATGTTATATTAATATATTAAAATATATTGGTGTATTTTCATCATTTATTTTAAAACCAAAACCGAATTTACATATTCATAAATATTCACACACAGCATAACTTGATTTATTATTACTCTCTTCATCTTTAAAGAAAAACGACATATTTGAAGATATTTTCACAGAATAACCATAAGTTAACATTTGAATACTAATAACGTTTATATATTTATGTAAAAAGGCATCTCCTTATCGTGCAACTGAAAGTTGCTGATGGCTTGCGCCATCCATCGGAATAAATATCAACTATTCTCGTTGATTTATCAATTATTCCAGAATTGGTCAAATACCCATTCTTGAATATTCAAGAAAAGCTAACCAGGGACGCGTTTCGGGCTGTTGGCCCTCATAAGCGTGGTACAAGCTGTACCTCAACGACCAAAATATTATTTTAAAAAATTTAATTTGTAAAATATATCAGAATAGTTGTGTTGTATTATAAAAATAGTAAACATCTCTTTGTTAATCTACTGAAGCATTAAATTTAGATTAATTATATTAATTAATTTATGTGGGAGTAATAGTTACCTAGAAATTATTATTCCGAAATATTTATTCCGATAGATGGCGCAAGCCATCAGAAACTTTCAGTTGCACGATAAGGAGATGCCTTTTCATAAATATATAAACGTTATTAGTATTCAAATGTTAACTTATGGTTATTTTTGGAAAATTTCTCTAAATATGTCGTTTTTCTTTAAAGACGAAGAGAGAAATAATAAACACAAGGTAATAAGACCAAATCCAAATAAATAAATAGTGTGTGACGTTTCGGTAACAGCGTTGTTACCATCTTCAGACAAAAGTACTGAATGAGAAATTTAACCACAGCATGTTTTAAAATAGTTCCTGTTATCTAATGTGTAAACAAGATAACAGATAAGAAGGAGATATTATCTGATAAACAGATGAGATAAACACATGATGAATATTATTCTTAGAATTAAAAGTTTTTTCAAATATAATTAAAAGCATATCTATAAATATCATTTATATTTCCTCTTTCTTCCATTCTGTTAATTGTAGCGCATTTCTTTTGAATGAAAAATGCTTCTTTAAATTGTCTCTTAAAATAATTTTTCTCAAAATCTAGTATCTTTGTTCCTTTTAGGTTAAAATTATTATGTCCTGTGATTTTTCTATGTTCTACAAGTGCAGAATTCTCTATTTTATCCCATTTAAGAGCATTTTCATGGTTTTCATTCTTTCTTTAAAGTTCTGGATGTTTGTCCTACATAACATTGGTCACATTTTTAACATTTCACTTCATAAATTAAACCTGCTCTATTTGGTATGTGAGTGTTCTTATGGTTGTTGATATATTGAGAGATAGGGTTGCATGGTTTCCATGCAATGTTTATTTTTCATACTTTTTAAATATATTAGTAAATTTTATTGCAATCTTTTGGTTTATAAATGGCAATGTGATAAATTTGGCTTCTTTGTTTTTGCACTTTAGATTTTGAATTAAAGTATTATTCTCATATTTTTGGTTCATGTCTTCTATTATTCTATTTATCAATTTGATGGGAAAATCTTCATTGATTAGTTCTTTTTTTATGTTGTTAATTTCTATATTTCTTTTAGTTGTATCATTAATGAGTGTAAAAGCTCTATATATAAGAGCTTTTACTAATCCTACTTTTTGGCTGAAATGGTGCTGTGAGCTAAAGTTCCAATAAGTTCCTGTATGTGTTGGTTTTTTGTATATAGAGGTTGTAATGTTGTTATTGTTGTATGATAAGTTCATGTCCAGGAAATTTATTGATTTGTTGTTATCTACTTTCATAGAGTAATTGATATCAGGCAATAGATTGTTGAAAGTATCCAATTTTTTTTGTTCACTTCCCTGATTAATAAATAAAATGGAGTCATCCACATATCTTTTAAAATAATAAACATCATTTTAAAGTGAATTTAGAGCTTTTATTTCTAATTGGCCTATAGTAATACAAGCTGCGTTTGGTGATATTGGACTACCCATTGTTGCACCTTTCATTTGGAGATATATTTGGTCATCATAAATAAAGTATGTTGTTTTCAAACAAAATTCTATTCCAATTAAAAATTCTGATTTTGGCAAATTATTTATTTTTGATTGTTTTATCACATGGTTTAATGCATCCATAATTGTGGGTATAGGGATTGAAGTAAACATGGATTCAACATCTAAATATATAATTCTTTGATTTCCATTTAGCTTCATGTCAATAATATCTTCTTTGAATTCATAGGAGTTAACAATTTCATTTTCATTAAAATATTGGTAGATTTTTAATTGTTGTGCTAACCATTTTGACAAGGCATATGTTGGTGAAGGTCTATTGTTTACTATTGGGTGTAATGGAGAAAAATTGGATATTATTTCAAAAACAGAAGAAATATGCAAAACTCTTAACCTTAATGAGGCAGCTAATATTAGATTTGAAGTTACTAATACACTAAAACAAAATTATAAATCAAATAATATAAACAAAATATTGACCTCCAAACTTAAACACCTACAAACAAAATATGACAAAGGGAATGGAATTGTTTTAATGAAAAAGGAAGACTATAAACAAAAAATGTTTTCTTTATTGAATAACAATGGCACCTATTCTCCTATACAAAATGATCCAACAAAAAACTTCAAAAATAAATTGAACACCATACTTAAAAACTGGAGAAAAAACAAATATATTAATTACAGGCTTTTAACCAAGTTGAAAAATTATGATGCACATGTTCCCAATATATATGGTGCTCCAAAGGTCCACAAGCCTAACTGTCCATTACGCCCAATAGTAAACAATAGACCTTCACCAACATATGCCTTGGCAAAATGGTTAGCACAACAATTAAAAATCTACCAATATTTTAATGAAAATGAAATTGTTAACTCCTATGAATTCAAAGAAGATATTATTGACATGAAGCTAAATGGAAATTAAAGAATTATATCTTTAGATGTTGAATCCATGTTTACTTCAATCCCTATACCCACAATTATGGATGCATTAAACCATGTGATAAAACAATCAGAAATAAATAATTTGCCAAAATCAGAATTTTTAATTGTAATAGAATTTGGTTTGAAAACAACAAACTTTATTTATGATGACCAAATATATCTCCAAATGAAAGGTGCAACAATGGGTAGTCCAATATCACCAAACGCAGCTTGTATTACTATAGGCCAATTAGAAATAAAAGCTCTAAATTCACTTTAAAATGATGTTTATTATTTTAAAAGATATGTGGATGACTCCATTTTATTTATTAATCAGGGAAGGGAACAAAAAAAATTGGATACTTTCAACAATCTATTGCCTGATATCAATTACTCTATGAAAGTAGATAACAACAAATCAATAAATTTCCTGGACATGAACTTATCATACAGTAATAACAATATTACAAACTCTATATACAAAAAACCAACACATACAGGAACTTATTGGAACTTTAGCTCACAGCACCATTTCAGCCAAAAAGTAGGATTAGTAAAAGCTCTTATATAGAGAGCTTTTACACTCATTAATGATACAACTAAAAGAAATATAGAAATTAACAACATCAAAAAAGAACTAATCAATGAAGAATTTCCCATCAAATTGATAAATAGAATAATAGAAGACATATGAACCAAAAATATGAGAATAATACTTTAATTCAAAATCTAAAGTGCAAAAACAAAGAAGCCAAATTTATCACATTGCCATTTATAAACCAAAAGTTTGCAATAAAATTTACTAATATATTTAAAAAGTATGAAAAATAAACATTGCATGGAAACCATGCAACCCTATCTCTCAATATATCAACAACCATAAGAACACTCACATACCAAATAGAGCAGGTTTAATTTATGAAGTGAAATGTGAAAATTGTGACCAATGTTATGTAGGACAAACATCCAGAACTTTAAAAGAAAAAATGAAAAACCATGAATATGCTCTGAAATGGGATAAAATTGAGAATTCTGCACTTGTAGAACATAGAAAAATCACAGGACATAATAATTTTAACCTAAAAGGAACAAAGATACTAGATTTTGAGAAAAATTATTTTAAGAGACAATTTAAAGAAACATTTTTCATTCAAAAGAAATGTGCTACAATTAACAGAATGGAAGAAAGAGGAAATATAAATGATATTTATAGATATGCTTTTAATTATATTTGAAAAAACATTTAATTCTAAGAATAATATTCATCATGTGTTTATCCCATCTGTTTATCAGATAAATATCTTCTTCTTATCTGTTATCTTGTTTACACACTTGATAACAGGAACTATTTTAAAACATGCTGTGGTTAAATTTTCATTCAGTACTTTTGTCTGAAGATGGTAACAACGCTGTTACCGAAACGTCACACACTATTTATTCATTTGGATTTGGTCTTATTACCTTGTGTTTATAATCTATAATCCAAATTGTGCCTTATCAAGAGTAATATTAAATCAGGTTATGCTGTGTGTGAATATTTATGGATATGTAAATTCGGTTTTGGTGTTAAAATAAATGATGAAATTACACCAATATATTTTGATATTTAAATAAAAACACATATATTTGATCAAAATATCATTTATTTTATCAATATTTCAGTTGGCTGAACGCCAACCTTTGATATACACCCATACCTCGCTTTGCGTCGGGGTTACGTTCCAAAAAAACACGACGCAAATTGAAATGACGCAAAGTAAAAATATGTAAAGGCGCAATCAAAAACAAAGGTGTTGCCATATTTTAGGAAAAAAAATTTTTAAAAATTAAATACTCGAATCCAAAACAACGCATTTTCGAAAATCTAACGACGCACAGTGAAAATCAGTAAAAATTAAGCAGCGACGCAACTTCGAAAAAAAAACGCAAAACGAAAACTACGCAAAGCGAGGTATTGGTGTATATATATAACATGACTTTATAGATATATCATCGGAAATCAAAATTAAAAGAAACCCTTTACCTTAATATTATTTATTCTACGAATAATAATTTTTAATTAATTATTCTTTTAATTATAATAATTTGTATTTTTAGAGAATAATCGAGAAAATTTTTGTTTAATTTTACTTTTTGTTATAAATATTTGAAATCGATAGACTTTACATATATCAAATATGTTAACAAAACATTATATAATATATAGTTGAGATACTCTAAAGGATAAAAATATATTTCCATAAAAAATATCGTTCTATATACAATAATGTTCTCTTAATTAAAATTTTATAATTTTTCCTTTATTTTTGACCATTAGTGGAATTATGATACATTAGCGCGCCATCTGTTATGAAAATTCGAAACTATTTTAGACGCGTATGATTCTTTTTTAAATAATACAATTTCTACTGTCCTTAATGCAATGGAAAAATCTACAATGGTAATGATAGATTAAACTGACTAAACCGCTGGGAGGGTTCACCACTGATGAGCCAGGCCCTCCCATTATTTTTTTCATTGCAGTAAAGGCAGTAGAAATTGTATTATTTTTAAAATAATCATACGCGTCTATAATAGTTTCGAATTTTCATTAGTGGTATTATATGAAATTATTTTTACACATATAAATTTACTGGCAATGCGCTTCTTTTAAATACCATCAAATATTATCTCTACAGACCTCACTGCAATGATATGAGTTATTGAATGAGAGGGCTTGGCTCATCAGTAGTGAACCCTCTCAGCGGTTTCGCCAAATTAATCCCTAGACCGCTCTACTATTGTATTGGATTGGTTGGCGAAACCGCTGAGAGGGGTCACTACTGATGAGCCAAGCCCTCTCATTCAATAACTCATATCATTGCAGTAAGGTCTGTAGAGATAATATTTGATGATATTTAAAAGAAGCGCATTGCCAGTAAATTTATTTGTGTAAAATTTTAACGATAGATGCCAATTAAATTTAATTTACTATTATATGAAATTGTTTATATAAATTCCAATAGCCAATACGAAATAGAGAGAATATTTGAAGGTGGTTTTGTATTGTACAGTTTTGAGAAAACAAGCCAGGATAATTGCTAGCGGTAAGTATCATCTTTTTTAATCATTATCAATATTTTAAATTAATTTATATTCACACACACCAGGAATAAGATTATAAAATATTGTGGCGAAGAAATAATTTATTATTTAATTGAATATTATTCAATGAAAACATATTATAAAAATACACCTATCCCCCGATTTACACGGTACTTGTTTTACACGTTTTCGCTTTTACACGGTTTTTCTTTTTTTTATCGCACTATACTAAATGCTACTGTGATTGAACACATGCGCTGTGTACACATCTCACGAGGAATTCCGAGCTTATGTGCTGACTACATATTTTAACCTGTCAATGCATTTTATTTTTATTTCTGTGTACACCTATCCCCCGATTTACACGTTTTTCTCAGGAACGTATCTACCGTGTAAATCGGGGGATAGGTGTATATATTACTCTGTATTTGTAAAATCATCTTTAAAATATTTATTTGCTTGCTTGTTCAAGATTCCCTAGCTGTAGATAGTTTTGTTGATAATTGTCGACTAGTCGCCGTGACGTCATCAATAAATAATTTCACATCTCCAGATATACAAAGACTTGATTTCTACGCTACAATATAATATACATAGTTAAATTAAATAATACAATAGGTTTCTGGGGATGAGGTACTTTTCATTTTTATTGGTACAATCTCGAGTTTTCAGGCATCTCTTCCCTACTACAGGAGAACATAAAAACGAATAAAACGCCTCCTTGGATAATAGGCCTTAGTGTAATTATATTTTTAATTGAAATTTATTCATATATACGCACAACACCTTTTTTAATATCAAATAAAATATTGGCTATATATTTGTTATAGCACATGTGTAGCTGAAGCAAGAAGTTGAATATTCTTTGAGTGTGAAAGCTTGTAAAAAATAGGAACTTACCCTCTATTATTAATTTGTTGTTTTTTTTTCCCTTGTCGTCTGTTTTTGCATAAGTTGAATTTGGTTAGAACGATGTATGAAAATTAGATGATTCTTTTTTTTGCCTTAAATACGAGGTAATTAACTCGTTTATCTCTATATATATCTAAAAAATGTTTAAAGTTTAATAAATTAATTTTATAAATCTGAGAGTTGTCTTCATAAACGATCCAACAAAAGCTTTCAGAATATTACGTGGTTGTAGCAAATAAATAAATCATTAATAACATTAAAGATATGTTCACGTGTTGTGTGTAATATATAATCATAGCTTTTCATATGTGAGTTTGTATACATAGCACTATAGCACATATCTCAATATTAATTTGTTTCAAATTAAAAATATATACAGTAGAACTCCTCAAATTCGGAAATTCTGAAATTCGGAAACTCCCAAATTCGGAAAGTATTGTAATGTTTTTTTTACATACAAAAAATCAATTTTCACATGCTTTTATTTTGTTGATATTTCAACATTATTTTATTTTATTTTATTTACTTTTGCTTTGCTTTTATTTTATTTAATTTAATTTTTATTAGTAATTTATTTTTAATTTAAGTGTTTAATTAATTTACTTTTACCGATTATTAATAATCGCTAATTAGGGGTTTATCCCCTTTTTTAAAAGCTTAAATAAATCAACAGTTTCATTTGACCTTTGTGCTTAGTTTAGGATATTGTCCAATAAGAAGGCAGCATTATTACGTCATAAGCCATTCACGCATTTTTTATTGAAAAGTTGATTCACCTAAAGTTCAAATTATCAAACATTTTCAGACATTGTAAGTTTCAAATTCTTTTATTCAACTCTCAATTTTTTGCATTTACAAGTTTGTTCTTCAACAAAATGGCATCCAAAGAGGAGAGGCAAAAACGAGGCAAGTACCGAATTCTTAAGCTTGGTGAAAAGTTAGATGTTCTTAGTGACATCAAAAAAGGATTAAGCTATACAACGATAATGCAAAAGTATAAAATTTCTAAGACAACTGTTTATGATATAAAAAAGTCTGAGCTTAAACTTACAAAGTTGGTTGATTCTACCGAAAAAGATGTCAAAAAGTTTTCTCAAGTAAAAAATCCGTTATACGAAAATGTTGATAAAGCAGTTAACATCTGGTACGAAAGTCAGAGATTATCAGGGGTTCCTATTCGTGGTATTGAACTCCAAACAGCTGCCAGTCATTTTGCATCAAAATTGAATAATCCCACTTTTAAAGCTAGTGGTGGATGGTTGTCACGATACAGAGCCAGACATAATTTGAAAAATAAAAAAGTTGTCGGGGAAGCATTGAGTGCTGACGAAGATGCAGCTAATCGCTTTAAAGATGATTTTCACAAACTAATGACTGACGAAAACTGAACAGTTCCAAATTTATAATGCTGACGAAACAGGAGTTTACTGGAAGTCATTACCCGATAATTCTCAAGTCAAAAATGCAAACAGCGCTAGTGGTCATAAGCAATCCAAAGATCGACTCTCTGTTTTACTTTGTGCAAATGCAGACGCTTCACATAAAAATGTTTTGGCTGTTGTTGGAAAATCAAAACGTCCGAGAGCAATCAAAAACATCATTGATCGATTGCCTGTCCATTACTATTCTTCACACAAGGCTTGGTTTAATCAAAGCATTTTTAGTGAATGGTTTTTTAAACGGTTCATAAACGAAGTTCGCAATTTTCAAGAAAATAAGTTAAGAGTTGCTCCAGATCAAGTAAAAGCGTTACTACTAGTTGACAATTCTCCTGCTCATCCAACAGAGCTGATCAGTAATGACGGCAATATTAAATGCAAGTTTTTACCGCCTAATACAACATCTGTATTGCAGCCTATGGACCAGGGAGTTATTGTTGCCTTTAAAAGGTTGTATAAACGAAGACAGTTAGAAAGTTGTTTAGTATTTTCAAGTGATGCAGATCAGCCAAATAACTCTGTGGGTGAACAAACTTTTTCTAATTTAAAAAAGTACATCAAGAAAGCGATATTCAATTTAGGAAATTCTTGGGATGAATTAAAATCTTCTACAATAAGAAATGGATGGAAGATTTTGCTTGAACACAAAAATAATTCAGATTTGGAAACAGCAGGTGATGCATTACAATTATCCGAGGATGAATCTGATGAAGATGAACAAGAAATTAGACGGCTGGAGCAATTATTTCAAAGAGCTAGAATTGAAGTAAATCAAGAAAGCATTAATGAATGGATCGATATAAACCTTGATGATCCAGGTCACAATGTTCTTAGCAATGATGATATAGTTGAAGCTGTTTTGAGTGAAAAAATGGAAATCAGCAGTTCTGATGATAGTTCCTCAACTTCTGAAGACAGTTTGGAGCCGGATGTTCCCAGATGCGAAGCGTTGAAAAGTTTGGATGTTGCATTAAAATATTTGGAAAAGCGCACTGAACCAGAAATGCTTGCAAGCTACAACACCATCAATAGTCTTCGAACTATGCTAATGAGAGAAGAAGAAGCTTTGTTAAACAAGCCAAAGAAACAGACAACAATCAGCAACTTCTTTGCCAAGCCATAACTTACTTGGCCATCAATTGCATTACATACATAATAAAATATTTTACTAATTTTCATCGGTTTCATGCTCAAAACTCATAAAAGTCAAGGAAAATTTGATTAAAAATCGTAATTAAAATTATGTAATGTACATATAATATTCAACCTTAAATTGTTCATATGCTTCAAAATCTTTGTCTCAGTCATCTAAATGCCTATTTATGCCACATAAATATTCACAAATCTAACTCTCTCAAATTCGGAAAATCCTCAAATTCGGAATACCTTGCGCCCCAAGCTTTCCGAATTTGAGGAGTTCTACTGTATCTTATATTCGGGGATGAGGGAAGAAAAAATGTAATTAATTATTAAGTAAATGTTTGAATTGTCGTGTGTAAATTTTACTTACAAAAAAAAAAAGAAGAATGAAATATTTATTGTTAGCAAATATGCCTTTTTTATTTTAAACAAATTTAACTATATTATATTATATTTTTGGCAAATGAGTTTATTAAAAAAAAACACATTTAACCAACCCAAAAGAAAAAAACAAATCTATCTACAACAGAACAAAATAATAATTTTAAAAATATTTTTGTTTTTTGGTCATATTACACAGAATTCCTTATAGCATCACATCATTTTAATAAACTATATCAAAATGATTGTCTTATCTTAAATAAAAACTTCTTCTCACCAACCATTCTATATTAATGCTGTAGGGAAATTTTACTAGAATGCTTAATAATTACTTTAATAATGTAAAACTATTAATCTATTATATATTAATCTAATATTATATTAATTATTATTCAAATAAAATAAGATTGTAATTTTTCAAAATCAAAATATGAATATAAAATTATTAAATATTCTTATTTTTATATTGAAATTAGATTCTCTATTAAGATAGCTATTCTCTCTTTTTTTTCCTACACTTAAAAAGATAACAAGACTTAGAACAAAACACTATAAAGGAATGACAATACATCCAGATGGCACAAGAACTTATAGGACATATAACAACTGTCCTGGTGTGTAAAACTAACATCTACCCACATATTGTCATGCCCAGCAATGAAGGTAGACTTTCAGAAAATTGAGATGGACCCAGAACAGCAGCTTTACACACCCAAGATAGAGGACATTGCTGTGATAGAGATGTACGGAGACATCTGAGGCTCTTCATTGGACACGACAAAAACAACAACTTAGAAATAAATTTCAAATATATATAGATTAATAGTTTTACATTATTAAAGTAATTATTAAGCATTCTAGTAAAATTTCCCTACAGCATTAATATAGAATGGTTGGTGAGAGAAGAAGTTTTTATTTTAGATAAGACAATCATTTTGATATAGTTTATTAAAATGATGTGATGCTATAAGGAATTCTGTGTAATATTTTATTTGAATTTTGACCTTTAGAAGGTTATAGAGGTTTCACAATGATAATGTACAACGGCTAGTCTTGTTTTGAAAACACAACAAATGGCAAAATGTGATTCTTTTTATAAAAGACATTCATTGACATAACCTTAAGGAAGTGATGTAGCTGGTGATCTGTTTCTTTGAGGAGACAGAGGTTGTTCACACTCTCGTGTGTCTTCAATAAAGGTTACTGTAATATCTTTCAGAGTTATTGTCCCGATATACATGCTGAAAGGTACAACTTCCTTTAGTTTTGTTAATGAGTGTATATACACTTGGTTATCTCGTGTGTCTTCAATAAAGGTCACTGTAATATCTTTCAGAGTTATTGTCCCGATATATATGCTGAAAGGTACAACTTCCTTTAGTTTTGTTAATGAGTGTATAAACACTTGGTTATATCATGTGTCTTCAATAAAGGTCACTGTAATATCTTTCAGAGTTATTGTCCCGATATACATGCTGAAAGGTACAACTTCCTTTAGTTTTGTTAATGAGTGTATATACACTTGGTTATCTCGTGTGTCTTCAATAAAGGTCACTGTAATATCTTTCAGAGTTATTGTCCCGATATACATGCTGAAAGGTACAACTTCCTTTAGTTTTGTTAATGAGTGTATATACACTTGGTTATCTCGTGTGTCTTCAATAAAGGTCACTGTAATATCTTTCAGAGTTATTGTCCCGATATATATGCTGAAAGGTACAACTTCCTTTAGTTTTGTTAATGAGTGTATATACACTTGGTTATATCATGTGTCTTCAATAAAGGTCACTGTAATATCTTTCAGAGTTATTGTCCCGATATACATGCTGAAAGGTACAACTTCCTTTAGTTTTGTTAATGAGTGTATATACACTTGGTTATCTCGTGTGTCTTCAATAAAGGTCACTGTAATATCTTTCAGAGTTATTGTCCCGATATACATGCTGAAAGGTACAACTTCCTTAAGTTTTGTCCATGAGTGTATATACACTTGGTTATCTCGTATGTCTTCATTAAAGGTCACTGTAATATCTTTCAGAGTTATTGTCTGAAACCCGAAATACATGATAGAAGGTACAACTTCCTTAAGTTTTTTCCATGAGTGTAATTTTACATTATTGATTCCAATATTTCCTAAGTTTATATTTTTCTTTACTTTTTAGATAGCAAGGTTGCAGCATATGTGATATTTCAATGTTTTCCATATTTATGAACAAATATAACAATATGGATTGCTCTATTTTCAGAATGATTTACATATGTGTTTGGTATGTTTAGCTGTATTAGCGGAAATCAGAAAGGTATTGAAGTGTAAGTATCATACCATTGTATAATGTAATGTAGTTGTAAATAATCTATATTTCCATCATTATGTTTTAGTTTTTAATTATAACAATGAATATCGAGAATCAATAAAATATATATTTTTTAAATTACAAAATATTTTCTCACAATGAGTTTCTTTTTATTAAAAAATAAAACTCAGCGCCATATCTCTTGTTGACACACATCAACATGCTTTAACACCTTGATAAAAGTTGGCGTTCAGCCAACTGAAATATTGGTAAAATTAATGATATTTTTATCCAATACATGCCTTTTTAATTAAAGATGTATTTATCGCTTGAAAGCTAGCGTTTTTTAATAAAAAGAAACTCATTGTGAGAAAATATTTTGTAATTTAAAACTTTTTTTCGCAATTTTATCATGAATATATTGCTTAAAATTTATAAAATATTATCTTATATATTAAAAATAAAGAAGGCATATCCTGACCAGGAGTACATGTGCTTTACAGATGGCAGAGCGCCATCTAGTGGAACAGAAATCAAACTAAACATTGATTTAGACTGTTCCCTGATATTTGGCCAACCAAATTTCTTGAAAAATCAAGAAAAGCCATCCACGATCTAATATATATATGCTTTCATATAATTCCAATACAAATATTGCTGAAATTTTCAAATTTAAATATTTTTTACACTCTCGCTCTCCCTAATACAAAAACGAGATGTGCAAATATTTTGAAGACATGTATATAAAATAGCTTATAATACAATATAATGCGGCTTATGATTGTAAAACGACATTTGAAAATTATCCTGCATGTGTCTTTTGAACGAAAAATCGAGAATTATTCCAAGGAGAAATAACGATTATTTCTAACCTTATGGATGAAGTATGAAAGGATGAATTGTGAAGAGTAATGATAAACGGAAAAATAAAGTGTCCAGGTATTTTTCCGTTTATCATTACCCTTCACAATTCATCCTTTCATACTTCATCCCTAAGGTTAGAAATAATCGTTAATTCTCCTTTAAAAAAACTTCGATTTTTCGTTCAAAAGAAACACATGCGAGATAATTTTCAAATGTTTTAGAAAATAGTTTAAACATTTACACACAAATATTTACATAGGATATAGCGTGTGTTTTGTAATAAATAAATGTGTATATGCGTTGTACTATATTACATATGATATCACAATATTCAATACATATGTTTTTATCTTTCTCAATCAATTGAAACCAATCAATATATGTAACGAGCCTTCAGTATTCCAAAATGTAAACTATGATTTTTTTTCCTAATATTGCTAACATAACTTGAATAAATGCAATCTTCTATAAATAAGATTTATGTTGATTTTTGATTATCTTGAGGTTATGGTAATGCAGTCGTGGTTAAAATCTTGAAACTATAATCATAAAATTAATGAAGATTAGAAATAGCTTTAATTAAGCTTATGGGATATATAAAACATAATTTGATAAAGGTATTGCCTGGCTTAAGGCAAGTAGAACAAGGAAAACAAAAGATTATTTACATAATGTACAAAAGGTTTGAGCCGGCCAACGGGAAACAACAACAATGTGTTTTTATAGGAAAAGTGTGACCTCTGGCGGTCGATTTAACAGAGTTTTAATATAACATATATATACATATAAGTAGAACCTTCATGAGAGGACACTCGTTCTAGAGGACACCTTTCTACAAAGGACAGTTTTCATTTGCAAATTAACCATTTTTACTATTTAGCAACTCTCCAGTAAGAAGACACTTCTCCCTAAAGGACACTTTGGCTCTAAAACTAGGTGTTGTCCTTTACAGGGAGTTTGTTCTACGGTATATATATATAAATCTAATAATATATTATATATTTCAAAAAGAAAAACAATATCTTAATGATATTATAGTTTATTTATATATAATCTAGATATATTTAACTATATCTTTAAAATAATATGAATTGAATAACAAACATTATCATTATTTATATTTATTATCTTTTAAAACAATAATTGTTCATGAGTTTTCTCTATTTAAAATTACTTTTAACTTATTTGCTGATTCAAAATTATTTTTACAGCCCAAGTAGAACCCTTAGCAAGTAAGTGACAGTGTTTTTTACACTATACCTTTTAATAAAATAATTCCTTGTATCGATATTAAGGAAACAATAAGGCTTCCAGGATATATATATGTAGTAATCCCGATGTGGAATGTACTGGGCAGTCGTGGTAGTGGGTGCGTGATGGGATTCCCGCACTGGGACAGCAAGAGACAGAGGCAGGTCTAGATGGTAACTCCAAGAAGGTAGAGGTAGACCACGGACGAAGGTAAGTCGAACCACGGGTGTCGCGGACGCCTACATCGCGGATAGGGGTGAGAAATCCGACCGTATGACGGCGTCGCTCTGAAAACAACTAACTGAATAACTGCCTTTGTCCCATTTCTGGGCTCTTTATATAACTCTGGACGCCCGCATATGTGGCGATTCCTGATTGGCTACTGTAATCACGTCATTTTATGTCGCCAGGTTGTTTTCGTCTGGCCTTTGTCGTCTGGTTTACCTCCACCTTCTTTGTTTTATTGTCACTTCCATTGTTCGATACATATTTTAATATATAGATATGGGGTTATATAATAAATATCAGAAGAAGGTTGTGAACTATCTAACTCAAAATATACTACATATATATATTAGAAAATAAAAATAGGGATTTTATGCAAATACAATTTATTATTAAGTAGTGTGTATACGTTTATATAAGATATATGTATTTATTTTCATACTGAATCTTATAGATTATGCAACATTCGCTTCCAAATAATATTTGTTTTATTTATTATTAATAGTAGTAGTATTGTGATTTTAGTATTATATTTCAGATACCTTGATGAGAATTCTAAGAAGTCCAGGTAAGAGAATAAAATATATGAATTATTTTTGATAATATATTTAGTAGTAGTTTTATAAATCAACTTTTTTCTATATTTATAATTAGTTTATTCGCTTCTATGATCAATTGTTTTTTTTTCTTATCCCTAGTACACGTGGTACAGGCCATGATAATCATGGTGGGTAGTTAGCGACTGCTTTTTACTGTAAGCGCACCACATGTCTACACATGTGAAAAGCAGTTCGACTTTGCACTTACAAATGCCAGAGCCCCGTTTGGTTACTTGCACTCGCTGGTGGGGTTGGACTTTTGCAAGAATCGGGGGCCATTGGAGCATTTTTTTTTAAACAGAAAAAAGTGTCCAATGCGGGAATCGAACCCGGGTCCTAGTGGTCGAAAACCAAACGGTTTAACCAGCCTTCCACCGACCCCCCCCCCCCATGATCAATTGTAAATATATTCATACACAAAAGAGGTAGCGAGGTAAGTTTTAAAACAGATGCCTAAATAAATCCCTTTTCAAACAAAGACTCGCCGGAACAAGGGGAAAGGGAGAGGAATTGCTGTATTGTTTTGTTGTTGTATGGCGAATCCATACAGGGCAATGGGCCCTAATAAAAGCCTTTTTGTTGTTGTTGTTGTTATTCGCTTCTATAAAATGTTTACTTTTATTAAAACGAAACAAGTTTTTTCATAGTGTATTAAATTATAGCAACGCTGTGTTGTGTATGTTGTGTCTGTAAATTTAATATAACATTCATTTTATTGAAAATTTCAAAATCATCTATCGTAAAGGTCTTTCCAATTATAAATATAAAAATTAAAATATAGAAATTTTATTAAAAATAGATAAAAGTACTTTGTGATTTTTATCTATATTTTGTTAACTCATAGACAAAACGTAGAGGGAAGTTGTACCTTTTAGCTTATATATCGGGACAATAACTTTCAAAGATATTATTACAGTAACCTTTATTGAAGACACACGAGATACCCAAGTGTATATACACTCATGGACAAAACCAAAGGGAGTTGTACCTTTTAGCATGTATATCGGGATTATAACTCTGAAAGATATTACAGTGACCTTTATTGAAGACACACGAGATACCCAAGTGTATATACACTCATGGACAAAACCAAAGGGAGTTGTACCTTTTAGCATGTATATCGGGATTATAACTCTGAAAGATATTACAGTGACCTTTATTGAAGACTCACGAGATAACCAAGTGTATATACACTCATGGACAAAACTGAAGGAAGTTGTACCTTTTAGCATGTATATCGGGATTATAACTCTGAAAGATATTACAGTGACTTTTATTGAAGACACACGAGATAACCAAGTGTATATACACTCATGGACAAAACTTAAGGAAGTTGTATCTTTTACCATGTATATCGGGACAATAACTCTGAAAGATATTACAGTAACCTTTATTGAAGACACACGAGATAACCAAGTGTATATACACTCATGGACAAAACTTAAGGAAGTTGTACCTTTCAGCATGTATATCGGGACAATAACTATGAAAGATATTACAGTGACCTTTATTGAAGACACACGAGATAACAAAGAGTATATACACTCATGGACAAAATTTAAGGAAGTTGTACCTTTTAGCATGTATATCGGGACAATAACTCTGAAAGATATTACAGTAACCTTTATTGAAGACACACGAGATAACCAAGTGTATATACACTCATGGACAAAATTTAAGGAAGTTGTACCTTTTAGCATGTATATCGGGACAATAACTCTGAAAGATATTACAGTAACCTTTATTGAAGACACACGAGATAACCAAGTGTATATACACTCATGGACATAACTTAAGGAAGTTGTACCTTTTAGCATGTATATCGGGATTATAACTCTGAAAGATATTACAGTGACCTTTATTGAAGACACACGAGATAACCAAGTGTATATACACTCATGGACAAAACTTAAGGGAGTTGTACCTTTTAGCATGTATATCGGGACAATAACTCTGAAAGATTTTACAGTGACCTTTATTGAAGACACACGAGATAACCAAGTGTATATACACTCATGGGCAAAACTTAAGGAAGTTGTACCTTTTAGCATGTATATCGGGATTATAACTCTGAAAGATATTACAGTGCCCTTTATTGAAGACACACGAGATAACCAAGTGTATATACACTCACGGACAAAACTTAAGGAAGTTGTATCTTTTACCATGTATATCGGGACAATAACTCTGAAAGATATTTCAGTGACCTTTATTGAAGACACACGAGATAACCAAGTGTATATACACTCATGGACAAAACTTAAGGAAGTTGTACCTTTTAGCATGTATATAGGGACAATAATTCTGAAAGATATTACAGTTACCTTTATTGAAGATACACGAGATAACCAAGTGTATATACACTCATGGACAAAACTTAAGGAAGTTGTATCTTTTAACATGTATATCGGGACAATAACTCTAAAAGATATTACAGTGACCTTTATAGAAGACACACGAGATAACCAAGTGTATATACACTCATGGAAAAAACTTAAGGAAGTTGTACCTTTTAGCATGTATATCGGGACAATAACTCTGAAAGATATTACAGTGACCTTTATTAAAGACACACGAGATAACAAAGTGTGAAAAACCTCTGTCTCCTTCAAAGAAAAACAGAAGACTGGCGAACATCAAAGATTTCCACTTCTTTAAGTTTTGTCCATGAGTGTATATACACTTGGTTATTTAGAAAGAGGGAATCATATATCGCCGCAACTCTTTTTATTAATAAGACCGTTTACCATGAACACTTGGTTATCTTGTGTGTCTTTAATAAAGGCCACTTTAATATCTTTCAGTGTTATTGTCCCGATATACATGCTGAAAGGTACAACTTCCTTAAGTGTTGCCCATGAGTGTATATACACTTGGATATCTTGTGTGCCTTTGATAAAGGTCACTGTAAAATATCTTTCAGTGTTATTGTCCCGATATACATGCTGAAAGGTACAACTTCCTTAAGTGTTGTCCATGAGTGTATATACACTTGGATATCTTGTGTGCCTTTAATAAAGGTCACTGTAAAATATCTTTCAGTGTTATTGTCCCGATATACATGCTGAAAGGTACAACTTCCTTAAGTTTTGTCCATGAGTGTATATACACTTGATTATCTCGTGTATCTTCAATAAAGGTCACTGTAATATCTTTCAGAGTTATTGTCCCGATATACATGCTGAAAGGTACAACTTCCTTAAGTGTTGTCCGTGAGTGTATATACACTTGGTTATCGTGTGTGCCTTCAATAAAGGTCACTGTAAAATATCTTTCAGTGTTATTGTCCCGATATACATGCTGAAAGGTACAACTTCCTTAAGTTTTGTCCATGAGTGTATATACACTTGGTTATCTTGTGTGCCTTTAATAAAGGTCAATGTAAAATATCTTTCAGTGTTATTGTCCCGATATACATGCTGAAAGGTACAACTTCCTTAAGTTTTGTCCATGAGTGTATATACACTTGGTTATCTCGTGTTTCTTCAATAAAGGTCACTGTAATATCTTTCAGATTTCGATAAATTTCATTCTCAAATAATTTCGATATTAAGTTTTGATGTGTGTTTAGAAGTAAGGAAGATCGTCACTAGATATTTATCAAGTAAGTTTTATGTTGTAGTCTTCAGAAATCTTATCTAGATCCAATACATTCATTTCGACGCGATCAGAACATTCGTTCTTTTTTTTGTTCATGTTTTTTTTTATCATCTGCAATAGCAAGAAGTGTTATATTTATATATGTAAAACGACATTTGAAAATTATCCCACATGTGTTCCCATCCCTGGATACTTTTATTTTTCCGTTCATCATTACTCTTCACAATTCATCCTTTCATACTTCATCCCTAAGTTTAGAACTTTACAGCGGTCGTATAAATCCCTAAAGTTAGAAATAATCGTTATTTCTCCTTAAAAATAAATTTCGATTTTTCGTTTAAAAGAAACACATGAGGGATAATATATTTCAAATATTGTTTTACAATTATAAGCCGCATTATATTGTATATATATATCTATATTTACTATCCTGCAACAAGATTTGCATAAAGATCTTTTTTTTTCCTTTTATTCGCCTGAAATGCAAAATTGATCTTTATGCATATATGCAAAATGAGGGATAATATATTTCAAATATTGTTTTACAATTATAAGCCGCATTATATTGTATATATATATCTATATTTACTATCCTGCAACAAGATTTGCATAAAGATCTTTTTTTTTTCCTTTTATTCGCCTGAAATGCAAAATTGATCTTTATGCATATATGCAAAATTGATCTTTTTATATATAAATATTTATATATATATTTATGTCATAATTTGTATATAATTAAATGCAACCCCGACCCACTATGTATGTACCATGTATGATTTTCAAAGACTTAATAAAGAACAAGGTAACTGGAGGGAAGCAAGTAGCATTAAGATATAGGAAGTAGATCTAAGATTGGCACGACTATTCTGGGCACCCCTGTGTCAATACTGCAGGGGCAGAGACCGGGCGTCTCTAGTGACCGCAGAAGTTATTTTAGCCAAGATTCACTCAATACTTCCTGACAAACAGGACGTGTCGAGTGACCGAAAGTTATAAAAGTTTGAGAGACATCCAATGCTTCCGGCAAAGATAGGACGTATTTGATAACACGGAAGTAAATAAAGTCAAAAATAACACTCGACACTTCCTATCAAGCAGATCACAGCTTTCTTCAAGGAAAGCCGCGGGCCAATCAAAAGACAGCACCTTAAATAGGTCAACCAATAGGAAAAGATCATGTGAGATCTCTCAACCAATCAGAGAGAAACTGACTCGTGGTGTTAAATCGAAAGACAAGAATAGTTAGTTACGCTTTGGCTCCCAAGGAGGTGACATCGGCTCTAGACCTCTCCCCCTCTGCTCATCCCACAGCTAAGTACAATCACCGCCATGTGATCAGTTAATTAATAAGTCAAATCGCTCAGCTCTTATCAAACTTTCTTTCCTCCAACCCGTTGCCTTTTACTTTCAAAACAATCACGTGTCCTGATTATTCCTAACTGTGTGCTTCACTTACCACTCAACGACTGCGCTTCAATCAAATCTCACCATTCGCATCCAACAACAAGAAACCCCGCAACGATATTGCCACAGAACGGTTAAGTCGACAGATTCTACAAAAGTGTAATACATCAAATATTGCAGTGTAAAAACTAACTTCGCATTATATTACACAGAGTCGACAGGATTCTACAACAGTGTAATACATCAAATATTATAGTGTAATAACAATCGCATTATATTACACAAAGTCGACAGGATAAAGATTATGGAAATTAGCCCAGGCACCAGCACAACAAAAGGCAATGACAAACCAGGAGAGAACAAACTGGCAACGAGCGGAAAGAAACTGACAACGAACGAAGCGACAAGACACACCCTGGCGACGGTAATTTTAGAACTGACCGCCGCGCTACAAGGGGCGAGATCCCCGCAACTGAAAGCGGTCTTCCGGAGCGCCACCCTCGGGACAGCCGACGCCCGCACCGCCGGTACGTGTCCGAACAACCTGACGCCCACCGAGTTATCGCCACCCGCCATGCCGTACCAGTACACACGGAAGCAACCCACGAGACACGGACCCAGTGTACCGACAACACGATCCACTCGAATGGAAGCAGTACAAATGACTAGATTTCCCTTTCAATCGCGCGGACAGTGCAAAAGGTCCCGATCCGGTTCAACAGATATTCCAAGCCAGCCACACCAAGCCGAAGACGCCACAATGGAGACTTTTCGAGACTAAGGTAGGCAATCCACCCAATGACACCATCAAATTAACTTTGGACTTGTATCTGACCCCGGACCTACCATGTACCTTTCTCATTGAACCAGACGCAGGTTCGAACATATTGCCGTATCATTTATACAATAGATTAAAAGCACAACTCCCCAATTTAAGTATTAAAAAACCTTCCCTTGATCTATCCCCCCTAAATAGTTTTACGAAAATAATAGGACATTTAACTTTCCCTCTGACAATAGGCCAAATAACCCGTAGAGAGAACTTCCACGTGGTAAATGCATCCTTGCCATTTGGAGTTCTTACCTTAAAAACCCTTTATCAATATAAATTAAAACTAAATTATAATCGCGGCACTATTTTCCAACTTGGCGTCCCATTGTCTAATACTATCTACCACTTTAAACATGTGTCAAATGAATGCAAGCACGGGCTAGGCCAAAACCTGTCCCAAAGGACTCGCACAGCACCCAAAGCTTTCACACATGGAAAACCTTGCCTGCATTCATTGCCCAAACCCCAAATATTTACATGCCACCATTATAATCTCACACCACACAACTTTTCACTCAACCCAATTACCAGTACTATATGCCCACAACATGTAAAGCCACCACGACTCCAACCTACAATTCCAATAATGCCCAATAAACTGCGCACCGTCTCCCGAAAAGGAGTACTTAAAACTATAGTCCCAAATTCATTTACAACCAGACTTCTTAAGTCCGTACACACACAACACCACCACCCAAACATCTCCAAGATGACGAGGCTCATCTCAGCACAATATTATTGGCAGAACATGACACAAGACATCGCAAAACAGGTAAAAACCTGTCCCACCTGCCGATTCGCTAGAAGAATCGATGAATACAAACAACCTGCACGTAAAAATACCGACACAGGTACCCAAACAAAACAAAATTCGTACATAAAGCACAGCGTACACACAACACAAACAATGCCAAAATTACCACATCCACATCAGAGAAAAGATCACACATCTCAACCTAAACCAATTACCGCCGACATATCTCTAATAAAACCATTGACGATCAAACAGGAGAACTGTAAACCTGACAACCAATCCAATCATATCACACCACTCCCTAAAGATATCAAACAGGAGAACTGCGAACCTACCAATCATTCAAACTCTACAATTCATAAGGTTCAAACCAATATTTCAGAGTCCCCAGTTACAAAATTGTGGACGAACATGGGGCAATATCCTATCTTTCATCTGATTTTTATCCTTTGTTTATTAGTTCTACCGTACGATTGTATCCCAATTTTATTCATTAAATACTTGTTTATCTATGCTATGCCCGATCAGAAAATCTTCGAACTACAAGAGGTAGTTTTTAATTTAGGACAAGCATTTTTTAATTTTGGACAAACAGTTTTTCATTGTGGACAAGCAATTCTTCATTGTGGACAAGTATTTATAAAACTTCTCATAATTTTAGGAACCATCTTCGCCGAAAATCTAAATAAACTCCGAAAAGATAGCAGTAACTGAAAGATAACCAACCAATGCCGAAAGTAAAAGATTCAATTATAAAAAAACAATTAGGCCGACAGGAAACATAGAAGCAAGGCAGATATCTTCCCGCGAAGAATCAAGACGTCGCCCTGACTCCAATTACGCAAACAGGGGGTGGATAAATTTAGACCGGACCTCGCGTCCCCGAGTCCCGCTTCCGGCGTCTCATTACAAAGCCCCGCTCATCCCAATTAAGTCACCGCTCTCCCCAGCCACAGATTTCGCTATACCACCGATTTTGATCCCAATTCGAGTCTACATATCGATTTTTACCAACCAACTCCACATCCACGAGACAACACATAGAACCAACTCACACATTTCTTACACAATAGACTTCTAACATTTTTTCACAACACACACACAAAGACAAAAAATTACACATAAAGGTTATATAGATTTCCATGTCTCCTGTACACACAGCATAAACGCACTTGAGGGCTAGAATCACGTTTTTCACCTAAGTGTCGATACAGACGAGACAAAAATTTATAGGACATAATTGAGCAAGTAAAACATTTATAGGGCAAAATGGAACAATCAATACATTTAGATCAGGGCATGTAGATACCAAAGGGTTCCAACCAATACATCTTATTTTTCATGTCAATCATTTTTATTATTTTCTCTCAATTAAAATTTAAATATTTAATCAATTTATCAATTTATTCAACTTATTACCACTTTTAATCATTATCATTTTTTTTTTCAATTAAATTATATTATCATTTTTATTTATCAATTATCAACGAAAACCCACTGGTTTTCGATTAAACTAAAAACATTAAATCACCCTTTATTGTTGAAACCTTTTTATTTTTCATTTTTCTTTTTTTCAAACACTCAACCTTGATTTCGCTCAAAAAAAAAAAAAAAAACTTTATTTTATTTTTATTTTTGATTTCTCAAAAGACCTAATAGAATTCCCTCGGTCTCCATTCCCAATTCCGAGCTAGAATAATTAGGCATTTTTCCTTTTTTTTCTCACCACGCACCAAGCATTCACTTTGATTTCGTTCAACTCTTATTTTTATTTTTATTTTGATTTCTCAAAAGACCTAATGAAAACCCCTTCGATTTCATTCCCAATCTCAAGTAGGATAGTAATTAGGCAATTCTTTTTTTTTCACCAACGCAACAAAGCATTTTCTTTTTTTTTTCATACAACAAGGCTTTTTCTTTTTTTTGTGCAACCAAGCCTTCACTTTGATTTCATTCAACTTTTATTTTATCTTATTTTATGTTGATTTCTCAAAAGCCCTAATAGAATTCCTTCGATTTCATTCCCAATTTCGAACTAGAATATGGTTAGGCATTTTTCCTTTTTTTTTTTTCTCACCATTCAACCAAACACATTCAATTTTGATTTCATTTCACTACTCTTATTTTATTTTGTTTTGATTTCAAAGCACCTTATGAAATTTCCTCGATTCCTTTTTCTCAGAATTCGAGCAAAAAAGTAACTAAGCAGTTGTCTTTGTCACCATGCAACAAAATATTTTTCTTTTTCAACCAAACACATTCAATTTTGATTTCATTCAACTATTTTTATATTATTTTTATTTGATTTCAAAAGCCTTAATAGAACTCCCTCGAATTCATTTCTTAACTCGAGTAGAATTCGTTTAGGCGTATTTTTTTTTTTGCCCACTATGTACCATAACATTCATTGATTTCTTACAATTAAAAAAATTTTTTGATTTCTATTAATTATACTCAACCTATATCATCAACCCCATTCTATCTTACTTATGTCACCAGCAATGCTTGTATATAGCCCCTCAATACCTACAACTAATTTTCCCACAAAAATTATTTTTCATTTTACAGAATTCTCTCAGGCTAACCCCTTCTTGAATTCTTCACATGTAGGGGGCGCATCTGTCATAATTTGTATATAATTAAATGCAACCCCGACCCACTATGTATGTACCATGTATGATTTTCAAAGACTTAATAAAGAACAAGGTAACTGGAGGGAAGCAAGTAGCATTAAGATATAGGAAGTAGATCTAAGATTGGCACGACTATTCTGGGCACCCCTGTGTCAATACTGCAGGGGCAGAGACCGGGCGTCTCTAGTGACCGCAGAAGTTATTTTAGCCAAGATTCACTCAATACTTCCTGACAAACAGGACGTGTCGAGTGACCAAAAGTTATAAAAGTTTGAGAGACATCCAATGCTTCCGGCAAAGATAGGACGTATTTGATAACACGGAAGTAAATAAAGTCAAAAATAACACTCGACACTTCCTATCAAGCAGATCACAGCTTTCTTCAAGGAAAGCCGCGGGCCAATCAAAAGACAGCACCTTAAATAGGTCAACCAATAGGAAAAGATCATGTGAGATCTCTCAACCAATCAGAGAGAAACTGACTCGTGGTGTTAAATCGAAAGACAAGAATAGTTAGTTACGCTTTGGCTCCCAAGGAGGTGACATCGGCTCTAGACCTCTCCCCCTCTGCTCATCCCACAGCTAAGTACAATCACCGCCATGTGATCAGTTAATTAATAAGTCAAATCGCTCAGCTCTTATCAAACTTTCTTTCCTCCAACCCGTTGCCTTTTACTTTCAAAACAATCACGTGTCCTGATTATTCCTAACTGTGTGCTTCACTTACCACTCAACGACTGCGCTTCAATCAAATCTCACCATTCGCATCCAACAACAAGAAACCCCGCAACGATATTGCCACATTTATATTAACTATTCTGCAATAATATTTGCATAATGATCAATTACCTCCAAGAACTTTTCCTTTTATTCGCTTAATTTGCAAAATTGACCTTTATGCAACTATTATTGAAGAACAGCTAATATACATAGTGTGATCAATAATTTCCAGGAATGCTAAATATTTAAAGAAATACAAAAGTATAATAAAGTTTTATTTAAAATTTCTCAAAATAATGACAGTCACTATCTATACACTTGTTCCATCTTTTTTTCCAGATATCAAAACACCTCTGAAAATACTCATCTTTCAGGCTTTTCAAAATATTCTTCGAATTCTCCTTTATTTCGGATAAGACTTCAAGACTTCAAGATTTTAAATGATTCGGAAGCTGTTTTCCCTAATTCAAAGCAAAACCCTATGCAGACTCGCTGTTTTTCAATACAGTCCATACTGAAATTCGAAAATGTTCTGATATACTCGAGCTTATAAATTCGATAAAACGTGAGCGCGTGTGTCTATGTGATCAATTTTTATTTCTACGTGTTGATAAATGTTTTATCTATAAGGTCCTTATAAAATTATTTCATTATTTTGAATATTTTACGTGATCCAGTCTCATTCCTGGAAATTATTGATCACACGTTGTATGTAAATAATTCTGTATATATAAATATAATAATTTTCTTGCCATTACAGAGGCTTTAGAAAAAAACGAACATTCTGATCTTGTCGAAATATTAAGCAATAAATCCAGTTTAGTTTTATATCTAAAATGTAACCGTTTTTTTATTTGAAATTAACATATGCAAATATTATTTTCAGTTGTAATTGTAACGTCTTTGTGTAGAACTATACGATTTAGCCATTCAGTGCTTGAAAGGTAAGTATACACTTAAATATTTGGTCACAGAAATTGTAACATAGAAATTATAAAATACAAACTTCAGGGTGACACAGCAATTTATTTAAGGTACACACACAAGCTAAAATTTATTAAATATAAAATATAAGCGCAATAAGAGAAGTTTACAAAGTACCAAAATATATCAAATTTAATAATATTCATAAAAATAAATATTTGACTATAATATGACAAACTACCATGTTCAAAATATTTTTTATTTTATTTAACAATTGCAGAGTACACGCTATATCCACAAATCGGATATTTGCGTGTGAAATATATACATTTGAATGAAAGACAAAGTAGTTTAAAGAGATATATACATATTTACATATCAGTATTGATTACATTAGTAGTCACTTATTTAATTAAGTACATTCTGCAGAATTTGTTGAATCTTTGGTGTATGTCCTTAGTATGTTCAATATCCTATTCTCTAACAAATTCCATATATCTACTAAATTAATCTACTAGACGAAAAATACCTTCTTCGTACCACCAAGGTCCAATGCCAGAAATAATGGAAATGCTCATTCACGATGGCAATGCAATCTACAGTTTAATCGCCGATATTTGAACCAGAATCTTATACCTCCATTGCTATGCAGGAATGGAAATCTACTGATGCATATGTCTGGTACACAGCAGGAGAGACAAGCACCAATTCCTTTCTCGCTTTGATTTCCAGACTTAAGTCTGGTCATCTACGGACAATGACTTTCCAGAATTGTTGCAAGGTTTTCCCACTATGTACTAAGTGTCAACCTGTAACAACCCCAAACCACATTATTGACTGTATTGACTCATCCATTGATGAGCTCTACTCACCCCAGCACAGACACCATCAACAAGCTCTACAAGCTTGATACCCTGATATATGATTGAATGGAAATAAGAAAGAAGAAGGAGACTAAATTAAGAAAGTTGTTTCGAATAGTTCAAATCTAAAGTTGCTTATTAGAGATATAAGTGCAACGTCTAACAGCGTTTGCAAATTTATCATGTGAAATACTTGTATTATATCGCTTACCTCTTGCCTCATTAGCCTTACGTGTACCTATTCCGATACTAAATGTATGCCTTTGTAGTATTTTCACAAAACATCATACCCAATACTATTTATATATATTTTGTTATTAATTTATTAAAGACGAAATACTATCTGCGGATATATGCGTATTTTCATATAATTTTATATATGTTCACCTTTGCAGACCTAAACTTATGTTCATAGATTCCCTAAGCTGCCTTCAACAGTAAATACAGGGTATAAAGAGAAACAATCCAATACAATAGTAAAGCAGTCTGGAAATTAATTTGTCGAAACCGCTGAGAGAGTTCACTACTGATGAACCGAGCCATTTTATCTAATAATTTATATCATTTCAGTAAGGTCTGTAGAGTATTATTTACATCATAAGAAACATATTGCCAAAAATGATAATTTTATAATTTAACGATAAATGACAATTGAAATTATAAAAATAATACCATTTATTTATCGATAGTAAGCAGAATTGACATTTTGGAGCTTTTCTATATGAATATAAATCTCTCTTAAGATTAATTAAAAATAGAAGATACTGATTTTTAATTTACAAAATAAGTGTTTTAAAGGGTTTAAATTTTGGTATAAATTGTCTTCAAATTCTGAGAGATTTATATTTAATGCGTATTTTATTTATTAATATTAAAATATAATAAATATGATCAGGGAATCTTGAAAATAGAGGTTGCTTGGCCGGCATTCATATTTCTTTGAAAAGAACTTTTTAGAACAATTTTTAACACCTTGCCAAATGCTTTATTTTATTTACTTCTCCTGACGAAGAAAAAAGATTTTTGTCGAAACGTTGAAAAAAATAAAAAATAAAAACTCTAACTGGCCGAAGTATCTAATTTTCACAGAAAAATGGTTAGAGAATATTAGATTTTATCTATTTACATACTATTTTGAATCATATATATGTGGTTTTTTGCATTTTTATATCATAAATTACACGAGGACATGAAAGATAAGCAATGTAAATTTTAATGAAGAATTGTGTTATAGAAAACATCGAATATTTCCTAGGATTTCCAAGTAAGTTGTTTATTTATGTTTTTTATTTAAAAAAACCTTCTCAATTTGTTTACTTAGCCTTTATTATACGCATAGCACTATATACACATAGCCTTTATTAAAACAGCCTTTTACATGTTTCCACTTGGTATAAGACTCCGGAGATATAATAAATAAATAAATAAAGTAAAAGAACGTATTTGCATATATGTGTGATGTACATTACACTCATGGACAAAACTTAAGGAAGTTGTACCATGTATATCGGGACAATAACTCTGAAAGATATTACAGTGAGCTTTATTGAAGACACACGAGATAACCAAGTGTATATACACTCATGGACAAAACTTAAGGAAGTTGTACCTTTCAGCATATATATCGGGACAATAACTCTGAAAGATATTACAGTGACCTTTATCGAAGACACGAGATAACCAATTGCAAACAAATTTTCCTTAAGTTTTGTCCATGAGTGTATTAAGAAACAAACATTAAAAAATGATCCGTTTTTGAAAACTACAGAAGGATTATAAAATCATATGTGAATATAAATTACAGATTGAGTTAACTATATGTAAATATGATAATTATAAACATATTCACGTTTCCTTTATTCCGATATATATATATATATTATTTTTAAAAATAGAGCAATCCATATTTAAATCATTAGATAATAAAAAGGCATATATTGGATTTAATAAAAGATAGTTTTTATATTTTTATTTTTAAAATTATTTCAACTGTAATATTATAACACTCTGCGGAGCTGAATTTGTGTATACAAAATGTAATGCCTTGATAAAGGTTGGCGTTCAGCCAACCGAAATATTGGCAAATATATATTTTATTAAATCCAATATATGCCTTTTTACTATCTAATATATATATGTGTGTGTGTGAAAATATAATTGACTTTTCTTGATAAATCAAGAAAATGGGTTGGCCAAATATCAGGGAACAGGTTAAATCAATGTTTAGTTGATTTCTGTTCCACCAGATGGCGCTCTGCCTTCTGTAAAGCACATGTGCTCCTGGTCAGGATATGCCATTCTTAATATATATATATATATATATATATATATATATATATATATATATATATATAGTGTAGAAACTATATAACAAAATTATAACAGTGATTCTAATTTTAAAAACTTAAGGAGCAAACTGATAATAATGATAACTTATATCAGTTAGATTTGATTAGATTAGCAAGCTAAATCTAAATTAATTATAATAATAAATAGTTATTTAATTTTATAGTCCAGTTTTGTATTAAAATTATCTTCACTATTATGATCATTTAAATACAAATTATAAAATTTGTAAAATGTTATTAATTTGTAGATAGAGAGAGAAAAAAAAATGCTTTACTTCTATTACATCCTCAAGTTAATTATATATTTATAATTAATAACAATAAAAAAAAATTAACAAAGTAACGTCTATTACATCGGCTTTTACACGTCATTCAGACATACTCTAATCCTATATATAGAATAATCGAAGAGATAATATATATAATAGTTAGAAAAAAGAGAGAAAGACAGAACCATGCACTTTTAATCAAACTAATAATAAGGAAAAAAAAAAAAAAAGAGTTTTAGAAAGAAGGTAGATAAGATTGTTAGTATATATATATTTTTTTTTTTTATGATTTTATATTTTATCCTTTTTTTTTTTTTTAAAAAAGATTTTTAAAGGTTTTTTTATTTTATAATATGATTATAAATAGTTGTATTTAGTAATATATCTATAGTATGAATTAACATTTGTTATAAGTTTGGATATTATGTTTTGAAACCCTAATGGTAGACCAGACATACACAAAAAACTTTAAATTGAATTAAATTGGAAAAAGAGATCTGCTGGAACGGGGATCATCAGATAAAATTCCAGCGACATTTCAACCCCTTCTTTATTATGTCATAGATCTCTTTTAAACCGTATTTTATGTGTTAATATTAAGTTGTTTCAGTGAAATATTTAAATGAACATATAACAGATACAAGTGTTAACAAATTCAAACTGTAAACCTACCTTGACCGCTGCGTCCTCCATTGTGTATATCTATTTCTGGCTGGCACATGTCGCGGGAGGGGAATGTCCCCCCACATTTCAAATTTAGACCATTTCTTCAGAATTTTTTTGAACAACAAGAAAATTAAAGAAGATAGGAAAAATAGTTAAAGGAAGAAAGCTAAGTTTTATAATCTTTACAGATAGTTATATCAAAATAACTGATTTAACACTTATTCATCTTTTAATATTCCTTTAAAAAGGCAAATTATAAGAGTTTAATAAAGCTATTAATTGTGCAAATTCATCTTTATTTAACTTCCATTTTCCTCCCCAGAAATTGGAGATTAATCAAAAATGAACTATATACTTTAACACTTTAAAAATCTTGTGAAAAAATCTTTTAATCAGTTATTTAATAAAAGTTTAATTAACTGTTAAAGATTATAAATTTGTATTAGTTAATATTAAGAGAAATTATAGAAAGTTGATTTCATAAATGGATATTTCCATTTATTTTTTTTAAATATTTTATAATTGATATACTGTTGAAATATTTTACTTGTTTGATACTAAATTTGTTTTTAATAAATTCCATGTTTAAATTTTTAACATCTTCTATGAAATTATCTAATATATTATTTATTCTATAAAATCTTAGAAACTGACCATAATATATACCTTTACAGCAATTTAATGATATATTAGAATTCATATTACAGTATTTTATAATATTGAAATTATAATTACTCTTTTTATTATAAACTCTAACAGCACTATTTGTAAGGTCTATATTCAAGTCTAAAAAGTTAACTTTTTTGTTTCTATAAATTTTTTCATTGTTCTTAAGTTTCAAGTATTTAGGATATATTTCAGGTATTAATTTTTTAAACAGTGGATTATTAAATATTATTATGTCATCTACATATCGGAATATTTGCCAATTAATATTATTTTGTAGAAAGTATTCTCTTTCGTACCAGAACAATATTAAATTTGCTAGTAACGGACTAGAAGAAGTACCCATGGGAACGCCTTCTGATTGAATATATATTTTATTTTTAAATTCTATATAGTTAAAATTTAAAAATGTTTCCAGTAGAGTTTTTGCTGTTTTAAGATCTAATTTAAATGTTTTATATCTGTTATGAATAATTTTAATGTAGAAAGTTTTGTCATTAATTAATTCATTAAATAAATTGGATATTTTATTATTTAGATCTCTTAAATTTATTTTAGAATATAGGTCCTCAAAGTCAAATGTGTGTACTGTTTCAATGTTTGTCCAATTGTTCATTAAATAATTAATGATTTTTTTATTTGAGTCGATAAATTTATAATTATATTTATTAGTTAATTTATTTATAATAAATTGTAGTGTTGAGGCTAATTGTATATCAATATTTTTTATGACTGAATTTATACCAGATGTGATTGTTCTGAAAGAAATAGGTTTTTTGTGTAGTTTAGGAATTATATAGAACTTTGGTATGTTTGGATTTTTGTGGTTATTATAAATTTTTAGTGAATTTTCAACATTTTTGATGTCTTTTTTGATTTTTGTGCCTGTAGTTCTAGCAAAAGTGTATTTATGATTATTATCAATTTCCTTTTTTAGTATATCGTGGTATAGATTTTTACAAATTAAAGATAAATTATTGGGACATTTATCTATAGGAGTGATAATATAGTCCTTCTGTAAATTAATTATATTTTCTTTGAAAGAAGGAATGTCTGAATTGGGTTTTGTGTATTTAAGTGTATTATTATAATAATTTATAATTTCCTTTTTAATATTATGTTTCCATTCCAGAAAAGTAAATTCTGGAATACTGTATTTTATACTAGTTTTATTTATGAAAATATCTATATCTTTTAATATAGATTTAATTGTATTATTATAATTGTGTTTAATTTGAGGTATATATTTATACCCTTTATTTAAAATTTCTTGATATTCTGGATTTAAAAAAGAAAAGTTGCTAGTTAATATATGACCTGAGTACTTATATTTATCAATATAGTTGTTGCAATTACATTTAATTTTTTTAAAATTTGCCAAATTATTAATAAATTGGTTATAATTGCAAACTAAATTACCTATATTTTTATTGTATCTCCAGATTGTTTTAAAATTTAAATTTTTTATAGGGAAAAGATTATTGATGATTTGGTTATTAAAAATATCATTAAATTTAATATGATTAAATAAATTGTTATTAAATTTAATGATAATATTAATGTTATTAGTATTTTGTTTAATTTTTCTGTATTTAAAGATGTCGTGTGTGATATCTATTAATCTGTTAGTCAGATTATGAATTTTAATATATTCTATGAGTTTGATAAATTTATTATTATTTAGTTTAAATAATGTTTTAATAAATTTATCGACGAAGTTGTTAGTGTACATTTGTTTTGGGTCCAGTAATTCTTCAAATTCAATGTAACCTAATTTATTTGTAGTTTTACCTCTAGTTTTATTAGGTTTAGTTTTAAATTCATTTTTATATTTGCAACTGATTTCATAAGTTGAAATTTCTTCTGTTTGTGGTTTGTATGTGTAGTTTAATTCGTCGTTAAGTCCATAAGGGAATAATGTGTTGTGTTTATAAATGTAGTTGTTTTCTAATAATAGTCGTTGTTTTTTGTTTTGACATATGTCTAGTATTTCTATCTTAAAGTTGTTAAAAGTATGTAATTGATTGTGTTCTTTCATATATATATTACCAATTGATTTTTTAGCGTGGTTTCTATGTAGGTTTATTCGTATATTTAATGGATTACAAGTTTGTCCTATATATGATAGTTGACAAATTTGGCATGTTAATTTATAAATAGTATTCACTAATTTACAACTAGTTGTTTGAAAAGTGTCATGGTTCTTAAGATATATATATATTGTTTTGAAAATAAAGCAATCCATACTTAATTCATTAGATAATAAAAGGCATATATTGGATTTAATAAAATATTTATTTTGCCAATATTTCGGCTGGCTGAACGCCAACCTCCTTTATCGAGGCATTACATTTTTTGTATACACAAACTCAGCGCCGCATAGTGTTATAATATCACAGTTGAAATCAATTAAAATACAGAGTAGGTGGGAGAAAATTGTGCATGAAAATATTATTATATAAAATGCAATCAAAAATGTAAAATATCTTAAAATATAAGATAGAACTTTTTTCCTTTTATATTTTAAGATATTTTACATTTTTTATTGCATTTTTTATAATAATTTTTTCATGCACAATTTTCTCCCACCTAATCTGTATTTTAATTGATTTCAACTGTGATATTATAACACTATGCGGCGCTGAGTTTGTGTATACAAAAAATGTAATGCCTCGATAAAGGTTGGCGTTCAGCCAGCCGAAATATTGGCAAAATAAATATTTTATTAAATCCAATATATGCCTTTTATTATCTAATATATATATGTCATAATTTGTATAGTTAATGCCAAGAGATACAATTTATTTTCGTCAAAATAAGTATGTAAATATGTTACGCTTGCGTTAAAATGTAGATATGTAAATTCATCCATGTATAAAGGCGGTACAAAAAATAAAGTGGCAGACATCGCGGGCGCGCTGTTCGCTTGGCATAACGGTTGCGCCTCTTCATTTAGCTACGATAGTTAAGAGTCGACAGAGATAAAGAACCTCAAGAGCATGGGCAAGGCAAAAAGACAAGAAGGCCAGAAGGAGGCCGAGTTAACTCAAGAGAATAAGTCGGTGATAAACGCAATAACAGCGATGATGAGAAGACTAGAGCAGGACGCGCCCACCACCGCAGCCAGATTTGACGGATCAAGTTCGGCGGAATCGTTCTTAAGGGAGCTGGAGAGGTCCCCGGAATTCCAAAACAGCAGCTGTGACGAACAAGGCCGCATGGTAGTGGCAGCGCTAGAAGGAGAGCCCCGGAGAACACTCCAATCTATGGACTACCTGTATGAACCCTACTGGAAGATCAAACGGGTCCTTGAGGATCTGTACCCCCCACCAGAGACACCGACCCATCAAGAATTCTATCAACTACGTTGCGGGCCTCAAGGCTTACACGCATACTATTCACAGAAGGTACGCATAGGTACGCAGCTCAACATCGGCCGCAAGGAGATGGTCAATGCCCTCACTCAAGGAATGCCCTCCTACAGTCGAAATCTCCTACTGATTGCAACACCCAGCAGCCCGTCGGAATGGGTCACTCTGGCCAGGAAAATCTATGGTATCGGCGGAGACCCGAGTCGTCCCGGCATTTCCTCTCCCACAGAACGCCCATCTCCCTGCCAATCCGGTAGACGGACAAGTAATCCGCTAAGGCGCTTATCCGAAGATGTGCCTCATTCCCAGAAGCGACCAGAAGGATCTCCCTCCACCGCGCCTACACCATGCAAGCACTGCCAAGGGCCACACTGGAACAATCAGTGCCCACAACGGTCCACCTTGCCTGGACAGCGTGCCGATCATCCTCGACTATCGACACCGCCGCGGTATTTTCGTGACCCAAGAGACAACACTCCCAAGTAACCAGAAGTACAACCCACACGCTATTAAAGGCGTAAGTACCCTGACTCTCAAGTTGCTACTTGCCAACCATTTGTTTTCATTTCTAATAGATACGGGCTCTAATATTAATATTATTGGTTTGAAGCAATTCAAAACATTAAGAACTAAAATGTCACTTTTAAATTATGATGTTACTATTAGGACATTGTCTCATAATATCCAACCTGTGGGATTTGCATTTATTTTAGTTACTGTAGGATCCATTAAGGAACACTTGTTATTTTATATAATAGATAATGATCTACCATTTGGAATTTTTTCTTTAAACTCATTAGGGATATTCCGATTAACTATTGATTTCTTTTCAAAGAGAATATATCAGGATAATATCATGTTAGCACAGTCACAATATTGTTTTAAGGATTATTTTTCGCCATCACTAAAAAACTTTACAATTCAACACGACCCTAATAACCATACCATGCCCCACACTACTCAATCTTTTCCTCATGACACCCTTAATAGTACCACAAATGTAGAAAATTATATAGTTGCACATCCTCATCTAATTAATGAATGTAAACATCTTATTAGAGAAAATATTGGTTTGTTTCCTATCGATAAGTTTTCAGTACCTGCTTTAAATATCGACCCGGTTAAAATTATACCTAACAGTGATAAGATTATAACACTAAGACCATATAGAATACCATATAGCGATTATCCTGAAATAAAATATCAAATAGAGAAAATGTTAGAGAATGAAATAATAGAACCATCGAATAGCCCATATGCCGCTCCCGTAACACTTGTTAGAAAAAGGGATGGCTCGACACGTTTTTGTGTAGATTTTAGAAAACTTAACGAATTAATGACTGTAGATAACTATCCCATACCACTAATAGAAACCGTACTAGATCAATTATCTAATTCCAAATACTTTTCCACCATAGATATAACCTCCGCCTTCTGGCAAATTCCTATCCATCCCGAATCTAGGCCCCTACTTTCATTTGTAACCCACCTGGGGCAATACCATTTCAATAGACTTCCATTTGGTCTCAAATTAAGTCCTCAAATATTCGAAAGGCAGTTAAATCAATTGATACAGAAACACAAATTAACATTTGCTAATCATTATTTTGATGACTTCATAATCCATTCTAACAGTTTAGAGGAACACTTAGGACACTTACAGGAATTTTTTCATTTTTGTAAATTAGAAAATATAAAATTAAATCTTAATAAAAGCCAGTTTTTCAGGACATCTATTGACTACCTGGGATATAAGATCAGTTCAGGTACCTGCACTCCACTTGTTAGGAATATAGATGTAATTAATGCCATAAAAACCCCTAACTAATGTAAAAACCTTGCAATCTTTCCTAGGCGCCATTAATGTTTACAACAAATTCATTCCAGATTATGCGCGCATTAGAAATTCTCTAAATCAACTTTTGAAAAAGAACGTTAAATGGGAATGGACGTCAGACTGTCAAAAGGCGTTTTACAAACTCAAACAACTACTTTCATCAGGTCCCATTCTCCATCTTTATAAATCAGATTTACCCTGTCAAGTGTACTCTGATGCATCTTTGCAAGGGATAGGAGGAGTACTGAAACAGCTCCATCCAGATGGAAACTCTTATCCAGTACAATATTTTAGCCGCACTCTGCGCAAATACGAGCGCAATTATACCATCACCGAATTAGAGTGTCTGGCCATAATTGAAACAGTAGATCGTTTCAAGGTCTATCTGGCGGGAAATTGTTTTACCATTTTCACCGATCATTGCGCCTTACAGTGGCTTAAAAACATCAAAAATCCGACAGGAAGACTCTTTCGATGGAGTTTGAGATTGTCAGTCTACGACTATCAGGTGAAATACATCAAAGGCACCAAACAACTAGAGGCTGACCTTTTATCCCGAAATCCGTTTTGTGGCCTTCTTGACGCCACGCAATTAAAAATGTACCAAAGCAGGCTTCGGGATAATTCCAAGTATGTTCACCAAACCTCAGGCTTGACTACCGTCACCAGACGTGGTGTGAGCAAAATAGTTGTTCCACCATCCTTACGACCCACCATACTTAGAGAAGCCCACCAGAAATTCAACCATCCAGGAATTTCTCAATTAACTAGGGTCATCTCCGCCCAATACTTTTGGAGCGGAATGTCGATAGACATTCGTGCCTTTGTTAAGAATTGTAACATCTGCCAAATGAGCAAAACCCCGAAAGGACCGAAGTATGGAGAGTTGGGTGAATTGCCAGAATCCCCAATGCCATTCGATCTGGTCTCTATGGACACTATAGCCGGGTTTGATAGATATGGAAGTGCAAAAAATTACCTGCATGTAGTAGTAGACCACGCGACTCGATTCGCATGGACATTTCCATCTCGTTCCACCAGTACGACCACATATATTGAAGTAGTAAAAAAGGTGCTACAAAGTGGTTGTCCGAAGCGTCTCCTTACAGATAGAGCCCCTGCCTTCACATCACCGAGAGAGGTTTAGGAGATTTCTAATCTCCCATAACATCCAACCAATGCTCACTACAAGCAACCATCCACAAGCAAACGGTTTATCAGAACGTTTGAACGCAACCCTGACCGGAAAACTTAGGCTCCTCCATCTTCAACATCCTAGAGCTAGTTGGACTATGCTCCAATCCAAAGTAGTTAAGGCATATAACGATACCCCTCATTCCGTCACGGGATTTCCCCCATCATACCTTATGGACGGTTCCCTACCGAAAGAGCTGTCACAACATCTAGATCCTTATCCATCAGTCACTGAATCCAGACGCCTAGCGTTGCAAAGAACGAAAGAACGTCATAAGATAGATAAGATCAGATTTGACAAAAATCACAGGTCCCCCGACTTTGAAGTAGGCGATCTAGTCCTAACCAAAATTTACCAACACCCGAATACGGGTAAATTAGTGCCTTACTTCAGTGGACCATATGAGATAATTGAGGTGATATCCCCCTATACAGTTAGAATCAATAGACCTAATCAAGCTCAAAACTTAGAAACAGAAGTTATCCACGTAAACAAATTGAAACATTATTCCGAAGACACTGAGTACATCTTCACACCTCACTCAACGAACAACAATAGCAAACCAAAATCATATTTTATTTACCATCATTTCCCACCTGAAATATTTCATGATGATTATAAGAATTATGCATCTACATTCAGTAACCCATTTAATCACATGAACCCCGATATTTTCTTAGATAATGACGAACAGACATTAACAGCCAGATACATTTCTACTCCTGACACCACCCCAAAGATTGATATCCAATTAGAACCTTCCCCTACAACGAAGATAGTGCTCCCATCCTCACCAACACTTAATCATACTCCGCAAATTAGCCCTCAATTAAGTGCTCTCCTTATTAACTGTGACAATGCAAAATTAGAAAATAGGTCAGTCATAATCAAAAGTACGTTAGTACTGTTGCCCATAGTTAAATATTTTAATAGAATTAAACAATTCCCAATATTTTTTCTATCCCTCCTTACAATGGCGTTTATTAACCCAAACGTCTCCATGACGATTATACATCTGCTGATTTATTTATTGCCGTCGTCCCGATTAAGACAAATTCAATCAATCTTGATTCATTGTCTTGAAGAGCTTTCAATAGTCCTTTGGAACACCTTAAAGGACTTCATTAATCACTCAGAAAAGAATGGTGACCACGACATTAAGATTGATATTCCTCCATAAGATCCTAACGTCAGGAAATTCCTATATATAATTCCTATTTTGAATTAGAATAACACCACCTGCGTAACACATTGACCACCCCAAACCGATAGTCTTTTTTCCAAATTCACTTCCTTTTAAGGTGTCAGCAGGATTACTGATAGTCACAGACCCGTCTTGAAACAATCCGTTCAGGATGTACGTCACAGAATTCAGTACATTTCCCTCTGACCACTTGCAATAAACCATTATGTTCACACACCAACATCAATGGAGGATTTATTTATTTATTTATTATCATTTACAAAGCACGCGATATCCGTCTTGGATATTTGCATGCATAAACAAGTTTGGGAGCTTATTTACAGTAATTATTAATATGATTTTAGTTATTATAATAGAAATTATTAACATATTTGTCAGTTTGTTAACGATTTAATTACCCTATAATGAATATTAGTGAACATCACAGATAAGAACAGAAATTTAGAGCTATTTACAGCATATAATTATATGTCAGTTATTACAGCCCAGGCTATCTATTACTAAAAAACATTCTACAAAATCTATTAAAATTAATATACATATATCTATTGTTAACTATTTGATTTAGACAATTTATATTTATTTGATTTTTGACTCTCAAGTCCTCTACAAGTCGACAGTCCGTTAGAATATGTACAGGATTTTCTTCTTCTGCACCACATGAGCATTTAGGCGAATCCGTCTTTCTGACTTTGTACAAATATGATCTAAAGTTACCGTGTCCAGTAAAAAATTGGACATTGTAAAAATTTGGCTTGACATATTTGGGTATTTGGGAATCAGTGAAGAAGGACTTGAAAATGGTATTAGTCTTCTCATAGTATTTCTGCAATTTTTCCCTTATATAATTAGAAATTATATTCCTACTTGAAGAGTCAAATCGGTTGTAATTTATTTCGGTTTTCAACATGTTAGATTCAATATAATCAGTAAGTTTGGGGACTTGTGCAAGTATATGTGTACAATCCGATGATGTTGTACTGTAGGCCTGTATACAATGTTTTAATATACTGTATTGAAGAGAATTAAGTTTGTCTTTAGACTTTTTGTTTATGAATGGATACCATATTGGGTAACCATAAGTAATTGTACTTCGATATAATGTCTTATACAATATCAGTCTTCGTCTAAAGTCTAGACCCCATGCTTTCTTTGTCAGGCCAAATAGGTATGCACTAGCTCTAGTTACTTTTATGATCATTTCATTAACGTGAGGCGTAAAGTCCAGTTTGCTTCTGACTCGGTGATTTTTAATAGTCACTCCTAGGATCTTAAGTTCTTCAGCCGGTTTAATTAACTTGCTACCTGAGACTATTATATCGCTATTGCATTTAAATAAATATAATATTTTTGTTTTTTCTTCTGACAATTTCAATTTACGACTTTCACACCACTTATTGATTTTTCTTAATACATTATCTATTGTCTTTCTTAGTTGTTCAGGAGTTTTATTCCAACATATTAGCGTAATATCATCTGCATATCCTATTGTTTCACAATTATCATCCAGATTATTATTCAGTATCTCATTAATAAGAATATTCCATAATGTGGGAGACAGTGGTCCTCCCTGTGGACATCCTTTACTTAGTTTCTTATTAATTTCAGTTGAGGAATATCTAAATCTTATTCTTCTATTATCAAAGTATGATTGTAGAAGTTTTATCATTGAAGCCTGCACACCATCTTCATCTAGTCTTTTCATCAAGGCCGGCCACCATGCATTATCAAACGCTGCACTAATATCCACTGCAATTATTGCTGCATATTCTCTTGTTTTATGTTCTAACGCAATTTTTATTATTTCAGTTAGTGCAGTAATAGTAGATTTCGATCTTCTAAAGCCATGTTGTCGATCACTTAGTAAATTAAAATCTTCATAATATTTTATTATTCTGTTATTAATTATTTTTTCAAATATTTTAGAAATGTTGGAATTAAGACATAAAGGTCTATAATTTTTAAAGTTATTAAAATCAGTTTTTCCAGGTTTCGGAATAATTATTGCCTCTGCTCTTTTCCATTCAGCAGGATAGTATTGTAGGTCTAAACATTTTTGAAATAGTTTCACCAATATAGGAGCTATATATTGTTTAGTGTGCCTTATCATGTTGTTAGAGATGTTGTCTATTCCGGGAGATTTCTTTGGATTTAATTTGTCAATTAAGTCGTTAACTTCAGTAATCATAACCATCGGTTTTTCTTTATTGAGTAGTTTTAAATTATAATTTCTTATACTTTTATGGATGTTTGTATCTTCTTCACATTTATCATCTGGAAATAAGTTATTCAATAATTCCTCACACTTCTGCAAACATTCCATATCAGTATTACCCTCCAAAATTTGCATATTTCTCTTCCGCTTAGATCCACTTTTGATGTTTTTGTACACCTTATATAAGTTTCCATAAGGGTTGTTCGACTTGTTTTCCTCCAGAAAAATTCTCCATGATGCTTTCCTAGCTTTTTCTATTTCCCGTAAATACTTATTTCGTATGCTTTTATAGTATTGTTTAATATGATTAGGGCAATTTTTGTTTCTATAGTAACAGTTTCTAAGATAATGACAGTGATCCTTTAGAAGCTGTAAATTCGTATTCCACCACTTATTACTAATATTATTTTTGGTTGTCATATTATTATTTACTTTAAGTGAATTATGTGCTGCCTCAATCAGTATGTTCGTAAGTTCTTTTACCGTTTGATCAATCATTTCTGGTGTATCCACTATGTCTAGTAAGTTTTCAATTTTTTCTCGTTCAGTACTGTTAATTCTCTGACTAAAACTTAACCAGTTCGCATTTTTCTCATTAAATTTCCAAGTGGAATAATATTTTTCTGAACTAAATTGTTCGTTTGTATATATTTCAAAAGATATAGCTACATGATCTGAAATTTGCGATATCTGCTGTGTCTTCCAATTTCTGATCGCCGCAATTGCATGTTTATTTGTTAGTGTGAGATCAATCACACTTGCATCACGACACGTGAAAGTTTTACTATTATGGATAATTAAGTTTATTTCATCTATGATAGGGATCAGTCTATGTCCATTATAATTTTTCCTGATATCATACCATAACGGAGCTCTGGCATTGAAATCGTCGCAAATTATCACCGGTATATGTAAATTTGTATTAATTAACTTCTTCATAAATTCCTCGTGCTCACTTTTCATTGAATTCGGATGTATATAAATGTTGGAAAGATATATTTTCTTACTTTTTGTTTGTATGGTTATAGTTGTAGCAAATGAGTTAGTGAATTCTGTACTTAATTGAATTTTTAAGCTGCTATTTCTTACAATTATTGCCGTATTTATGTTGGGACTGTTCATCAATTGATATTTTGTACAAGGTCCTGGAAATATTACCTCCTCTTTGATTATATAAGGTTCTTGTATCATTACTATATCTGCATTTCTAATTTCATCAGATGCACAAAGCTCATTTATACAGTTTTTTGCTTTTTCTGGTATTTTGTTGAATAATTTTGATTTTGTCAATATATAGTTTTCGCCCCATCATTCTGGAAGCTTATTATTGGCCCGCATCTTCTATATGTGTAGAATAGTCTGTTCTTTGTATTATGATTTGCATCTCTTTTTTATAGATTGGGCAGTCTTGACTATTCGGTTTATGCTCCAAATCTCTATTTCTAAAATGTGGATGTTTGACGCAGTTGCAGCATTTAATTGTAGTCGAGCATTCGTGTTCTCCCTCTTTTTCACATTTAATACATTTTTTGGGATTGGGACAGTTATTCCTCTTATGATTAGGATTAAATAAAAAACAGTTCTGACATTGATTCACTAATATTTTATCTTTAATATCGCATCGTTGAATATCCGTGTAAATTTTTCCATTTCTCTTCATAATTTGGTAGACTCTAGGTGAAACCCTCAGTACTACATCTTGCTCTGGTCTATTGGTTTTCATTGGAAATAGCACTTTGATCTCTTCACTGAGTTGAGAAAGTTCAGGGTTCATCTCACATAACGTTGTCGATAAATTAGCTAAGTTGGTCATCTTGTTGACTGATTTTATGACTATGTTTGGATCTCTTAGTTTTGGCTTGTATATTTTACTGCATTGGTTTAGATCATCTTGCTTAGTAAAACTTTCTATCATTCGATCTATATCTTGATCTTTAGGCAATTTTATTACTGTACCTTTCCTAGTATTAAATACCTTGCTAATCTTTATTTTATTTCCCTCCTGTCGTAAAAATTTCATACTATCATTCACCTTTTGTTGTACCTGTGAGATATTTTGACCTTCATTGGCAGTTATTATGATAGTTTGTTCCTCAGTAATTTGCTTATCTTTTTGAATAAATTTATCTTCCCCATATTTTACCACCTCTGCATACGAGTCCTTGTTTCTGCTTTGTTTTACTATTTGGGATAAATCGTTTCTAATGTCGGTATAATTTTTCTGCATACATTCCCCAATTCCATTTAAACTCTGTTCTAGTTTCACTAATTCTATTACACTATCCTTTAGCTGTTTTGTTGTACTTTTTACATATCCAATATCTTGTTTATTCAAAGTTTTTTGATTGTTATCAAATTTGTCTACAAAATATTTACATAATTCATCCAACCTGTCTAATATTAATGCATTCATTGTTTTGCATATCTATTGACAGCGTAAAATTATAATGAATTGTTAGCGTTATTTAAAGTGTTTAATTTAATCCAAAAGATTTAGAAATATTAATATATAATTTAAAAAATTTAATATGTTTAAATATAAACTGTATTTAAATTATCTCAAAATATATAATATAACAAAAGTTAAATCAAATTTAAAGTATATTTACCGGAAAATACGGAGCGATGCAATACACGTCCACTCAGTCTGGCCGCCTGGTGGCAACATTATTGAAGGAGATATTCTCCTTGCGCTACTTCATTGACATGACAACCGTCCCCTTTCTCTCCATCCCAAACGAGAAACCTTCAGAGGACTCCATTGACCCAGTTTGGATCATCCTACCGAATTGTTCGCCACGACCCATGTCCTCATTCCTCAAACATTCATTCTTTTTAATCCCTGAGCACCTTTTCAACACCCCTTCTCTTACGTTCCCTATGGAAAGTACGGTACAGAAGGATGCTCAGCCCATCATCAATCCACCAACACTCCAGCGCAGGAGATCCTCTTACACACAGAACACTCCCACAAACAGATACACAGTCGTAGCCACATCACACAGGTTCGTATCCTGCTACATTTAAAACTTTATTATATTTGTATTATATATCAGACTTAATGTTGTGTTAATCCCTACTTGTATATATTTTAGTATAATATCACACAAATTTCCAATTTTGTACATAGTATCAGAATTCAATTTATAAAATTGCCTCCCAATCTCTCAACTAAATAATTTTAAATTCATTTTAAATTTATTTATCCCACACAGGTTCCATCTGTCATAATTTGTATAGTTAATGCCAAGAGATACAATTTATTTTCGTCAAAATAAGTATGTAAATATGTTACGCTTGTGTTAAAATGTAGATATGTAAATTCATCCATGTATAAAGGCGGTACAAAAAATAAAGTGGCAGACATCGCGGGCGCGCTGTTCGCTTGGCATAACGCTTGCGCCTCTTCATTTAGCTACGACATATATTTAATTAAAATAGGGGCATATTTTGTATCAAAATATTTATTAAATATCAATATTTCGACGAGGCTGTTCGCCTATCTTCTTCAAATTTATATTATCTAATTATCATATATAGATTGCTCTATATTCAACATATATATATATAATTAAGATGTATTTCCAATATGTTAATATGTTTATAATTTTCATCGGGAAATGACGTTAAGTTAATATATATATTTTAATATTTAAACACAGATTAAAGTAAACACGATGCTTAAATTCATGTTTAAAGATATTTTTGATATAATCATGTATAATCAAAATCCATCACTTGGCTAGTGTTTTATTGTATAATTTATACATGTGTACCTATATATTATATAATAAAAAGGCATATATTGGATTGAATAAAATATTTATTGCCAATATTTCGGCTGGCTGAACGCTAACCTTTATCAAGGCATTACATTTTTGTATACACAAACTCAGCGCCGCATAGTGTTATAATATCAGAGTTAAAATCATTTAAAATACAAAGCAGGTGGGGGAATGTTATGTATTAATATTCATAGATATTATTTATCATCATCATTTGCTTGTATAAATACTTTGTTTTTAATTTAAAAATGTATGTATGCAAAAATGACTAGCGTTGCGTCGTAAATCTTTTTAAGTAGATACATAATAAATTGGCGACGAAGGTAAATCTTTTTTTTTTTTAGTTAAAGCTAAAGAAAATCTTTAAATTTATACTAAAGTTAAAGCTTAGGTAAGTGAATTTTATTTTTAAAATGACAAATTTTGGAAACATAGAAGCTTTTGATCCTAAAAATCCAGAGAAATGGATAACATACTTGGAAAGAATGCATTTTTTCTTCCTGGCTAATGATATTGTAAAACCTGAAAGACGAAAGGCTATTTTTCTTACGCTAATAGGCGCTGAAACTTATGCATTAGCAAGATCGTTGGCCTCGCCAAAAGAGTTATCTTTCGTAGAATATGATAACTTAATTAAATTATTGACCGATCATTTTTCTCCTAAGCCAAACATAATAGTACAAAGATTCTTGTTCAATAAAAGAAATCAGGGTGATGAATCAGTTAGTGCTTATATTGCCGAGCTAAGAAGGTTAAGTGAAGATTGTGAATTTGTTGATCTAGATGATCGCTTAAGAGATAAACTAGTTTGTGGCTTGAGAAATGAATCTCTGGTTAAAAGACTATAGTCTGAAAAAGACTTGACCTTTGAAAAGGCTGTGAATTTGGCAATATGTGATGAATCGGCTAGTGCAGACGCCAGTATGTTGCAAGAAAAAAATTACAGAAGTAAATATGATAAAAAAAAACTAGCAAAACTGAACCACCTAATTTTAAATCGGGCAAAGTTCATTTTAGAGATTTCAAGAAAATGAATAATAAAATAATTATTTGCATACGTTGTAAAGGAAATCATATGCCAAATGTTTGTAAATTCCGTAATGCAAAATGTTTTAAATGTGGCAAAATAGGTCATGTACAAAAAGCTTGCTTAACAAATGTTGGTAAATCAGGAAACCTATATAGGGCTAATAGTAATCCAACTTTATGTTGCCTAAGAAGGGAAGAGATAAGCAATCCTTATTATATAACAGCAAATTTAGATAACCACGATGTACACATGTTAATTGATTCGGGAAGTGAATACTCATTATTAAATAAAGAAACCTGGAAATTGACGCAACTTAAAAGATCTGAGATACTTCTAAATACTTGGTCATCCAGTCAAGTAAAAATTCTTGGGAAACTCTATGTTAAAGCAAGGCTATCCCATGGTAGTAGAAGTTTGCAAATTTTAGTGGCTGATGGTTTAGGTCCCAACATTCTGGGAAGGCAATGGTTTTCTGCTTTTCGCCTGAAGTTAAACTTTTTAAACTCATTGGAAACTAATCCTATTTCACCTGATTTCGAGGAATTGTTTAAGGAGGAAATTGATGCCTATAATGGACCTTTGATCCATATTGATATTCCTGATAATGCTGAGCCCAAATTTGTGAAGGCCAGAACCGTGCCGTTTGCTCTTCGAAATTTAGTAGATGAAAAATTGGAAGCATTAGAGGAACAAGGAATTATTGAACCAATAAAATTTTCTAAATGGGCATCACCAATTGTTACGGTTCTAAAAAATGATGGAACAATAAGGATTTGTCATGATTACAAGACAACAGTTAACTTATATACCAACCCAGATAAATATCCACTGCCCACAATTCCACAACTTTTGGACAGGTTAAGAGGTGGTAAGGTATTTACTAAATTAGATATGGCCCAAGCCTATCAACAATTAAAGGTGGATGATGAATCTTCTGAAATTCTTACCATTAATACGCCCAGAGGATTGTATAGAGTTAAACGACTTCCTTTTGGATTGAATTCCGCAGTCGGAACCTTCCAAAGATTTATGGACACTCTTCTAATGGGGATTGATGGAGTAGCAGTTTATTTGGACGATGTCCTTATATCAGGAATAAATTGCGGTGACCTTATGAAAAAAACGGAAAAAGTTCTTTTGCGTTTCAAGGAAGCAGGACTCCGTCTTAAAAGAAACAAATGTAAATTTTATGTTCCAGAAATTGAATTTTTAGGAATGAAAATTGACAATAAAGGAATTCATCCATCCGAAGAAAAGTTGAGAGCAATTAAAGATGCCAGACCACCATCTAATAAAAAAGAATTGATGTCTTTTTTAGGACTTTTAAATTATTATGATAGGTTTTTAAGAAATAAAGCCACAGTAGTTGAACCTCTTCATAGACTTTTAGACAGTAATAATCCTTGGAAATGGAACAGAGAGCATCAAAGAGCCTTTAAAGAAGCTAAAAGCTTAATCAGTTCTGAGTCTGTTTTAGCTCATTTTGATGATAATCTGCCTATTCTGGTCAGCTGTGATGCTTCTGAGTATGGCATTGGAGCCATATTGTCCCAAGTAGATCATGAAGTTGAAAGACCAGTTGTATTCGCCTCTCGAACTTTAAATAAAACGGAGAGAAGATATGCAGTAATTGATAAAGAGGCATTAGCAGTTATTTTTGGTGTATCAAAATTTTCACAGTATCTTCTAGGGAGAAAATTTAAAATTTTGACGGATCATAAACCCCTAGTTGGAATATTCAACCCCAAAAAGCCGATACCTCAAGTGCTATCACCGCGCATGTTGAGATGGTGTTTGAATCTGGCCGCGTATACTTATAGTATAGAGTATAAACCGGGAAAAGTGAATTGTAATGCCGATGCACTTAGTAGACTGCCTTTAAATGAATGTCCAAGTGTAGTTCCGAACCCTTCAGAGGTGTTCTTTATAGAATCGGAACATGCTGCAATTAATTCTTCGGAAGTGGCAAAACTAACCAATAAAGATCCAATCCTTTCTATGGTTAAATTCTGGGCAATGAATGGGTGGCCTGAAAGGAAAGTTGATGATAAATTTAGGGATTTTGTCTCCAAATCTAGTGAAATATCAGTTCATAAGGACTGTTTATTGTGGGGGAGCAGGGTGATTATACCTGAAAGATTAAGAAAGGATATTTTAAATCTTTTACATGATACTCACATTGGCATAGTGGGGACAAAAGCGCTAGCTCGAGGATTATGCTGGTGGCCCAAGATGGATGGAGATATTGAACGGATGATATCCAGTTGTTCGGTTTGTTTGTCGTGTAGTCACGATCCGCCAAAAACTGACGTATATCCTTGGATTTGGCCATCAAGACCTTGGTCGAGACTACATATTGATCATGCGGGTCCCTTTCAAGGAAAACTCTTTCTTGTTGTGGTAGATGCCTATTCTAAGTGGATTGAGGCTAAAATCGTATCTACAACATCTACTGAAACTACCATCAATTGCCTAAAGGAAATATTTGCGACCCACGGGTTGCCGGATGTGATAGTTTCGGATAATGGTACGTCCTTCACATCGGAACTTTTCAGGACTTTCTTAAAAAGAAATGGCGTGAGGCACATCTTGTGTGCGCCTTATCATGCAGCGTCAAATGGGCAGGTGGAAAGAGCTATTCAGACGCTTAAAAATCTGCTAAGAAAGAACAGCTCGGGAAATTGGACGACTAGGTTATCTAGATCGTTGTTATCCATGAGAATAGCTATAAACAGCACGACGCAGAAATCCCCAGCACAGTTGTTGATGAACAGAAACCTGAAGAGTCTCATAAATAAATTTCATCCTGAAGGTGTGTCGGAGTGAAGGATGCGACAGGAGGACAGGTTCATAAGAAATTGGAAACCCCATAGAGTGGTAAATGAAGGACAGGCAGTTATGTTAATGAAAATATTAATATAAAAATTACAATCAGAAAAAGTTAAAAAATATTAATTTAAGATTATATTTTATACATATTTTAAGATATTTAACTTTTTCCGATTGTAATTTTCATAATTCCATGCACAAATTTCCCCCACCTACTTTGTATTTTGAATTATTTCAACTGTGATATTATAACACTATGCGGCGCTGAGTTTGTGTATACAAAAATGTAATGCCTTGATAAAGGTTGGCGTTCAGCCAGCCGAAATATTGGCAAATAAATCTTTTATTCAATCCAATATATGCCTTTTGACTATTTAATGATTTAAGTATGGATTGCTTTATTTTCAGTACCTGATAATATTCTTTATTTTTTCAGCAAATCATCTTGCAACGACTTTGAAAAAATCTCCTGGTAAGCCTTTTATTATCGTCATTTATGTTATTTTCAACATTCGTTACAATTTGTAGAACTATTTAATTTATTGTAATTCTATTGTAACACTACACTCATGGACAGAACTTAAGGAAATTGTACCTTTTAGCATGTGTATCGGGATTCAGACAATGACTCTGAAAGATATTACAGTGACCTTTATTGAAGATACATGAGATAACCAAGTGTATATACACTCATGGACAGAACTTAAGGAAATTGTACCTTTCAGCCATTATATCGGGACAATAACTCTGAAAGATATTACAATGACCTTTATTGAAGACACACGAGATAACCAAGTGTATATACACTCATGGACAAGACTTAAGGAAGTTGTACTTTTTAGCATGTATATCGGGATTATAACTCTGAAAGATATTACAGTGACCTTTATTGAAGACAGACGAGATAAACAAGTGTATACACTCATGGACAAAACTAAAGGAAGTTGTACATTTTAGCATGTATATCGGGATTCAGACAATAACTGAACTATATCACATTGACCTTTATTGAAGACACATGAGATAAACAAGTGTATATACACTCATGGACAAAATTTAAGGAAGTTGTATATTTTAGCATATATATCGGTATTCAGACAATAACTTTGAAATATATTACAGTGACCTTTATTGAAGACACACGAGATAACCAAGTCTGAACAATCTCTGTCTCCCTAAAAAATAGATGACTCGTGACATTAAAGAATCTACACTTCTTTATGTTTTGTCAATGAAAATGTGTTTTTTGTGTTTTGTGTTTGTGTTTTGTGTATATATACAAAATATTAACCAATTTAATTTTGGTAGTTTCATATTCTATACAGGTAAAGGTAGAATACTCCCTAAAGTAGAAGAAAAGAAGTAAACAAAGATAATGATATCATATATCAGTAAAAATAAGGAAACACGAATAAACTTTGACATTATTTTAGACATATTCTTTATAGTAATGGTTGAGTTAAAAGAGTTTTTGGTCAAAATATTTTATTCATTCTGTGGTTTTTGATATGTCCAACAATCTCACGTAGAATATAAACAGGCAAAATGTTATGGTACACAAGGAATTTATCACATTAATGTTCATGTGAAAAAAAAAATAAAATAAAATAAAAAAGGTGAGGTGTTGGTATTATAGTCAAAATTCGTAGTTGACTTTTTTATTTATCAAGAAAATGAGTTAGTTAAATATCAAGGAACAGGCTATATCAACATTTAGTTGATTTCTGTTCCACTAGATGGCGCTCTGCCATCTAAAATGTTAATGTGAAAGTTGTCAGGATATGCCTTTTTTTTTATTTTAATGTTCGTATATTTCGTATATATGCTATATCTTTATTAATATAACCTGTACACCTTTATTTGTGTTTAAACTAAAAATGACGTCAAAATTAAAACGGCAAGAGTGGTTAGCTGGGGACAGCTGCGAGGCAGAGGGGAAGGAAATAGCCGACGTCCAGATGGGGCCCCCCCTCCAGGGGTTTTTATAGGCGACCCCTCCCGTGGTCAAGAGAACCGCTTTTTGCGCGCAGTGTGTGCTACAGTGTGTCCATCGGTAGACCGCTTTTGTCGCTCTCTCTCTCTCTCCATGTCTCGGTGATAGGCATCCAAGTTTGTGCCATGGCCTCTACCTCTGTCCCGTGGGCTGTTCCCGATCACTCTCGGTGTCAACATCTAGCCCTGCCTCTGCTTCTTGTTGTCCGCGTGTGGGAAGAACATCAACACTCGCCTCACGTACACGACTGACAGTTTATCCATACGTCGACAGGATCATTTGCAACAATATTACATACATATATACATAAATATTTCAATCTATACATATATATGCAATATTGTTATATATATATGTCATAATATATGCTCTTCCAGGATTAATAAAACAAATCTACAGTCGACCAGAGAGAGAGAGAACGCAGCTAAGGCCGGTCACTTTATATAGCAGTCACATTCCAAGGGGGCGACCGCAGGGCCTTTTCTTGGAACCTCAGTTCTATGTTTACTCAGTCGGGGGGGGTGGACACAAGACGTGCATTTTCCGCGGTGGCAGCCCGCTAGCGCTCCCTCTCTCCCTCGGTTTGCTGGGTTCCATCTTCCAAACTTGTTGTTTCCTTATTTCTCACTCACCACATTATTATCACTATAGTGCCACATCGAGAGTCGACAGGATCATATCACAGAAAAGTCGACAGGATAAGACCTGGCCGGGAAGCGAATCCCTCATATACCGGAGTATGAAGAAACAAGAAGCCAAGCCACGATGATCGGCCAAATCCAACTCAACTGTAACCACTCCTCTTCGAGCCCTCAACCCCTTCTTCGCCAACCTTTGAACCGTGATCCCGAAGAAGTATTCACCTACGACGGAGATGGAGCTGCCACACACTTCTTCCAGCACTAGATCTACCCAAGAACGACCACCGTGCCAAAGCAGGACACCTTCCATCATCATGGACAAGACTCCGCCATACCCCTGCCGTTACTGTGATGTACAACACTGGTACGCTCAGTGTCACAGACAGAACTCTCCCGAATCTCAATGAACTTACCTGCTCTCTAAACCAGCATAACCTGTAAGTGAAATTGTTTTAACCCCTTCCATTCATTCTTTAAATAAGTCATTCCTTGTAAATTGTCCCAATATTTACATAATTAGCTCCATTTATTCTCTCCATGCCTATTAACAATGATTTTATGCTCCATACTATTTATCTGGATATTTGTAACTCATTTAATTAGCTACCTTACCAGTAGAATTTAACAATCGTTATTTTAATTAAATAATTTCCATTTTTAACGTAACTCTTAAAAAAAAAACTCTTAAAAAAAAATTGGAATTCTACCTATTAATGCTTTACGATTTTTACTATTAACAATAGATTTTTCATAATCAAATTATTTATAAAAATATGCCTCCAGCACCTAAACTTTTGTATGTCTATTTGTATAGACCTCTCCTACTTGTAAGCACGGCTCACGAAAAATAATTTCTTTCCCTAATCGATTAAAAATTCACCCTGTAATTCAGGCGTCGAAGAATTCCAACCACCACGTGAGTCTTACTTACAACCAACCCTTGGTGACTCTTATCTATCTTCCCCTTAATGCCCCTCTCATTCTTACAACTTTGTTAACTTTATACCAGCTCAGGACCTTTTATAGAGAATTATTGATTAATCAATTATCGAACTTCTATATTGTCATTTCAAAATCCTAACCTTCGCCCTTCATTTATGATAATTTATTTCGTAGTTCATCTCTAGCATATCCACCGACCCACACCATCTAGCCAATGGTGTGTTCGTCACAGGGTGCAGATTGACTAACTGCTAGATATTTATCAACCCCTTTTTGTTCGCACTTGAACAATCTGCATCGAGCGACACAGTTCGCTTCTTCTTCTCGCGCCACACGTTCGCCACACGGACCCTGTCTTCAAATCTATGTTTGTCCATTGTCCAAACCAGCACGATATAGCCTACCTCCGATATTTCCCACGGAGGTACGTTAAACATCGTCGCTGATTTTGTCCGGTCCGTCATCATTTCGCGCAGACATGGGTCTTACTTTCAACCCACCGCGAAATCATCGCCTTGCACAAGCTCCCACGACGGTTCAAACGCCTCGTGTCCGAGCAGCTTGTCACTTGTAACGGACAACGCAGTCCTCGTCCCGATTTTTGGCACTGTGCGCGCATACTTTCCGCAAATTAAATATAAGTCCGTTCGACTTCCTCACCTACACACGGGACTTTTTCCCTCGGACTCGCTACACAAGTAACTGCATAGATAAGTTAGATTGGCCCAAAGCAAGTTTCCCCTCGTTCAGTTCGCCGAAATTCTAACATTGTATGTAGTTCGATATTTACCTCAGTCCTGAGCTCACACAATTGCCAACCTCAACCTCATTTCTCGTACTCTACACTTATAGCATAGAAAGCCCATGACAAGTTTCCCCTTGCCATGTCCGCCTGAAAAATATCTTAAAGTGTAGAGTTCCCCCAGTCTTAATGATCTTCAGAATTTCATCATATGTATGTGACTCTTCTTCTCGTTGTTCACACTCCTCCATATCACTTTCCTTATAGTACATTAGATTTTGTTGTATATAACCTTGATATTTTCAAGAATTTTCTTAAATATCAAACTCTCCGGTGTTGTAAAACTGCTTGTAAATAATATTTACTTGTACCATACAATATTTTATTTACATAAAATTATGTCACCATTACCTTAACTAATTTCAACTCAATTATTTTCTCTATTCCTGGCTTCTCCAGCTTTAAATATACTCAAACCATGTTCAGCCTTCTTCAACGGGGGCCATATGTCATAATATATGCTCTTCCAGGATTAATAAAACAAATCTACAGTCGACCAGAGAGAGAGAGAACGCAGCTAAGGCCGGTCACTTGATATAGCAGCCACATTCCAAGGGGGCGACCGCAGGGCCTTTTCTTGGAACCTCAGTTCTATGTTTACTCAGTCGGGGGGGTGGTGGACACAAGACGTGCATTTTCCGCGGTGGCAGCCCGCTAGCGCTCCCTCTCTCCCTCGGTTTGCTGGGTTCCATCTTCCAAACTTGTTGTTTCCTTATTTCTCACTCACCACATTATTATCACTATAGTGCCACATCGAGAGTCGACAGGATCATATCACATATATATATATATATATATTATATGAAAAATTATTATATTTTTTAATATTATAATTTCTAGAACAAATTACTCTATTTAAACCGACAACCAGATGTCACGACTTTCCCTATATAAACCCTTTTTCCCGTTGGCCAGTTCAAATCTTTTGTACATATGTAAATAAGCCTTTCATTTTCTTCATTTTTACGCCTCAAATCAGGCAATACTTTCTCAGATTATGTATTTTATATTCCTTAAGCACAATTGAGGCAAATTCAACCTTTATTTTATTAATATCTTTTCCACGACTGAATAACAATATCACAAACATGCTTATATATCTTTTAAACACTAATCAGCCAATAATAATTATATATCTAAATAATATTCTAAAATCAGCTGAAATGTTTATAAAAATATCAACAGGATACAATTATCATAACAATATAGACGACAGGCTATTCACCTGTTTAAATTTTTCAAAATACCAAAGAAAAATAGCTCATTTCCACAATATGCAAATCCATCTTCAATCAAACATCCTTCTCACAATCAAAAATAGCCTATCACAATCAAGCAGAGCCTTCCTCACCGAAACATATCCATCTCCATACAAAAATAGTCCTCTCCACAGTCAAACATAGACAACTATAATAAAACATAGCCTACCTCAACGAAAAATAGCCATCTCCATACATGATAGCCCTTTCCACAGTCAGACATAGACAACTATAATCAAACATAGCCTATTTCAACGAAACATAGCTATTTCCATACAAAAATAGCCCTTCTCAACAAAACATAGCCTACATCAAGGAAACAGCCTACTTCAACGAAACATAGCCATTTCCAAACAAAAATAGCCCTTCTCAATAAAACATAGCCTACATCAAGGAAACAGCCTACTTCAACGAAACATAGTGTAGGCGCCATCCCGACCAGAGAGCCACAGATAAACAGATTATAAACGCACAGAATATAGAATCCGAGCTCCCCAGTAAAAGGAATACCTGGAAGACGACGGTACTCTCTGTTATATTTGTTGTTCACTATTATGATTTTGTTCTAATAAACACTACTAAATTATTTCATTGGATCCTCTCTTTCTTTTTCCCAGTAAGAGACGCCTACGGAAGCCAACAGAAATTCAGAAGTGGGATGGTCCTGAAGAAAATTGAAGATTCACTGGAATAATTTGGAAACGAGAAGGACGTGACGCGGTGACCGATCAACGTAAGAGGAGTTGCATGGTATGTACGAAATTTAATTACCTATTCGTAAAAGTATTATTGCAAAATCATCTCGATAAAAAGTATTTTAAAGTAAAGTGAAGTATTTTAAAGAAAGTATTTTAAAGTAAAGTGAAGTATTTTAAAGAAAGTATTTTAAAGTAAAGTGAAGTATTTTAAAGAAAGTATTTTAAAGTAAAGTGAAGTATTTTAAAGAAAGTATTTTAAAGTAAAGTACAGTATTCTAAAGAAAGTATTTTAAAGTAAAGTACAGTATTCTGAAGAAAGTATTTTAAAGTAAAGTAAAGTATTCTAAAGAAAGTATTTTTAAAGTAAATTGAAGAAACAAATAAAAAGTATTATCGCAAAGTATCGCGGTAAAAAGAAAAAAAAAGTATTGTCTCAAAATTACCAAAGAAAAGTTGATTTCGTTTAAAGAAATAATTGAAACAGTACGTATCTGGTTTAGTCAGTTTTATTTGTTTATTTAAAAAAAAAAAAAAACTTTGCCTTGTTTATTTTTCCTTTTGAAAAACATGACTTACTTAGCGAAAGTAAGGAAATGCGATTTGAGCAAGTTGGCGTATGAACTCGGCGAGGTAGTACCGCCAGAGAGCAGGATCGTCGACTTAAAACGCCTTATCCTGAATAGTCAATCTTACGAAGAAGAATTCGCAAAGCAACTGTTGGAGACTCTGATCGAGGAACGGGAACAAACAGAACGAGCAGAACGGGAGCGAATGGAACAAACAGCACAAACAGAGCAAGCAGAACGTATAGAACGGGAACGAAAAGAACAAATGGTAATGGAATTCGAGCTTGAGAAGCTGCGCATCCAGACTACACGCGGAAACAACGATACGTCTCGAAGTACCGCAATAACCCAGGACTACGTTGACATGCCGAGGATGCGGTCAAACGGGACACAAGGAAAGGAATTGCGCAAGACCCAAAGAAGGACTAAAAGTAGCCAACCTGGAAGTCGAAGGACTGGAGACTGTCCCGCCAGATGTATATTTGAAGGATGTCAAGATCGACAACAAGGAAACCGTGAAGGCAATGATAGACACCGGGAGCAGCAGTTGTCTAATGAGAGAATCGGTCGCAAGGAGGATCAGCGTCGACATCGAACCAGACTCGACTAGTCTGTACGGCATCGGTAACCAGACTGCACCAGCTGCCAGGACCGTTGGGAAGACGACAGTCGACCTGGAGATTGATGGCATCGTCGGAAGGGAAATCACTGTATTCATTGTCAACGATGATGCCCAACCCTATGACCTACTAATTGGAAGAACATGGACAGATCTGCCCTACGTATCCTTCGCCAGAATTGGTAAAAACTTGCATATTGGCTATTCATCCGAATTTCCGTTTGCTAATCTGCAAGAAGAAATCAAGTCGCGTCGCATCGAACTGAGGGCAACCGAAACTGTTCAGTTGGAGAGCGACTCCATTAACTTTACAAGTGCAATCACAGACGAGGTGAAGGACGGATATGTATTGTTCACAGGAGTAGATGACGCCTGTGTCGATTCCCTATTGGAAGTGGTCGATGGAAAGACGACCGTACCCATCATCTCAGCTGGCAAGGGCAAGTTGAGAGTAAGGAAGAACCAATGTGTAGGGCGAGTTGAACTACTGAACCTTGATGATATTGTTGTTAACCTGGACGTTGCAGAGGATTCGTTTCAGACTAAAAATGAAGAGAAGAGGGAAGGACAAGACCAAATGAAACGTAAGCGCCCCATACTGCCTGAGGACATCAACGTCAATCATTCTCTGACTTCGAAAGAGAGACAAGAAATCCTAGGTGTAGTAAACGAGTATAGAGACTGTTTCGCTCTTGGCATGGAGGAATTAGGGTGCACCGATGTCACCAAGATGGACATTAAGGAGGTTGATGGAAGCAAGCCAGTCTGTCTGAGACCGTATAAGACGACTGCAAGTGAACGCGAAGCAATCAGGGAGATTGTCAGAGAGTGGAAGGACAATGGAATAGTCACGGAAACTAGATCACCCTACGCTAGTCCCGTCCTACTTGTGAGGAAGAAAACTGGAGATCATCGTCTGGTGGTAGATTATAGGAGACTCAACATTCAAACAGTTAAGGACAAGTTCCCATTACCAAGGATAGACGACCTTCTGGAAGGCCTAAGGAATGCGAAATTCTTCACCACTCTGGATCTGGCGCATGGATATCTGCAGATACCACTGACCGATAAGGCAAAATTAAAGACAGCATTCATCACCCCAGATGATACAGGTCAATTCGAAAGAATGATTTTTGGACTCGCCAACGCACCAGCAGAATTCCAAAGACTGATGCACACTGTTCTAGGTCCGCTGCTGAACAAGAAGGCATTCTGCTATCTCGACGACGTGATTATCCCGGCAAAAGATTGGCGGGAGATGATCGAAAGGTTGAGGGAAGTCCTCGAAAGAATAAGATCAGCGAAGTTGACACTGAAACCCTCCAAATGTGAGTTCGGAAGGAGGGAAGTTGAGTTCTTAGGGTATGTCATCAGTACAGGCGGACTTAAGCCAGGCCCAAGAAAGATCAAGGCGATAGAAGAATTTCCAGAACCCAAGAATGTCCACGACATACGACGCTTTCTGGGACTGACGAACTTCTTCAGACGATTTGTAAAGGACTTCGCGAGGAAAGCAGAACCGCTAAGCAGACTTACGAAGAAAGGTTCACAATTTGAATGGAAGGAAGAACAGCGAAGGTCATTTGGAGGACTACGAAAGGATCTGGTCGAATATCCGGTACTAGCTCATTACAACCCTGAACTCAAGACAGAAGTACATTGCGATGCGAGTGCTGAGGGATTAGCAGGAATGGTACTACAGATGGACGAAGACTGCAAATGGCGCTTGGTCTACTGTGTGAGCAAGAAGACAACAGAGGCCGAGAAGATGTACCACTCAAGCAAATTGGAGCTGATGGCGATAGTGTGGACCTTGGATCGACTACGTCAGTTCCTCGTAGGAATCAAGTTTACAGTGGTTACAGATTGCCAAGCACTGGTCTACATGAACGCGAAGAAAACTACAAATCCTCAGATAGCGCGATGGTACAATCTGATTCAGGAATACGATTTCGAAATTCGACATAAACCAGGGGAGAAGATGGCCCACGTAGACGGAATGAGTAGAGCTCCAGTCGACGACCCTAGAGACACGATGGAGGAAATCGTGGAGAAAAACCTTGAAGTGTGCCTCACAATCACACTGGAAGAACAAATCTTGATGATTCAGCATTCCGACCCTGAATTGAGAGACCTGATCCAGATCTTTCGAAAGGACCCGTGTGATAGGACAGTAGGAGAACAAAATAGAATTAACGACTACAGCTACAAAGGAGGCAGACTTTTCCGCATGGTGAAAAATGGAGAAGAGGAACGAGCCCTGTATGTTATACCCAAAAGTATGAGGAAAAGCTTAGTTGTCAAATTCCATGATCTAATGGGACATTTTGCGACTGATAGGACTGTCAACAAAATTAAGGAATTGTACTGGTTTCCTTCAATGAAGAGGTACGTTCGACGCCATGTGGCTATGTGTCTCGAGTGTCTATTTAACAAAGTTCCCGGTGGAAAACAACAAGGCTTCCTACATCCCATTAAGTCAGGCAAGAGACCGTTTTCCATCGTACACATGGACCACGTAGGCCCCTTCGTGAGAAGTACAAAAGGTAACCAGGAACTTTTAGTGATTGTCGATAATCTGACAAGATTTGTCCGATTAAGCCCTGTAAGGAATACATCGACGCAGAACGTCCTGAAGGTAATGAAAAGTTTTGTGAATGATTTCGGACTACCCGACAAGATCATCAGCGACAGAGGGTCATGTTTTACCTCAAGGCAATTTGAAGAATTCTGTCGAGGAAATGGAATACATCATACTCTGAACTCTACGAAACATCCGCAAGGGAACGGGATGGTCGAAAGAGTGAACCGAACAGTATTGTCCACTATAGCAACCAGTATCGAGGATCCGCGACGGAAGGATTGGGACCTGAAGATCAAGGAGGTAGAGCGAGACCTGAACAATGCGGTGAACAAGACGACGAATAAAACACCGTTCGAAACACTCCACGGCTATTCCCCTCGATTCCACGATGGGATACTTAGAAGATTAGCCGACGAAGACGTGGACCCATGGACCGAGCCGGATAGAATTCAAGAGAGTGTGAGATCCCAAATTGAGAACAAACAAGAAATTATGAAGACATACTACGATAAGAAGAGGTGCCGTACAATCCAATTCGAAGTAGGAGAAATTGTAGTGATGAGGCATGTACCCAAAATGACGGGTGAACCAACCAAGGCACAACCCAAATATCGAGGACCTTTGATAATTACCGAGGTTCTGCCAAGCGACACGTATAGAGTGACTCAGTTAAGCGAAAGAACCAGTGGACGGTTCTACACGACAACGGCCCATATCAGTCAACTGAAGTCTTGGCACAGTGAAGAATATGATTCAGCTACAGAAGAAAGTCCGGACGAGGAGCCAGAAGTAGAAGATACCCCCCGACGCAACCCACGACGTTCCTGCAACGCAAGGTTCAATCGAGGACGATTGAAATCCAGGAATGGCCGAATGTAGGCGCCATCCCGACCAGAGAGCCACAGATAAACAGATTATAAACGCACAGAATATAGAATCCGAGCTCCCCAGTAAAAGGAATACCTGGAAGACGACGGTACTCTCTGTTATATTTGTTGTTCACTATTATGATTTTGTTCTAATAAACACTACTAAATTATTTCATTGGATCCTCTCTTTCTTTTTCCCAGTAAGAGACGCCTACGGAAGCCAACAATAGCCATTTCCAAACAAAAATAGCCTTCTCCACAGTCAAACATAGCTATATTCAAACATAGCTAAATTCAAACAAACATAGACAACTACAATCGAACATAGCTATCTCCATCAACCATAGTATTTTAAAGCCATGGTCATTTTCAGGTCATCGCCAGCTTCAGCCCGACCCCCTGGGATACGACCATAATCAGCCATCTTTTCTCCCATCCAGCGCCGGCCATTTTCTGAGATCAACTCCCTCAGCCGATGATCCATTTCAAGGTACTTTTGTATTTCTACCATTTTACCTCATTTACCTGATTTAATTTTTAAAATTATCATCCATGATTTATAATAATTTTCAATCGCCTATTCACTTATTTTTATTATGATGCATTAGCGCGCCATCTGTTATCAAAATTCGAAACTATTATAGACGCGTATGATTCTTTTGCATAATAAACAATTTCTACTGTCCTTACTGCAATCGAAAAATTAATGGGAGGGCCTGGCTCATCAGTGGTGAACCCTCCCAGCGATTTTCGCAAGTTTAATCTACCATACCGCTGTTATATTGTATTTTTCGATCTTCCTTTTATAGTGATACTGATGCTAGACTCTTGGAATGGGTATTTTAGGTGGGTATTATACTTATATCCAAATTTCTTAAATCATTTTTAAATATCAATTTAACCATAGATGTTTTTGCCCTTTGAATACCATCACGCCTTTTATCATTTAAAATCTTATTTTCCCATGTATAACTACTTCCTAAAAATATCTTATTCCAGATTTTACTTTTAAAAAATAATTTCAATTAAATCATTTGCACCTGCGAGAGTTCGAATGCCTGATCTTGCGAAAGGAGCACTTGTCCTAATAAAGGAAGAGCATCTTCCCCCTGCTAGGTGGCTGATGGGGCGAGTGGTGGAGGTCCATCCAGGAAAGGATGGAGTGGTGCGAGTGGTGTCACATAGAACCAAGACCGGCATAATCAAGCGACCCCTGGTCAAATAGGCTCTTCTACCGGTCCCCACTGTTTGTATTGATGGTACGCATCAATGGGGGGAGGAATGTTAAGATTTCTGTTATTTACATATATTTTTTTGTATAATTTGCATATTTGACCATTGTTGTCAGATCACGTGTGACTGAGAATTGTATAAATAGAGCGAATGAGTTGTATATAGTGAGAGAGAGAAAAATAACGACTGTCTGCTGCTAGCTCGCTTCGTAGTTTCTTCCTAGGTTACACCACTAGCATTTAAATGTTTTCTGCCCGTTTTTAATATAATGATACAAATAATATTCAAAAAAAACAGAAGAAAATCTTTTTTATTAAAGGTATATAAATATATATATGTGTGTGTGATATAATTTATTCGAATATAAAATATGAATAATATTATTGTATTTTCTCCCCAGATACAAGTGAAGAAGCTAGCGACTTAGGTTTGTATAGCTCGGAAATATTTGTTATTAAAATGTTTGTGCTTACTACACACAAACACATATGTAAATATTCCATTGTGCCAATATCAATGTTCAAAAAACAAATATTTGCACAATATTATTTATAAACCACAAAACTATTTAATTTATTAAATAGGAACATTTTTACCACTCGCTAACGATGCACTCTTGGACTAAACTTAAGGAAGTTTTAGAATGTATATTGGGATTATAAATCTAAAAGATATTACAGTGACCTTTATTAAAGACACACGAGATAACCAAGTGTATATATACTCATTTATTTATTTATTTAACAGTTTCAATTAGGATAATTGCGTGTAAATCTGAAATTATATACAAATAAAAGCATTGTGAATTTAACATAATATGTATAATTGTACCTTTCAGCATATATATCGGGATTCAGACAATAACTCTGAAAGATATTACAGTGACCTTTATTGAAGACGCACGAGATAACCATGTGTATATACACTCATGGACAAAACTTAATGAAGTTGTACCTTTCAGCATGTATATCGGGACAATAACTCTGAAATATATTACAGTGACCTTTATTGAAGACACACGAGATAACCATGTGTATATACACTCATGGACAAAACTTAATGAAGTTGTACCTTTCAGCATGTATATCGGGACAATAACTCTGAAAGATATTACAGTGACCTTTATTGAAGACACACAAGATAACCAAGTGTATATACACTCATGAACAAAACTTAATGAAGTTGTACCTTTCAGCATGTATATCGGGACAATAACTCTGAAAGCTATTACAGTGACCTTTATTGAAGACACACAAGATAACCAAGTGTATATACACTCATGAACAAAACTTAAGGAAGTTGTACCTTTCAGCATGTATATCGGGACAATAACTCTGAAAGATATTACAGTGACCTTTATTGAAGACACACAAGATAACCAAGTGTATATACACTCATGAACAAAACTTAAGGAAGTTGTACCTTTCAGCATGTATATCTGGACAATAACTCTGAAATATATTACAGTGACCTTTATTGAAGACACACGAGATAACCAAGTGTATATACACTCATAGACAAAACTAAGGAAGTTGTACCTTTCAGCATGTTTATCGGGACAATAACTCTGAAATATATTACAGTGACCTTTATTGAAGACACACGAGATAACCAAGTGTATATACACTCATAGACAAAACTTAAGGAAGTTGTACCTTTTAGCATGTATATCGGGACAATAACTCTGAAATATATTACAGTGACCTTTATTGAAGATACACGAGATAACCAAGTGTATATACACTCATAGACAAAACTAAGGAAGTTGTACCTTTCAGCATGTTTATCGGGACAATAACTCTGAAATATATTACAGTGACCTTTATTGAAGACACACGAGATAACCAAGTGTGAACAACCTCTGTCTCCTTCAAAAAACAGACTCCCAGCGATATCAAAATATAAAACTTCCTTTTGTCCATTAGTCCAGACGCCAAACACTAAACGCCATCTTTTGACCGTCTTCGTTAGGGGACTCAGGTCAGTGACAAAGCCAAAACACCAGTTTTGGCAAACTGGGAAGCGTTTTTGTGGCTTTGTCAACGACCTAAGTCCGCTAATTTGCCAAGTGTGTCAATAAATGTCTTCTAGCTTTTTCAATCTATTATGACGGGAGAAGTAATCTTTATTTATATATATTATCATTTTTTGTGATGATTATTATAAATTAAATTTATAATACAATATAATGTGGCTTATGGTTGTAAAACGACGTTTGACAAGTTTTATCACAAATGTTTCTTTTGAACGAAAAATCGTAATTTATTTTAAGGAGAAATAACGACTATTTCTATCCTTAGGGATGAAGTATGAAATTGCTGGATACTTTTATTTTTTCGTTCATCATTACTCTTCACAATTCATCCATCCCTACTTCATCGCTATTTCTCTTTAAAATAAATTACGTTTTTTCGTAAGATTCACAACATGATGTGATTTACGTTGTATTTTTTTGTGTCCATTTATCTAGTTTCTTTGACTGAATATTGCAAATGAATGTTGTTTTGTTTTGACATTTGGTGTCCAAATATTTATTCAATTTGTTAAACAGATCATTAGGTAATATTCCCTTCAACTTGGGGATTAAAATTTCTATCTTCATTTTATAAATATTTAAATAATAGTGGCAGTGTTTCTATTCAACAACAACAAAAAGGGTTTTTTTAGGGCCCATTGCCCTGTATGGATTCGCCATACAACAACAAAATAATACAGTAATATTTTTCTCCCTTTCCCCATGTGCACGTGAGCCTTTGTTTGAAATGGGATTTATTTACACATTTATTCTAAAACTTTCCTCACTACCTCTTTTGTGTATGAATCTATTTACAATTGATCTGTAGAAATTATAGAGTTATATTGCTATATTTTTATCTTCTGAAATAGTTCTCAGCGTCTTCAGTGGATTGCTAAATCTCCAGAAGGTGTTTTTAAGATTTTTTCCTTTTTCTCCACCTAAATATTTGCATTTTATGATATAGTGGGAGATTTCATTAGATATCATATTTCCACAAATCCTGCAGTGAATGTTTTCCTTTTTGATGATAAGAATATGACTTTCTCTATCTAGAGTTGAAGTAATTCTAGTCAGTGCAATGAAGGCTATTATCTTCGATGAGCGCCTTCAGTGGGTTGCTAAATCTCCAGAAGGAATTTTTAAGAGTAGTTTTTCTATTCTAGCATTTAAAAGTTTTTTCCTGTTTCTAATATAATCTTTCTTGAAAAATTTGTTCTCACAGGGTTTTTAAGGAGCAGTGAAGGAGGAATTGTTCTTGATTCGAGACATCTGGTGGTTGAAATATAAATGAAGCTTCCAACTGTTGATAGCTAACTGAATTCTTTCAATTGTTCTTGCTAGGCGAAGAGCTTCTGAACTGGTTGAAATCATTTTGAAGATTGAGCAATCCATTATTAAAATTATATTGAAAAAAGATGCATATATATAATTGATTCAAATATAAAATATGTAAATATATATAATTTCCATTTTTTGTATTTTACAGATATAAGTGGATTTAGCGACTCTATCTCAGGTTTGTATTGCCTCAGAAATATTGTGCATTAAAATGTTTACAATGCATATATATATATTGAAAATAGAGCAATTCATAAATAAATATTTAAATTGAAAGGCATATATTGGATCAAAATATCATTTATTTTACCAATATTTCAGTTGGCTGAACGCCAACCTTTTTCAAGGTATTATAACATATTAATGTGTTTTGAAAATAGAGCAATCCATAAATAAATCTTTAATTAAAAAGGCATATATTGGATCAAGATATCATTTATTTTACCAATATTTCAGTTGGATAAACGCCAACCTTTTTCAAGGTGTTATAACATATTAATGTGTGTCAACAACAAACTCAGCGCCACATATCGTCAATAGAATTAATTTTTAAAAATATTTTTGCTTATATTCAATGGGAAGAAAAAAATTGATATATATATTCAATTTATTAGAAAGACATATATAGGAACAAAATATCGTTTATTTTACCAATATTTCAGTTGGCTGAACGCCAATGGTAATTAATGTTATAATACCTTGATAAAGGTTGGCGTTCAGCCAACTGAAATATTGGTAAAATGAATGATATTTTGATCCAATATATGCCTTTTTAATTAATATATTTATATATATATGTGTGTGTAATATAATTGATTCAAATATAAAATATGTAAATATATATAATCTCCATATTTGTATATTTTACAGATATAAGTGGATTTAGCGATTCTAGCTCAGGTTTGTATTTTCTCATAAATATTGTGTATTAAAATGTTTGTGTTTACTATACATATACTTGTGTTTACTATACCTATGTGTGTGTGTATATATGTTATAAATAAAAAGATATTTTCCTTCTAATTTTGGAATATTAGAGTTATAGATTAGCAGTTGCTTGATTTTGGTATCCATGAGTATATTACGTTATTGTTCTGCATTCGTGGTTAAAATATGAATAATGAAAATATTTATCAAAAATATCTTTAAGTGAACTAAAGGAATATATAAAAAAAACATAATTTGATAAAAGTAATGCCTGGCTTAAGGCGTAAGAATCAAAAAATGAAAAACTTATTTACATAATGTACAAAAGGGTTGAGCCGGCCATCGAGAAACAACAACGGAATTATCTTTGCCTTCGCCCGCACAAGTCTCAGTGGAGACTTTTCCGGGCACAATGTAGCTGAAACGAAAAACGGGTTCCAGAGACGGGCAGGTGCGTCGGGGGATGGAGATTTGCCAAGGGGCAATGCTCATGCTAAAGAAGTCAGGACTGTTACCCCCTGAAGCTGTTTTATAACTTGTTTGATTAAGATTTGTTTAAAATTTCTTGTTCAAAGAAGGTTTTAAATGGTGGTTATGAGTAGTTGAATATACAGATATTTACAAGTATAATGATTGGCATGGGAGAAGGCATCTTCTTTTCTTTTTAATTATTATTATATATATATAATAATTTTTTTCTTTTATTGTATATATTGTTAAAGTTTTTTTTTTTTTAGAAAACTTTATGTGCCAGTATAAGAGAAACAACAACAACGAGTTTTTATAGGCGAAGCGTGACCTCTGGCGGTCGATTTAACAGAGTATTTGAATCTATAAAGTATAATTTTAAATAAAAATATATTTTATATAACATATATATATGATATAATTGAATCAAATGTAAAATATATAAATATATATAATCTCCATTTTTGTATTTTACAGATATGAGTGGATTTAGCGACTCTATCTCAGGTTTGTATTGCCTCAGAAATATTGTGCATTAAAATGTCTGTCTTTACTATGTATATGTGATATCTTGGGACCTCTGGGACCAGTGTTACCTGATGCTAGACGAACCTCGATGTCAACTCTACCGTGCAGTCGTGGTGGAAGGCGACACAGCTGGGCCAAAGGTGAAATAAACAAACAGAGATTCCACTAAAAGCGTCTGACGTCAAGAAGGAATGGGATGAGGAGAGAGGGAGATCTTTAGAGCAAGTGTTACCTTGTTGAGAGCCAAGCGTATACTGACAATTCTTGCTTCTCGATTTAACACCACGACCTGTCTTCTTTCCCATTGGTCGAAAGGTGTCACATGGCCTTTTTCTATTGGTTGACCTATTTAGGTGATTCTTTCTAATTGGTCCTTACTGAGGTCTTTGTCGGAAGACACGCCCGATCTTGTCAGGAAGTATTGGGTGTTAGTTCGACTCTTATAACTTCCGCGGTTATCAAATACGTCCGGTCCTGCCCCGGAAATTTGGGCGTCTCTCAACTTTTATAACTTCAGCGGTCACCAGATACGTCCGGCCTTGTCAGGAAGTATTGACTGTACAAGTTATTAATAATTGTACCCGCTTTAAGCCTACTTCCTATGTCTTGCTGCTACTTTCTGTCCTAAGCCTGATTAGTTTTAACCTTAATTTTCTCCTGTTAGTCTCCCTTCCTTCTATCTGTACAGTTGCTATACTTTATTAGATTCTTACGCGGTACAGATTGATGTTAGTTGAGGCTTTCTATTTGCAGTACATAAGAAGTTATATACAGTCATGGGGTGGAACATGTGGTAGTAGATATCTAGACTATTTACAACAATTCCATGGTCTTAAATCATCACATATATATATGATATAATTGATTCAAATTTAAAATATTGAATTATCATATTATTATAATTATTAAATTATCATAATATTAATATATCATATCAATTTTTTGTATTTTACAGATATAAGTGGATTTAGCGACTCTGACTCAGGTTTGTATTGCCTCAGATTATTGTGCATTAAATAATGGTGCTAATCTATATATATATATAACATTGAATGTGTGTCTGTACTCAATAGATTATAAACCATTCATCCAATCGCCGTGAAACTTTGAAAAGTTGTTTACTATACTACCGGGAAGGTTTCTGGTTTGAATTTGATTTGAAATAAATGTTCGTTGCAATTTTATTCACAATTTTTCTAATTTCACTCGCAAACAGCGCCTCTCGCAGCATCTGGTGAAATTACATTTATGAATTGTAAAAATGCTAAAATATGTTCTAAGTATATATATATAATATATTTAATAGTATTTAATTTTGAGGATTTAGTAATAACATTTTCGAATGACCTTGTAAAACCTTGACATTTTAATATTATTATATATTATTGGAAATTTAAAAATGTTTAAATCTTTTCAAAAAATTTAAACGTGTTCCAAAAATATATTTAAACATATAAATCCATATTTATATACATTTATAAAGCTATATATGCATATATTTTTTTTTCGGCAAGGATCCTTCTGACGGGGAGGTTGAAGACAAGTCCCACTCATTGTATTCCTTCTGTTAAGTGAGATACAATAAAGCGCTAACTTTAGCTGCATCCCTTCGAACTCACATGTGTATCTTTGTGGTATCCTGAACAGACAAAGAACATAAACAACGTCTGAGTACGACGTAACAATATGTTATATTCAAATTACATATATGTAGTGATAATTTTATTGTTAAATTTCATTTTGATGTATTGTATAAATTTGATCATTAATAAATTATGTTTGAGGTATCAAAACTGCCTTTTTGTTCAAACACAGCAACATGTGAACAGCTAGGTGTAGCAGAGTATCAAACATAAAGTTATATTGACAAGTATAGATTCAGTAGGGATTGGATGTTTGCTAGAATCGTTTTAACAAATGTTCGTTAGGCAAACTTTTACTCGGGTAAAAATCGGGCGAAGCTGGGTACATTCGCTAGTATTATATATAATTATAAGCTGTATTTATACTGAATGTAATATTTAAATCAAAAACACAAATTTTTAATTGGCCTTGTAGAACGAGAGTGGTGTACGCGTGCTCATATGTTTTAGTGAAAATCACAAACATCCTCGATAAAGAGAAGCGAGTTACCCCTCGAAATATTGAAACAATAAAATAATTATAAATCCAATATATGCATCTTTTTTTGAATATATATATATTTATAACACAATATAATACACTGCGGCCTGTGATTATAAAACGACACTTGAAGTTACACCGCATGAGTTTCTTTTCAACGAAAATCAAATTTTTATTTCAAGGTGAAATATCGACTATTTCTAACCTTTTTGGATGAGGTATGAAAGGATGAATTATGAAAAGTAATGATGAACGGAAAAATAAAAGTAAAAGTGTCCATGGATGGGAATCGAACCCACAATGTTCCGCTTACCGGGCAGATGCCATGTCCACTAGGCTACGGTGTAACTTCAAATGTCGTTTTATATATATTTATGATATAAGTGATTCAAAATTATAAAATATGTAAATATATATAATTTCCATTTTGTATTTTACAGATATAAGTGGACTTAGCGACTCTTTCTCAGGTTTGTATTGCCTCAGAAATATTGTTGACTATACATATGTAAATAATCCATTGTGTCAATAGGTAAATATTATTGTTTAATAAAACATCACAAATATTTACACAATATTAAACATCAACACGATTCAATTTAGTAAATTATGAACATTTTTTACCATTTTTTAACGATATATTTTTATCTAAAAACTAAATGTCTGTGAGCTGAGCTGACTGGGGACGTATAGTCTTTAGTGACGAGTCCCGTTTCTTACTGTGCCCTGACGACCGTCGCAACATGTCTGGTGACATCCTGGGCAGCGTGTGGATCCTGGTCTTTCTTTCGAACACCACACAGGTCCACAACAGGACATTATGGTCTGGGGTGTCATTTTATTTGATAGCAGGACCCCATTGTCAGTCATTCCTGGCACCCTGACAACACAACGGTACGTAGATGACATTCTACGGCTTCTTTTGTTGTCGTTCCTCTCACATCAACTCAGACTTACTATTACATATGCAATTCAGGTGGGGGAAAGTATTTTTATATATATTTACTTAAATATATAATAATTTTATAAGAAATGGAAGCATTATAAAACACGAATGGTTCTTTTTTTTTAATACAAAACAAACTCTTCTACTGTTCTTACTGTGATCAAAAATATATTGGGAGGGCTTAGCTCATCAATGGTGAACCCTCCCAGCGGTTTCGCCAATTTATTCTACCAGACCGCTTCTCTTAGAGCTCCAATACTGTATTGGATGATTCTTCTTATATACACTGCGTGACATTGAACATGGAACACCAAGAAATAGTGGCCAGAAAATTATGCAAATTTCAGGGTAGACGCGCCTAACCGAATTATGCAAATGATGTAAAATGCGCAGCTCTCGTGTGCACATGGAGTAAGATATAAGGGAAGGAACTTGCAGAAAGGACAGTATTCGTGTCGTTATTTCTTCAAGGAAAATCATTGGAGAAATTTTGTTCTTGTGTCAAAAGACACGTGTAATAACAGAGAATGCCAGGTCATCGTAAACGGAGGCAGTTCAAGCAGACAGACGCTTTTACGAGGGGCATGGTGATCGGACTGAAAAGGGCAGGTTGGTCCATACGTCAAATCGCAGCTGATACACACCTTGGTGCGTCCACGGTGCACCGACTGTGGAGAAGATGGTTGGAACAAGGAAATGTGGCAATTTATAGGAATGTCGGGGCAACCAGAGTGACGTCAGCACGTGTGGATCGGCGTATCCTTCGACAAGCAGTGGCGGCCCCACAAGCCACTTGTACCGCCATCCTGCAACATGTGCAAGACACCCTAGATCATTCCATCTCAACCAGAACCATTTCCCGTCGATTGGTTGCTAATGGCTTGCACTCATGCCGCCCGCTAAGAAGACTGCCATTGACCCCACCGAATAGGCGCCAACGTTTGGAATGGTGCCGGGCTAGATCGACGTGGATGACGGAATGGCACAGGGTCGTGTTCTCAGATGAGTCGCGTTTCTGCTTGTCCAGTGATAGACGCCGTGTACGCGTGTGGCGTCGACGTGGAGAAAGGTCCAATCCGGCAGCAATTGTGGAACGCCCCACCGTGCGACAACGTGGAATCATGGTTTGGGGCGCAATCGCGTATGATTCCAGGTCACCTTTACTTCGTATTCAGGGCACTATGACGGCCCAACGATACGTTGATGATGTGCTGCGACCGGTGACACTCCCCTACCTTCAGGGGGTACCCAATGCCCTTTATCAGCAGGATAACGCCCGACCGCACACTGCTCGCATTAGCCAACAAGCTCTGCAAGATGTACAGATGCTTCCCTGGCCACCGTACTCTCCTGATCTCTCACCAATCGAGCACGTCTGGGACATCATTGGACGCCGTTTGCATGCCTTGCCACAGCCGCGTTCAGAAGACGAACTGTGGCAAATGGTTGAGAGGGAATGGAGAGCCATCCCTCAGGACGCCATCCGTACTCTGATTGACTCTCTACCTAGACGTGTTGCTGCGTGCATCGCCGTCCGCGGTGGTCCTACTTGCTACTAAGCCGACGCCGTTCTCGCTCTGTATTATGACTATCATTTTGAAATAAAGATCACTTATTGTTCGTCCCTGTCTCTCTCTCTGTCTGCCGAGTTTCATCACTTTCTGGCCACTATTTCTTGGTGTTCCATTTTCAATGTCACGCAGTGTATGTTGCAATGACGGTTGGAATTTTAGAATAGTATTCAAGCAAACTATGGACATTATCATATAACTATGGCACATTATTGCCCTATATAGAATAATTTTAGTTGGACACACACATGTATTAGAAGTTGATTTATGTGTGGAAGAAACATTTGTGTCTTAATATTTTCATTTCTTATATGAATATTGCGCTTTACATATACACCTATCCCCCGATTTACACGGTACTTGTTTTACACGTTTTCGCTTTTACACGGTTTTCCAAATAAGTTTTTTTTGTTGTTGTTTTTATCGCACTACTAAAATGCGATATTCTACTCTATACTAACTATGTTGAAAAGAATATTGGGAAGCTCTGATTCATGAGGGGGCGAACACCTATTCAGATTTGACAGTTTAATATATACCTATATCCCTCGATTTACACGTTTTTCTCAGGAACGTATCTACCGTGTAAATCGGGGGATAGGTGTATATTGTGGCAAAGAAATAATTTAATTTAATTATTCAATGAAAATATTTGAAAACAGATTTAATTTAATTATTCATTATAAAATAATGATCAAATATTTCTTTGCGTGCTTGCTCAAGATTCTCTAGCTGTAGATAGTTTTGTTGAGTTGTTAATAATTGTCGACTTGTCGTGCTGACGTCATCAATAAATACTTTCACATCCCCAGATATAAAAAGACTTCTACGCTACAATATTAAAAACAAAAATGGCATATCTCCTGACTGCTTACATGAGTATTTTAGATAGCAGAGCGCCATCTAGTGGAACAGAAATCAACTAACTGTTGATTTAACTTGTTCCATGATATTTGGCCAAACCAATTTCTTGATAAATAAAGAGAAGCCATCCACGAACGCATTTCGCGCTGTTGGCTCTCGTCAGCTTGGGTACAGCCTACTCCACGCTGACGAGCGCCAACAGCGCGAAATGCGTTCGTGGATGGCTTCTCTTTATTTATCAAAAAATTGGGTTGGCCAAATATCAGGTAACAGGCTAAATCAATGTTTAGTTGATTTCTGTTCCACTAGATGGCGCTCTTCCATCTGAAACGCACATAAATCATGAAAAGTCTACCACGTACGCATTTCGGGCTGTATGGTCCATGAGGTTAGCCTGCACCATGCTGACGAGAGCTAACAGCATTAAACGCGTACAGGGTTAGCTTTTCTTGACTTATCAATAAATTAGGTTAGGCAAATATCATCGAACAAGTTAAATCAACGTTTAGTTGATTTCTGTTCTACTAGATGGCGCTCTCTGTCGTCTAAAATTTCTCATATGAGCAGTCAGGGTAAGCCCTCCATATTTTTGTTTTTAATATCAACTCCTTTTTCTAGAGTTTTTTCGAGATTTTTACATTTAAAATGAAAGGATTTAAAAGCACGAATCTTTCTTTTATACATAATACAAATTCTACTGCCCTTACTGCGATGAAAAAATATATTGGGAGGGCTTGGCTCATCAGTGGTGAACCCTCCCAGCGGTTTCGCTAATTTAATCCACCAGACCGCTTCTCAGAGCTCTAATACTGTATTGGATGATTCTGCTTATATACGCAGCACTGAAGGATGGAATCTCAGAAATGGTTTTCAAGAAAACTATGGACATAAGCTTATAGGACAGTAGAATTACATTCAATTACTTTTAAAAATAAAGAAGGCATCTCCTGACCACGAGCACATGTGCTTTTTAGATGGCAGTGCGCCATCTAGTGGAGCAAAAATAAACTAAACAAAAAGCACATGTGCTCGTGGTCAGGAGATGCCTTCTTTATTTTTAATATTAAAACCTGGCTCACTTATCTTTTATTTTTTCCCTTTTGTTTTTACATTTATTACTATATATTATTATGTAATTAATTGATAATTATTTTTAATAGCCACAGTTTATATTAAATAGTTTTGGTATATCCTGATTAGAATTAATTTGAAATTTGTTTCAGATTTTGGTCCAAGGAGAAGTTTTGAACTGGAAGGTAATTATCCATTGTAATTTTGTTATTGTGATACATATTATAAAATTTGTTATAATAATTATTGATGATATGTTTCTTATGATATTATTGAATATTGTGTATAGTATAAAATATATTTATATTATAAAAAGAGATGAAATCCTCTGAATAATGTAAGTATAAGAGTTCAAGGCATGCGAGGATGCGTTTCTTAAAGATTTTAATATGGGCTCCCCCTTAGACCAATAGTAGCTTTTCACCTCTCCCCCACAGCCCCGCTAGCTCAGTACTTAGCTAAGATTATCATACCCAAACTTAAAGAGGGCGCCGCCCCGACGTCCATCTCTTCCACACCAAAATTTTTAGACCATATACAGCAATTACAGGTAGTCCCCAACAGTCTTATGATCTCTTTTGATGTCATCAACCTATACCCCAGTCTCCCCCACTCCCTCATCTTAGAATGCACCAGGGAATTCCTCCGGACGCATGGGTATACAGCAGATTTGATATCTAAGTTTTCCACCTTAATTTCGATCTGTCTTAGCAATAGTATTTTCAATTTTGATAAATGTTACTATAGGCAAACAAAGGGTACTCCCATGGGTAGCCCTTTGTCCTCACCACTCTCCGAAATAGTTATGCGAAAAATTGACAGTTTAATTACAAGTCACTTCCCAGCAGATATTCATACCTGGTTTAGATACATAGACGATATTTTCTGTATAATTAATATAGAATCCTTGGACAGTATTTATACTAAATTAAATTCACTATTTCCGGACATCCAATTTACATTCGAAAAAGAAAACAATGGTTCCTTGGCATTCTTGGATATCATGATCACAAGACAAAATTATAGGTATATTACCAACGTATACTATAAGCCCTCCTTCCATCCCTCCTATATACACTATACCTCATACTGCCCCCTTAGCCATAAAATTAATACGGTCAAAACCCTCTCAAAACGTATTTTTACTCACTGTTCAACATCTGAATTTATAGATCGACTTGCATCATCCCTTACTCTGCCCATAGTGTCAACATAGCCAGATACTTAAAAAACAAACACGGAATACGTACCTTCTATACCAACAATCCTAAATTAGAAACAATAGTTAGAAACCCCATCACCAGAAATAGTTTTCCCATTACCCTGCCATACTTTACAAACTCCGTATATTCCTTAAAATGCTCAGATTGCAATAGTTTGTATATAGGAGAAACAGGCCGTAGAATTAAAGATAGGATAGATGAACACCATAGAAACATCAGAAATAGTGAACCTAGATCCCTTATAGTACAACACATTAGACAGACAGGACACTCTTTCGATACTTCTCAACCACAGGCATATTACTCAGGAATCACGAACAAATACAGAAGGTTGGTCGTCGAGGCGTTGCTCTCTTTAAGACATAACAGTATTAACAGACATATAGACATCCCCGATATATACAATGCAATATTGCCATAGTGTACCTTAGGTGACCATTGCTAGAGCGTTTTATTTTATTTTGGATCGTTTTACTATTGCAGTCTTAAATTCAACCGTATCCTTTTGTACAACTATTTTTGATTTTACTTCTTAGCATACTCAGAACACGCAGCTTTCTCTTATTTTTACTTTTTCACCAATTATGTTAATATGTTTATAGTTTTCTTGTATATATGCTAAATTTCTCAATATGGATATGTATATAAGATGCACTTTTACTCAGATATGTTGTCCTGTAGAAGGGTTGATAACCCGAAAGCTCGCCCATATTAAAATCTTTAAGAAACGCATCCTCGCATGCCTTGAACTCTTATACTTATATTTATATTATATTTTATACACAGATTGTTAATTTTTGATATTTATATTGCCACGTGGAAAATTAGGGAAGACCAACTTCAGGATAAGACAGCAATTTATTTAAGGCAAGAACAAACTATGAAGGATAAAACAAAAGATAAGGAATTAGGGAAGTTTACAGAGTAGTAAAATATAAACATAAAAAATATGATACTCTGCTAATAAAAAAAAATAAATACTTTGTTACAATATTATTTATATCTTGCTACTTTCTTCGTCAAGAGATCGGCTATAATAGCAATTCGCCTTATGTTTTAATGGCAAAAGTCGTAAAATCTAGACCCTTTGCATTCGCTTTTTATAAATACTGGAAATCAGATCAATCAAAATATTTAGCACAGACACCGGATCCAACTCGATAATTGGTCGAGGTCAATACCCAATATTTGTATATAACTATGATGCTAATTTGTTATTTATTTATTTTGTCCTACAGAGAGAATCCTGTATGGCACGTGTGCCCAATAAAGGCTATTGTTGTGTTGTATATCTTGCTACTCTGGAAATTTCCCTCATTGCTTCTTTTGTATTTTATGAATTTTAGTTGATGCTTTCCTACCTCCTTCATAGGTTCCAAACAGCCACCACCATTCTCCTAGGTATATTTACCCCTGTACAGAACCAAGTACAGTACATCTGATGAACTGAATGTCCACCATTAGACGTGAAGTCTCAACCCGGATAGTTGGCTGTACGTGGCTCCTGGAATCTGAGGTTACATCAAGAGAGAGAGATTGGTTGATGCTTGTGTCTTAAATAAACTGCCGCGTTATCCTGAAGTTTTGAAAAAGGCATCTCCTTATCGTGCAACTGAAAGTTTCTGATGGCTTGCGCCATCTTTCGGAATAAATATCAACTATTCTCGTTGATTTTTAATTATTCCAGAATTTTTTCACATTGTGTCGCGGTCTCACACAATTCTGGCCTTAACTACCCGTTTTTTTTTTTGTTTTTTTTTCAGGATGCCTTAATGACCAATTTTTTTGGTCGTTGAGGTACAGCTTGCACCACGTTGAAGAGGGCCAACAGCCCGAAACGCGTCCGTGGTTAGCTTTTCTTGATTAATCAAGAATAGGTATTTGCCCAATTATGGAATCAGTTGATATTTATTCCGATGGCGCAAGCCATCAGCAAATTTCAGTTGCACGATAAGGAGATGCCTTTTCATAATTTTTGTTCCTTATCCCAGTACAATATCATATTTGTATTATTTTTTCATCCTGAAGTTTGTCTTTCCTAATTTTCTATGTTAAATTTTATATCTCTGGACAAGCCTTAATGCAATGATAGAAAGTGTAATAAGGTGTTTGTAGAGTTATAATGTTTAATACTAAATTTATAAAAAAAAAATAATATATCAAATTTTAACGATAGCTTGCATACAATAATATTATAATTTTGAACATATTAGAAATTTTATATACACTAATAGACAAAAAACTTAAGAATGTGGAAAGTGTCTCGTTTATAGCCGGTCGTCTGTTATTTTTTCTATCTTTTTTAGAAGAAGAAAAAGGTTGTTCACATTTGGTTATCTCGTGTGTCTTCAATAAAGGTCAATGTAATATATTTCAGAGTTATTGTCCCGATATACATGCTAAAAGGTACAGCTTCCTTAAGTTTTGTCCATGAGTGTATATACACTTGGTTATCTCGTGTCTTCAATAAAGGTCACTGTAATATCTTTCAGAGTTATTGTCCCGATATACATGCTGAATGGTACAACTTCCTTAAGTTCTGTCTATGAGTGTATATACACTTGGTTATCTCGTGTCTTCAATAAAGGTCACTGTAATATCTTTCAGAGTTATTGTCCCGATATACATGCTGAATGGTACAAATTCCTTAAGTTCTGTCTATGAGTGTAGTATATACAGAGGGTGTTTTCACACTTATAGGAAACGAGCGCCCGGTGTAAAAGAGGAACTATTACTTTATTTTAAAAAATCAACAACGTGGAATTCGAAAAGGCTTAAGCTAATTCTAACACGCAATGCATATCTTTTGTTATTTTTAAAAAATGCCCTTCAAATACAATATTTTCATAAGAGGTTATATTTTAGGACTTTCCAGAGCTATTCTTACCTATTTGGACATAATTAAAATATGCAAACAATATGATATCAACATTTCTAAAAATGGTATTTATAATATTACTAGCGGACGTACCCGGCTTCGCCCGAGGTTTTACCCGAGTAAAGGTTTGTCTAGCGAACATTTGTTAAAACAATTCTCTAAAAACTTATTTAAAAAAAAAAGATATATTTTGATAATTTGAAACTCGTAAATTTGAATCTCTCGATAAAGTGAACATTTTTTCCCAGTCCCTGTGTGCCGTGTCATCCTGAATTTTGTCTTTCCTAATTTTCTACATTAGAAAATCATAGTTTTATCTAGTGAACATTTTTTCCCGTGTCACATTGCCGTGTCATCCTGAGATAATCTTACTTTTGATAAATAATATTTAAGATAACAAACTTAGTGATAAGAAAACTTGTTATCATCGTCACAATGGGGGCGCTGCTTGCGAGTTAAATCTACAAATCTGCAAATAACTCTAAGGATATTCAAGATATTCATGAAATTATTTTTCAAAAACCTTCCCGGTGATATACCTAATAATATCCCAAAATTTCACGGCGATTGGATGTATGGTTTTTGAATCTATAGAGTACAGACAAACAGACAGACATTCAATTTTATATATATAATGTATATAGATTCACGACAAAAATTTCAAGTTTTTATTCAAAGCACCTACGGAGAAATGGACAAAATATCATCACCCTATATCTGTGAGAACTCCTGCAACTGCCAAAAAAGTGATAAAATATATTACAAAAGAAATTCCTATGCCACAAAGAGATATAGCCAAATTAATAGTAACATCAGTGTCAACAATAAATAAAATAATAAATAAAGATTTAGGCCTAAAAGCTACAAAAAAACATGCGGTTCACAAATTGTTTCAGAGCCATATTCGTCAGCGACACACTATCAGCAGATATTTTTATGAAAATTTCTTGGCTGCTGATAGATGGAAATTTATTGTTACATTTGACGAAGCATGGGTATATTTAACCGATTGCGACAGAAAAAGAGCTATATACTATCAAAAAAGGGTGGAAATATCTAGGCCAATTTGGGTGAAGGAATGTGCCGAAAGTTACCCCAAAGGATTTATGGTGGCATGCGGTATATCATATTGCCACGTGGAAAATTAGGGAAGACAAAAACTTCAGGAGGAGACAACAATTTATTTCAAGCAAGGACAAACTATGAATGATAAACAAAAGATAAGCAATGAGGGAAGTTTACAGAGTATAGTAAAATATAAAAATGAAAAAAGAATGATACTCTGTTAATATAAGCGTAAAATAATAAATGCTTGTAAAATAATAAATACTTCGCTACATAGCTCCTTCCCTATGAGAGCTGTGACCCACAGCTTGCAATTATTGTAGATACTGAAATGGATCTGACGTGCTTCTACCAAGGATTCCATCGAAGTCTTGTAACTTTGTCCCTAGTACCTTTGCGTCCTTTTTCTTGCGGCGTGAAGAGCGGCTTTGTCGTCGTATCGTCGTCTATAGGGACATCGTCATCTTGGAAGGAAGTCTTGGCTTTGACACGGCGGTGGAATCCTGGAACCAGTCTCTGACAATGTGGATCACAGCATCCATGGCCTCTAGGTCTTCTCGGAGATATTCAGTTTGTCTTCCCTAATTTACCACGTGGCATTTTGGTGGAGATGCCGGGGACAAGAAGCCTATCGTGACCCTTGGTAAGTGCTCTTTAGAAGTTCAAATCAAAGGACTCGATATTATTTTTTATTTTGTAGTAGCCGCTGAATGTAGCCACGATGTTATACTGGGCTGGGATTTCTTCAGAGCCACAGATGCCATTATAGATTGTGGGAAAAACAAATTGTATTTAAGCGAAGCTGAAAAATCCTACGAATGGAAAGACCTGAAACTTTGTGCTGCTATGAACTGTGTCCTACCGCCGAACTCTTTTGGCAAGATAGTTGCCACCAACCAGGATGTATTTGGCAGCAGAGATGTAGTCGCTACAGGTTCCAAACGCCTGCAGTTGGAAAAAGGACTTTTTATTCCCTCTTCCCTCGTTAGGTTCTTACATGGCAGAGCGGTGTTAAGGGTGACTAACAGTACTCACCAGTCTCAAGTGATACCTTCGGACATGAAGGTAGGAACAATGCAAGATCTAGAAGTAGGGAGCATATCTAATATTGACGCTTGTTCTGAAATAGCTGGAAAAGACGAAGTAACTTCCCCAGATGTATGAGAATGTTTAATTTCAATGATTTCTACTGATTTGGAGGAAACAATGAAAACAGATTACTCACGTGCCTAAATGAGTTTGCTGATATATTCGACTTTGAGAAAAAGAGCTTCCCTGTCTCTGGCGAAATAAAACATAAAATCGATATGAATGATTATCCGCCTGTCAGACAGCGTCCTTATAGAGTGTCTCCCGCCGAAAGACGTGTCATTCAGAGTGAAGTAGAGAAAATGATGGAGACTAAAATCATCCGGCCATCATCAAGTCCATGGGCCTCTCCCGTTATATTAGTGAGGAAGAAGGACGGCTCATTGAGATTCTGTGTCGACTATCGTCGTCTAAACAAAATTACAAAAAAGATGTTTACCCTCTCCCTCGTATCGATGACGCGCTGGACACCCTTTCTGGATCCAGGTACTTCTCCACTATGGATATGAGATCGGGTTACTGGCAAATCGAAGTAGACGATAAGGACCGGGAGAAAACGGCATTTATCACTCCAGATGGGCTTTATGAATTTAATGTAATGCCATTCGGTCTATGCAATGCACCAGCAACTTTCGAGCGAATGATAGACAACGTCCTATGGGGATTGAAATGGGACATGTGTTTATGCTACTTAGACGACATTGTAGTCTATGGATCGACCTTTAAAGAACATTTAACACGTTTATACAAAGTTTTGAGATGCATTCATCAGGCCAGGCTGTGCCTGAATTATAAAAAGTGTCATTTCGCCTCGAGACAAATAACTATCCTCGGGCACGTCGTTAATGAATTTGGAACGCAGCCAGACCCAGAAAAAGTTAAAGCCATTGTCCACTTTCCAAAACCCCGTAATATCAGTGAGACCAGAAGTTTTCTAGGGTTAAGTTCATACTATAGACGCTTCATCAAAAGTTATGCTAACAAGTCTCGACCCTTGAATAGCCTTTTAAAGAAAGAGGAAAAATTCATTTGGGGCGAAGAACAAGATGAATCTTTTCGGATTCTCAAACGGTAATTGGGATCTTCGCCTATGTTAGGACATTTCGTAGAAGGTGCGGAAACTCATGTCTATACTGATGCAAGCGGTTATGGTTTAGGGGCAGTTCTTGTTCAAATCCAGAATGACGCGGAGAGACCTATAGCCTATGCCTCGCGAACACTAACCAAAGCGGAAAAGATTTATTCGACTACAGAAAAGGAATGCCTCGCAGTTGTTTGGGCCCTTGGTAAATTCCGCCTGTACCTATATGGCAGACCCTTTACTGTGGTTACCGACCATCACTCGCCATGTTGGCTGGTAGGCTTGAAAGATCCATCCGGCCGCTTAGCCCGTTGGGCCCTCAAACTACAAGAATACGACATAAACATCGTTTACAAAACGGACGGAAGCATAAAGACGCTGACTGTTTGTCAAGAAGCCCCTTGGCTGACACCACGGAGATAGAAGGGCACATTATTTCTATCCAAGACGTTGCAGAAGAACAAAGTAAAGACCCTCATTTGGTTGGGATCCGTGAAAAACTTGCCAATGAAAATGTAAAAGGGTATCAGATGATTGGAGGCGTTCTCTATAAGAAAAATTACGATCCTGAGGGCAAACCATGGCTGCTAGTAGTCCCAAAACAGATGAGGCACGAAATTCTTAAAGATGTCCACGACACTCCAATGGCCGGTCATTTGGGGTTTGCCAAGACCTATGACCGCGTTAGAAAGAGATTCTATTGGCCTGGACTTTATAGGACAGTTTCCCAATACATTGCTCATTGTAAAGAATGCCAGCGAAGGAAGAGCGTGCCTCAGAAACCCCCTGGACTACTGGTCCCAATACCTCCAACGACCTCGCCTTTTCAAAAGATAGGAATTGATTATCTGGGAAGATTCCCCATATCTCACACGGGGAATAGATAGATAATAGTCGCGACTGATTATCTAACCAGATTTGCGATAACAAAGGCCGCGACAACAACGGAAGCTACTAAATTAGCAACCTTCCTTATTGAAGACGTCATACTCAAGCACGGCGCTCCTCGGGAAATCATCACGGACAGAGGAAGAAATTTCATGTCTCAGACCATACGAGAAATAAATACTTCGCTACAATATGAAGGAAAATTAAAAATAAGAAAAGTTGACAGAAATGCCAAAAAAACTCGGAGTACTATCAAAACAACATTTTAGAACCTATATTTTAAATGATATTCCCTCTATCTATGGAAAACAGAGCAACAAAGTCTGGTTTCACCATGATAACGCCACAAGTCATACCTCATCTTCAACCCAAGCTTATTTGGAAGATCTAAGGCAAAGAATAGGAATCAACACTATTCCAATAAACAGAACCCCTGTAAAATGTCCTGATTTAGCCCCGATGGATTTTTGCATTTTTGGATGCCTTAAAAGAGCACTTGGAAAGAGACACCCTAGGACAATTGAAGGTCTCTGGAAAGTGGTAAAGGAAGAATGGGATCTTTTGAGTATGACCATGATCAGAAAGTGTCTGCTGTCGTAGAAAATCAGGTACCGTTCTGTAAATAAACAAAAAGGCTTTCAAATAGAACATTTTAAAAAATTCAAATATGGTGTTAATTTTTAATATTTTATAATAAAACTTTTTTTCCTATAAGTGTGAACATCCTCTGTATTATGTTATGTAACGAGACCAATACACACGATTTGTTAAAGTAAAACTCACACTTGCCACTATACTTACTGCGATGAAAAAATATGTTTAATAATTATTATATGTATTTTTGTCTAGGTTTTTCTGAATATTTGGAGATGTGGGAAGGTATATTATACATCTTGTAACATTATATAATATATATGAAAATACGAAACTATTATAGACGCGTATGATTCTTTTGAAATTAAACAATTTCCACTGCCCTTACTGCAATGAAATATTTTCCATACATTTTTTGCCCAAACGTCTTTATTTTCATATAAATAGACAACTCTTTCTTGATGGGTCGATTTTTTTTCTTAGAGAATGTATATCTTATTTTAAAAAACATGGTCAAATTTTAAAAGTATCAATTTTATCAAATATTAATGTTATTGTAAATGTTTTTTTTTATGTCCAGTTCGAGGAAAAAAGAAAGGTAGGTAATAGTATGTCTTTTTTAAGCTAGTAACTGACACATTATACTATCTACAGGAAAACCTGGTAGTATTAAAAGTAGACGATATATTTGAATCTTTACTGTTAATTTTATATGATTTTTTCTTTTTTTAATCCACACCAGATGCGATATTGAAATATTTGCGCCTAAAAAAAAAAAAAACACAGAGTAAACAAAACAACAAATAAATTAGAACTTAGAATTAAATATTTACTATTTATTTATAATCTCTATTTCTTGAATAATTTATTGCTCTAAAATGTAAATTTAAATAACTTTCACTCTCTCTCTAAAACTATAAAAAATTTGTATATATATATTTAAAAACTATGTACATAAAATAGATTAAACATATACATGCAAATATCCACATAGGATATAGCGTGTGTTTTGTAATAAATAATTAAAATATTTACAAATTTACATGTATTATTCGACAGAGTTAATAATATTTATATAGACAAAGTGGCTGATGTAAGAGAGTTAAATCATTTAGATCAGGGAACAATCTTACTTCTGTAAAGTTCAGACAGTCGTAGATAAGGTGAAGTTTGTTCAGTTTCTCCGCAGGAACAAAATTTTATATGACTAACCTTCTTCTTTTTATAAACCTGATAAAATGGAAGTTATATGAATATTATCATATATTTTAAAACCTTTGAAAATATTTTACCTGTTATGTAAATTTTATATAATATATTATATTTATATTCTATTATTTCATATATTAACACTATATTTTTCTGAGAAAAATTTTATGGTAAAAACAAAGGTAAATGGCATAACAATTATAACATTCCCTGTTTACATATTGTTTTCAGATAAACCTGGGGAAAACGACAAAGGTAAATGTCATAAAATTTATAGCATTCTCTTTTTACATTTTATGTATAGAAAACCCTGGAAAAACAAAGGTAAATGGCATAACAATTATAACATTCCCTGTTTACATATTGTTTTCAGATAAACCTGGGGAAAACGACATAGGTAAATGGCATAAAATTTATAACATTCCCTATTTACATATTATAACAAAGTATTTATTAATTTATTAGCAGAGTATCATTTTTTATGTTTAAATTTTGCTATACTCTGTAAACTTCCCTATTTTGCTTATATTTTGTTTATCACTCATAGTTTGCTCTTGCCTGATATAAATTGCTGTCTCATCCCGAAGTTGGTCTTCCCTAATTTTCCACTTGGCAATATTGTTTCCAGGTAAACCTGAGAAAAACAACAAAGGTAAATAACATAACATTTATAACATTCCCTATTTACATGTATAGGTAAACCTTGAAAATACAAAGGTAAATATACCATTTATTTTAGTTTTCATATTTATAATTTGATGTACCAATTCAGGAAAAGGATCTGAACAAAAGAAAGGTGAATAATTTAATGTTTTTAATATAAGGTTCCCCACCAGCTAGTGCAAGTAACCAAACGGGGCTCTGGCACATTTGTAAGTGCAAAGTCGAACTGCTTTTCACATGTGTAGACATGTGGTGCGCTTACAGTAAAAGCAGTCGCTAACTACCCACCATGATTATCATGGCCTGTACCACGTGTACTAGGGATAAGCAAATATATATATATATGTCATAATTTGTAAATAACTGGATGTAATCCCGCCCCAATGCAATGTATGATCTAAAGATTTTTAATAAAGACAAGGCTTAGAAATCTGGGGAGAGAGGCCATCAAAGAGGAACGGTCATTAGCAGGTTTTATTATCCAGGAACTCATAAAAATTTAGTTCAAGAACCTTCGTTTCCGGGAGCATGTCAGAACAAGACAAGGACAAAGGATTAGCAAAGATCCAATCAGAGTCCAGGAGGATTAGCTAGGAACCAATGGAAAACTTACACGAGTCGACCATCAGCCAATCAAAGCCCTGAGAAGTTTTCGTGTTAAATCGCGAACTCAGTTTAGTGAGTTAGGAGCTCGGCGCCATTGAGACGAGTTAGAAGCTCGCCACCATCGCACCAAGTCGGGACCTAGTATCAAGGAACCGGTTGGGGCCAGCCACCATCTTCTCAACGATCAGATAAGTCCAATCCTCAATAATGTGAACAGCCATAGATATTAGTCAAATCCGACAAATAGCTTCAACCCCTCTCTCCCTTGATCGCTGGCCTAGTTCAATTCAATTCTGTGTCCTCGTTATATTTCCCCTGTGTGAATACCTTACCAACTCAGCAAACACGACTGCGCCCACCACAATCACCAATCAATTCAATCAATCTCAAAAAAGGTAAACTTCAAACATTACAGTGAGTCGACAGGATAAAATGGAAGGCGAACAGAACACAGAAGTCAAAAATAGCGGCGACCTGTCGAGGGAAGAAGAGGCGGCTGGAAACGACGTGACGGGCCCCCTGGCGGGAGTTTTGGTCCAGTTGGCTGCATTCCTCGCCCAGGCGAGGTCGTCCGAACGAACGGAGGCGGAACTACCACCCTTCGATGGATCCTACAGCGCCCGCCAATTCTTCCAGTCTTACGACCAGAAGATGGACGACGCCCACGTGGACGCCCCCGATAAGCTACTCCGGTTGCTGAACTACCTTACGCGCCAACCCCTGGAACTCTTCAGGAAACTCCGGTTGGCCACCCAGAGCTACTTCCAGGTGAGGCAAACCCAAACCCTCACGGATCTCTATCCGGAATCCAGCGAAGCCTCCTTCGCAAAATACTTCGCCATGAAGCTTGCTGGTCAAGCAGACCTGGAGACGTATTCCCGGGTGAAAACCGCCATGGGTTTACAACTGGGACTCCCACAGGAGGTGATCCTCGAGACGCTGACGGAGGGGTTGCCGCTCTCCGACCAGCGCCTGGTCCGCGTGGTACCTCCTGAGAGCCTGGGAGAATGGTTCCGACTGGCACAGAGGATCCACGGGCCCAACGTACCAACTGCACGACACCGCAAGGAACAACCGCCCACCATGTCGGGCCTATACCCCAGCACACCCCGAAGAACAGGTGCATGGACTGCACCTACTCCGCCGTCAAACTGTAAGTTCTGCGGCGCTCGTCATTGGCACAGCGAATGCCGGTATAGGCCAGCCCCAACTCAACCCGCAAACGCACGGGCAGTGCAAACGGCCCCAACTCAGCACGCGAACGCGCGGGCAGTGCAAACGGCCCCAACCCAGCAGCACGCCCGGCATCCCACACCCCCACCACACGCCGAAGACGTACAAGCCGCGCAGGCCTTTCGGAAATGAGGTAAGGCCTCAACCCTTTATCGTCAATCAGTTGACGATGAAACTACATCTAACCCATGAACTGTCGCCCCCATTTTTAATTGACACAGGCGCAAGCTTGAATATAGTGCCCTATAATCTATATAAAATTTTAAAAACTAACCTCCCTAACTTAAAATTGAAGAAACAATCCCTAGACCTACAGGCCATAAATGGTTTTCTGCCGACAATAGGTAAACTGACCCTCCCCCTGACAATAGGTAAACTAACTAAAAAAGAAAATTTCCATGTGATGGAAGCACCTCTACCATTTGGAATTCTCAGCATAAATACCCTCCGTAATTTTAAATTAGCAATAGACTTCAACACTATATTCCAGCTTGGCGCTCCATTGTCTACCCCTACCTACCATTTCAACCATGTACCCAATGAATGCACGTATTGGGAGTGCCAAGCGATATCACAAAGGACTCACCATGCACCCAAACCTTCCGCACATGGCACCCAATGCGCGCATCCATTGGTCAAAACCCGATCACCCACATGCCAATCTAGTCACGCGCACGCACAACATAATTTTTTCACTAAGGCCAATTGCCTTTTTTATATGCCCTCAAATAACAAGGCCACAACGGCTTCAACTCACCACGACAATGCACAAAATGTGTCCATCCAATGGGACAACTCACACATAAGGTCACACGTGACCACACGTCGTCACGCAACAATCACACACATGTACATCGCAACAACCGCGACACTCACAACAACAATACACAGACAGTATCCATCCAACAGGACAGCTCGCACACAGAGCACACACGTGACCACACGTCGTCACACAACAGTCACACGCACCACCAGCGCAACAAGCGCGACACTCACACTAAAACAAAACAAAATTCTTCCCCATACACATGCTACAATACGACACACAGCCCTCATTATCCACCTCACTTCACCACACTTTTACAAAGATACAACCACATTTTTACCCAAAACAAATTCAGCGTACCATGCTTAAAAATCCCACAAGTAAGAATACCCACGAACTCCGACAAATCATCACCATACGTCCATATCGTGTTCCGATATGTGACCAACAGGAAATCCGCAACCAGGTCCAACAGATGCTGGGAAAAGGCATTATAGAGCAGTCGTTTTCAACTTTCTCTAGCCCGGTTACTCTCGTCACCAAGCGCGACAAGACCAAAAGGTTTTGCATTGACTATAGAAAGGTGAACGAGCTAATCAGCTCTGATGTCCATCCACTCCCAAGGACCGAGGATATACTCGACCGTCTCGCACGGGCCAAGTATTTCTCCACGGCCGACATATCCTCCGCGTATTGGCAGGTCCCAATACACCCCGATTCTCGTCCACTGTTGGCCTTTGCCACGCTCGAAGGGTTATATCAGCCCACTCGATTGCCTTTCGGGTTGAAAACCAGCCCTCAGATCTACGAAAGAGCCATGAGTCAGGTCCTACAGAGGCACGGACTTGACTGTGTGGCACATTATTTTGATGACTTCATCATTTTCTCCAACACACTGGAGGAACATCAAAACCACCTGCGACAATTTTTCGCCTTTTGCGAGGTAGAGAAGTTACAACTTAACTTCGCAAAATGCGAATTTTTTAAACAGTCCATAAATTTCCTAGGATACACCATCACAGCTGGTACTACCACACCGCTCACACGCAACACAGACATCATCCACGCCATTCAACAACCACACAACCGCAAAACACTACAATCCTTTCTAGGCGCTGTGAACGTCTATAACAAATTCATCCCGGAATACGCCCGCTTGCGGACACCACTTAACAACCTTCTCAAAAAGGATGTCATGTGGGTCTGGGATGAAAATTGCCAAAAGGCGTTCATTAGCCTGAAAGAGAGCCTCACACAACACCCCATCTTACACCTTTACAAAGAGGGCCTGCCATGCCAGGTGTATTGTGACGCCTCCACCCTCGGTATAGCAGGCATCCTCAAACAGGTTCACCCTGATGGGAAAAAATACTCAGTCCAGTACTTCAGCCGCTCACTGCGTTCACACGAACGAAACTATTCCATCTCTGAACTTGAGTGCTTAGCAATCGTTGAGAGTGTGGAGAATTTTCGCATCTATTTGATGGGCAGAAAATTTACTATATTTTCTGACCATCACGCATTGCAGTGGCTGAAAACAATCAAAAACCCGTCAGGCAGATTATTTTGGTGGAGTTTACGGCTGTCGAGTTACGAGTATGAGGTTCGCTACATAAAGGGAACGCAGCAATATGAGGCAGACCTCTTATCCCGTAACCCGTTCTGTGGTTTCTTAGACGCCTCCCTTATTAAGAACCATCAGCCTTCCCTATCGGGAGATTCTAGCCTGACCATTGATCACAATGGACTGCATACCGTTTCCCGAAAGGGTGTAACTAAAATCATAAACCCAAAGACCCTCACCCACCAACTACTACAAACAGTACACACACAATACAACCACCCAGGTATATCACAAATGACAAGACTCATCTCCGCTCAGTAGTACTAGCAGGGCGTGTCAAAAGATATTACACAAAAGGTTAAAACCCGCCCAACCTGCCAGTTAACAAAACGTCCATTGGGACCCACTTACGGGGAATTAGGTCAACCGCCGGAAGCCAAAGGACCCTTTGACCTACTATCCCTCGGCACCATAGCAGGATTTGCCAAATATGGCAACGCCAAAATATACCTCCATGTCGTAGTCGACCATCATTCGCGCTACACATAGACGTTCCCATCCAAATCCACCAGCATTACCACCTATCAACAGGTACTCAAGCGAGTATTACAGGATGGCTCTCCGAAACGCCTTCTTACGGATAGAGCCCCTGCATTCACTTCGCCATAATTTAGGAGCTTCCTTGTTAACAGGAGAATCCAACCGTTACTCACAACTAGCAATAATCCACAAGCCAACGGTCTATGTGAACGCCTAAACGCCACCCTCACAGGAAAACTTAGGCTACTACATTTGGAGAATCCTAAGATCGCATGGACCAAGTTGGTCAAACGAGTTACAACTATATATAACAGTATCCCACACTCTGTCACCGGTTTTCCGCCCATCTACCTGATGTTTGGCGTTCTGCCCCCAGAACTCTCTGACCACACCACACCTTATCCAGACATCGACAGAGCTAGGAAGATCGCACACACAAGAACCCAAAACAAACACATACAAGATAAAAAACACTTATGACCAACGACACAAACAACCACACTTCGAAATAGGTGACCTGGTGTTAGTTAAATTATATCATCACCCCAACACAGGAAAACTCGCCCCATATTTCACAGGACCATACACCATATTTGAGATCATATCACCGAATGTGGTTCGTATCGATAGACCCAACCAACCTCTCCAAAGAGATACTGATACGATCCACGTCAACAAACCTAAACTATTCACAGAAAACATCCAATATATATCACCACCCGCCATAAAGATACACCATGTGCAACACAAAAACAATTACACGTTCCCGTTTAAACACTTCACACCCGAACTGTTTCCAGCAGAGTCGTTGAAATTCAAACCAACAAACAGCGAGCCTTTCAAGCATTTAGATCCTACCATTTTTTCCAAAAAACGATTTACGCAACTCACACATAGCCAAAAGAAACGCGATATAGCCCATCCCCAAAAACACCCCGTTCCAAATCCGCCACAATCAATAGAAGTCCAACCCGATATTCAAAAGCCCCAATTCATGGCAAAAACATGGGAGAAGATGTGCCAATATCCCATTTTTCATCTGATATCTGTTATCTGTCTTCTGGTTCTACCCTATAGACTCGCCCCATTTATATTCATAGTTCACATGCTAATATATGCACTACGACCCCGCCGGCTGTACCAACTACAGGAAACAATCTTCCATATAGGAAATTCCGTCTTAAAAGCCATCTTCCATATAGGAAATTCCGTCTTAAAAGCCATCTTCCATATAGGAAGTTCCGTCCATGAAGCCATCTTTCATATAGGCCAAACAAGTTTAGAATTTCTAGACCTCCTGTGGGAGATTCTCGAAAACTTAGAAAAATTCAGAGGGCCTCGACCCAACTAATTAAACGGTGTCCAGAGGGAGTAACACAATCCAAATCAATTAGGAGGACAAATTAGGGCGCCGTGCAAGAAATCAATTAGAAAGCCGGAAGTAAGATGGAGACCATTTGTTGCTCGCGCGACATAAAGGCCGCCATTTTATAGAGCATCGAATTACAGCTTCGCTCCAGAAGAGGGAGTAACACAATCTAAATCAATTAAGAGGACAGAAAATGTCAAATTACACCAACGGAGGGCGGACATGGGTCATATCCCCCCCCCCCGCGCCGATAATAAAATTGAGGTCAACGCGTCCTCCCCGATGTGGACAATTTTTAACGGTCACCAATCTTGGATCCCAGTACAGCGAGCCTACATATCGACTTTTACAAAAAAAACACAATTTAATTATATTAATAGCATTATATCTTAATACATTTTCAGAATCCCAATGAGTTTTTACATTTCTATTCTTATATTTCTTTTTCTAAAGACTTCCAAAAAACGTTACATTTACCCACACTAGGCGCATATCCAACCTACACCCAGACACAACAGACATTAGACTTTTAACAACACATAAAACTCATTCTTACATTTCTCACAAAAACTTAATACATTTACAGACACCCCCAACGACTTGACGACCAAATTCGACTTTTAATAACATTTTTTAAACAATATAACATGGCAACACAAAAACTCACGACCAATGCACAACACGCGGGTCTCAAGGTTAAATATGAACAAAAGCACGCACATTACCACTTAAAGGATAGGAAAAATTAGGTAGCAAAGCTTTCGAGCTTACGTTTCTTCCGAAAGGAATAAACAACCACTTTAGAAGGGTCGAGGACTCTCCTCGAACCCTGTATTCAAAGATTTTGATTCCGGTTATGACACCCGATATAAAAAGTGGATATCGGGCGAGCGTATCTTAAGTGCCCTAGGGAATTGCGTAAAAATCCCTAGAACGCATTAAGGCTCGGGACACATTAACATAATACACTCGGCCTTGAGATCTCGAAAAACAACACAAACACAAAAAACAAAATACACACGTAAGGTTAATTAGATTCCCATGTCTCCTGTATACATAATATAAAGCACAATTGGGAAAGATCATGTTTCTACCCATGAGTCGCACGGGAAAGACAAAAAATCTACGAGGCAAATAAGAAAGTTGATTGCGCGGCGTGACATAGATTTTGGCATGTAATTTTGATTACAAAGAGAATTTGCGAACCTCGCTATACATTTTTCTTATCCCATTCATTTACATTATTTTCTTATGTTTAAATCAAAATTCTTAATCAAACTTACCATTTTACCCTAATTCAAATACTTATCATTTATTTTAATCAATTATTTACCATTTATATAACAACTTCTTTTATTTTGTTCATAAATCAACAACTAAACAAATTTTTATCAAAGAAAACTCACTGGTTTTCTTTTAAAATGAGACATTTTATATATTTTTTTTATTTTTGATTTCTCAAAAGTCCTAATAGAATTCCCTCCATTTTATTCCCCATCTCGAGTAGAATGGTTTAGGCACTTTTTCTTTTTTTTTCTCACCATGCGCCAAAGCATTCACTTTGATTTCTCCCAACTTATTTTAATTTTGATTTCTCAAAAGCCCTAATAGAATTCCCTCGATTTTGTTCCCCATCTCGAGTAGAATGGTTTAAGCACTTTTCTTTTTTTTTTCTCACCATGCGCCAAAGCATTCACTTTGATTTCTCCCAACTTTTTATTTTTGATTTCTCAAAAGCCCTAATAGAATTCCCTCGATTTTGTTCCCCATCTCGAGTAGAATGGTTTAGGCACTTTTTCTTTTTTTTTTCTCACCATGCGCCAAAGCATTCACTTTGATTTCTTCCAACTTATTTTATTTTTGATTTCTCAAAAGTCCTAATAGAAAATTCCCTCGATTTTGTTCCCCATCTAGAGTAGAATATCGTTTAGGCGCATTTTCTTTTCTTTTTATCCCACTATGTACCATAGCATTCATTTTGATTTCTTATAATTAATTTTTTTTTAATTTCTATTAATTATACTCAACCTATATATCACCAACACCATTCTCTTTTATCTCTTATATCACTACCAATGCTTGTATATAGCCTCTCAATAACCACAACTAATTTTCCCACAAAAAAAATGCTTCCCCTTTACAGAATTCCCTCAGGCTACCCCTTCTTGAATTCTTCACATGTAGGGGGCGCATCTGTCATAATTTGTACATAACTGGATGTAATCCCACCACAATATGTATGCAATGTATGATCTAAAGATTTTTAATAAAGACAAGGCTTAGAAATCTGGGGAGAGAGGCCATCAAAGAGGAACGGTCATTAGCAGGTTTTATTATCCAGGAACTCATAAAAATTTAGTTCAAGAACCTTCGTTTCCGGGAGCATGTCAGAACAAGACAAGGACAAAGGATTAGCAAAGATCCAATCAGAGTCCAGGAGGATTAGCTAGGAACCAATGGAAAACTTACACGAGTCGACCATCAGCCAATCAAAGCCCTGAGAAGTTTTCGTGTTAAATCGCGAACTCAGTTTAGTGAGTTAGGAGCTCGGCGCCATCGAGACGAGTTAGAAGCTCGCCACCATCGCAACAAGTCGGGACCTAGTATCAAGGAACCGGTTGGGGCCAGCCACCATCTTCTCAACGATCAGATAAGTCCAATCCTCAATAATGTGAACAGCCATAGATATTAGTCAAATCCGACAAATAGCTTCAACCCCTCTCTCCCTTGATCGCTGGCCTAGTTCAATTCAATTCTGTGTCCTCGTTATATTTCCCCTGCGTGAATACCTTACCAACTCAGCAAACACGACTGCGCCCACCACAATCACCAATCAATTCAATCAATCTCAAAAAAGGTAAACTTCAAACATTACATATATATATATATATGTTTATAAAGGGCACATCTTGGATTCAATAAATAATCTTTTTATTTCCGATATTTCGATGGGCTAAACGACCATCTTTTTCTAGGATCTCATCCTTTTTCGCGGCAAGCCGCGCGTTACACTTGAGACACGGGCGTCTCACAATCTCTCAGGCGAAAATCATTTTGGATGATTTTCGCCTGAGAGATTGTGAGACGCCCGTGTCTCAAGTGTAACGCGCGGCTTGCCGCGAAAAAGGATGAGATCCTAGAAAAAGATGGTCGTTTAGCCCATCGAAATATCGGAAATAAAAAGATTATTTATTGAATCCAAGATGTGCCCTTTATAAACAAATATAACAATATGGATTGCTCTATTTTCAGAATATATATATATGTGATATCTTGGGACCTCTGGGACCAGTGTTACCTGATGCTAGACGAACCTCGATGTCAACTCTACCGTGCAGTCGTGGTGGAAGGCGACACAGCTGGGCCAAAGGTGAAATAAACAAACAGAGATTCCACTAAGAAGCGTCTGACGTCAAGAAGGAATGGGATGAGGGGAGAGAGAGATCTTTAGAGCAAGTGTTACCGTTGGGATCCAAGCGCAGACTGCCTAACCTAGGTTCTCGATTTAACACCAAGACCTTTCTTCTTTCTAATTGGTAGGAAGCTGTCACATGACCGTTTTCTATTGGTTGATCTATTTAGGTGATTTTTTCCTAATTGGTAGGAATATGTCACATGGCAGTTGGCTATTGGTTGACCTACTTAGGTATTACCTTCTAATTGGTCTTTGCTGCTGCTTTTGTCGGAAGATATATCCGGCCTGGCCCAGGAAATACTGGCCGTTAAACTCGACTTTTATGATTTCCGCGATTCATAAAATTGACTGTAAATTTATTAATAGTGTGTTCTCTTCTAAGCCTACTTCCTAGGTCTTACTTCTACTCTCACCTAAGCCTGATTAGTTTTAACCTTAATTTTCTCCTGTTAGTCTCCATTCCTTCTATCTGTACAGTTGCTATACTTTATTAGATTCTTACGCGGTACAGATTGATGTTAGTTGAGGCTTTCTATTTGCAGTACATAAGAAGTTATATACAGTCATGGGGTGGAACATGTGGTAGTAGATATCTAGACTATTTACAACAATTCCATGGTCTTAAATCATCACAGATGGCCCCGGATGTGAGAGGGTTCATATGGAGGGATTTAAGAGAGCGGAATAGGAAGACTGTTATTAAGGAAGTAATTTTTAAAAATTAATTGAAATGAGTTGGTATATAACATGGGGTTAATTTTTGTATATCCATAAGAGATAATAAAGTATAAACAACTAATACTAAACATACAAGTAAAAATAAAAATATGAATAAAATATTTAATAGAGAACATATAATGATTATTGGTAAAAATATAAATGATTGGATGGGTAAATCATGATCTTTTCGTGCTGGGCGTTAGAAAGGGTTGAGGAGTTAGTTATTACTTGGTTGAGGCAATGTCACTTTGACTCAAGTCCCAAACCATTTAATGTGCACGGCGCGGAGAACCTAGGCCATGTTTCACATGTAAATTTAAGGACCTAATAAAGTTACAGTACCACAATCGAAAAGTAAGATAAGGGTGATTGTTATGGGTTTTAGTAATTAGTCGTTAAGACGTACGCATGCAGGATAAATGAGGGCGAAGATCAGTGACCAGAAATCAAAGTTTTAATTGGAGTCGTCAGGGGCTTAGCGAGAAAAAGAGTAAAATAAAAAAAAAAAGATGTGCCAGCGTGTAGCATGAGAGTGCCCTGGAATATATAAAAAATATATAATTTGCACGTATCCAAGCCAGAAGTAGGGATAGGTAAGTCTGGGGGACGGTGTGTCAATATTGTTAATTACGAAATCAAAGTAGGTCAAGTCTAGCCTGCGAAGGAGTTAAAAGTTCCTGCGGAAAAGGGTTAGTATTTATTAAGAAGTAACCTTTAAAGTGGTTGTTTAAGAGGTTATTGAAGATTGCCCTGTTTTTAGATAATGATTTTTAGTTTGATTATAAAAGACTATATCATTGAGATACTAAATTGCGAAATTAAGGCTTTGCATATAGCGTTAAAGGATTTGAAAAATCGAAAATAGAATTGTGAAGTTAAATGCAAAGTAATCTTAAAAAAAAAATAGTAATGACATAATACAAATATTAACACACTATAGCAGTATATAAGGGGTAATAGAAAGTTAAAATATTAAATGAAAATTAAAAATGAGCAGTAATATACTCGATAGCATTGACATGGTAGCGGAAGATGAAACAATGTAAATAACATCTAATTTATAAAGTGAGAAAAAATATAAAATGACAAAAGGCAAATTAGTGATATAAACAAAAAATATAAACTTGAGATTATTAGATATGAAAGATAAAATATAAATTTGATTATAGAATAGAGTCATAAAGCAAAAGTAAATAAGTTTTGGTAAAGAAAAATAAAATAAAATGACAATAATCTAAACTGATTGGTTGACGTAAAAAAAACAATTATAAGAGCTATATAATGATTATATACAAGATATTAAAATGAAAATTTTAAAAAAATGTTCATCGAGAAAGAAGAGCGAGTAAGATTATACATAGAAATTATATATCGTGAAAGAATGGAAAGTTGTAGGCCAAATGAATGTTCCTGTTTTTTTAGGATGGGTGGAGAGAGCTTTAAATTGTCCTCGATCGCGATATCTTTGGTCTTGTTGGCATGAGTTGATCTAACTTATCGAATTTGTTTTATGTTTGACGCGACTCGTAGATCACATTGTTTCTAACTGTGAAACTCACTGAGTCCTAATGTTGTCGATTTTTTGTTCCCTGCGCCACGTTTAGGTGAAAACGTGATTCTTCCTAAAGCGGCATTTATTCTGTGTGTGCAGGAGAAACACGGCGATCTATTCTAACCGATAAAGGGTTGTTGTTGTTGTTGTTTTTTTTTTTTAAACATGTGTGGGTGTGTGTGATTTTTAGGTAAAATTTTGTCCTTGGATCTAAGTGTCGATGTTAAGTTGACAAGTTAATCGAGGGCGAGAGAATGTTAGTGAACAGATTTGTTAGTAAATGTAAAATAACGTGTTAAGCAAGTTATTAGTAGCTAAACGGGATATTGGAGTAGAATAATGGGTTAGGGATTAGAACGATATATAGTAAAAGGTACGCACTAATATTTAATTTAATAGGTAGCGAAAATCCATTAGAGTGACATCGGGGTGGCGACGGGCCGTAACAAGATGTCGGCTGTTTGTTTGTTCGGGGGGGCGAGGGGGAGCGAACCTATTTTTAATGTGATTCCGGATTTAGGTCAGGGGCCCTTTGCGAGGTTGCTTGCTTTCTTTCAACTTATTGGAAGATCTCTGCATTAAGGTGCAGAAAAGGCGCTGAGCAAGTCGGGGGTATAAGACGGGATTTCTGCGCGTCAAATATTGTGGGACATAAATGCCCAAATTCTATCAAGTGTACATCAGGTGTTACGCGAGGTGTTGGAATTAGAGGCTGGGGCGCGAGGAATAAGATATCTTCTGTATAGTATTTAAGTTTGTTCACATGAACTGTATCATCTTCTTTATTTAGGGGTCGATTGGGTCTGTTAATTCGGACTACGTTCGGGGATATTATTTCTATAATTGTAAACACAAAAGCGTTTTGATTTGTCACGTTTGGTGACAAGAGTTATGGGATTGACATAGGGAGATACAGAAGTTGTAATTATCCTGTGTGTTCAAGCATTTGTTCGATTTGTGTTTGTATTTCGAAAATCCGGATATTGTATCTGTTGATATTAAATCGACTGCTTGTTGTGTTTCGAGGTTTTGCGGACTTAGTAAAAATGCTATTCATTGATATCGGGTTAGAATTGAATGAAATTGCGACTATCGACGTGAACAATGTGTGGTTAAATGTGTCACAGGCGTGATGAAGGCGTCTTTGGCCTGAAAAATTAAAGAGTTTTGTGGTGTGGCGCTGTGACATGAAGCGAAAAAATTGTACATGAAAAGGTGTCACGTGAAGTCTTTGTTTTGTACAAAATCTAACCTGTTTTACTAAGAATAACAAATTTACTAAAGTCATGGGTGCTGGTTGTACGAACATATCGAGAATTTTTATATTATTAGTGGATATGGCACGTTCAATGTGAATTTTTTTTTTTTTTGTGTTTAGTGGGGGCGATTTTATGGAGCTTGTGTGGCTCGAAATTGGATTTGGGTGTGAAGTCGCACACTAAAAATGTGTTGTCAATTGGAAAAAGTGATGTGAGAGGGTGTTGTTTATTTTGTTGAGAGTGATTTGTCGATATTTAACTATGCGTGTAAAAGGAAGGTACGAGGGAGTGTAGCTATGTTGGACTTTAACGATTGGAATAGTTTTGGAAGGCTGTGATTTAAGTTACTTCTGTCCAAAGATATGAAAGAAAAGGACATAGGGGCGTTGAAAATGGGATTAGGAACATTACAATAAGATTAAATAAGAGTGTTGGAGTTCACCACGTGTGAGCAACCCGTTCCAGGAGGGGAAAATTTAGTAAATGGGACAGTTGTATTAACCTGTCCATGGGACACGTGTTGCTTGCACGAAGTGAATTGGTAAAAGGTAGTAGGTAGAGGTACATTATCTTGATACAGGAGTAGCTGAGGACAGTTTATAATTAGTGGAAATCTTTTTATAGAGTTAAGGGATAATATGATAAAAGGCAAGGGTGTATCAATGATATGGAATTTTAGATTCTGCGTTATGTTACTTATTTTTAAGATCAAAAAGATATAATCTATGGTGACAATATTGTTAGCTATGGCGTTAATAGTTAAGTTAAATGGATGGACAGGTATTTTCTTTTACAAACTGGTTTCTACTATTTTAAAAGTATTCTGCCTAATTATAGCGATAGATGCTCCTGTATCAAGTAGTAGAGGTAGGTTTACATTATGGGACAGTTCAGCTCGAACGAACAATTGTTCAACAAAAGTTATAGAAGGAGGAACCTACTGTTGTGCTGTCTTGTATGTCGGAACAGTCCTGGTCTTGTGCCATGGTTGGAGGTTCCTTGGGACAGTTAAGAGTTCACTGCTTGCGCTGGGCTCGTGGTTTAGAGAAGGTCGGGGGAGCAGGTAACATACGCTCGCGTGTTGGTAACTCGGAGGGGTGCTTGCAGGAGGTTTGCTGGCTTTCTCAGTCTTGTAGAGTATTGTAGTTGGGCCCGATCTGCTTGGGCGTCGTAGTTGGTGAAGAAGCTCTGCGCCTCGTACGAACCATCGTAGCGCGGTAGCTCTACATCTCGCGAAAGTCCGGTCACGGCAGAAAGCTGAGGTAGCGTTCTGGTCAACCTCCCCAGGACATCTGACACCGGCGGCGGGGGCGTGACGTCCTCGTGTCTGGGGGCGATTTCCTGCGTCCTACCGAGGGTGGTTTCTTTCTTTGGAAAAGTGGTGTTCTCGCCATTTTCGTAGTCGGAATCGGACTCCATGGGCTCCTTTGAATCCTCCTCTCTTCCCTGTTCCATCTTTCTGTACAGACAGTGGTCTATTTGCTTACTTGTACCTTGGCGTCCACTATCCTGTCGACTCTTCGGACGGGGGAGTCTGTGATATCTTGGGACCTCTGGGACCAGTGTTACCTGATGCTAGACGAACCTCGATGTCAACTCTACCGTGCAGTCGTGGTGGAAGGCGACACAGCTGGGCCAAAGGTGAAATAAACAAACAGAGATTCCACTAAGAAGCGTCTGACGTCAAGAAGGAATGGGATGAGGGGAGAGAGAGATCTTTAGAGCAAGTGTTACCGTTGGGATCCAAGCGCAGACTGCCTAACCTAGGTTCTCGATTTAACACCAAGACCTTTCTTCTTTCTAATTGGTAGGAAGCTGTCACATGACCGTTTTCTATTGGTTGACCTATTTAGGTGATTCTTTCCTAATTGGTAGGAATATGTCACATGGCCGTTGGCTATTGGTTGACCTACTTAGGTATTACCTTCTAATTGGTCTTTGCTGCTGCTTTTGTCGGAAGATATATCCGGCCTGGCCCAGGAAATACTGGCCGTTAAACTCGACTTTTATGATTTCCGCGATTCATAAAATTGACTGTAAATTTATTAATAGTGTGTTCTCTTCTAAGCCTACTTCCTAGGTCTTACTTCTACTCTCACCTAAGCCTGATTAGTTTTAACCTTAATTTTCTCCTGTTAGTCTCCATTCCTTCTATCTGTACAGTTGCTATACTTTATTAGATTCTTACGCGGTACAGATTGATGTTAGTTGAGGCTTTCTATTTGCAGTACATAAGAAGTTATATACAGTCATGGGGTGGAACATGTGGTAGTAGATATCTAGACTATTTACAACAATTCCATGGTCTTAAATCATCACATATATATATACAGTAATCCCTCGTTAATACGAACTCAACGGGAGAACGAAATACCCTTTTCGTCTTAAAAGAATATATACCGAATTCCTATAAACCGAATTCGTATTAGACGAATTGAATTCGTGGTATCCGGGGGTTGTACTTATGTACTACTGATGAGTAAGAAAACTACATTTCTGAGGAATAACGAATAAATTTATTTGAAAACAATATTAATGAAAATATTTTATAATTTTAAGGAACAACAATTATGTATATGTATGTACATAAAGTATTTTATTTTAAAAGACAATATGGATAATATAATCACAATGTAAGGCAATAACATGAGAATATAAGTTTATTTTAAAACACAAATAAAAAAGAACAACAAAAGAAACAACTTACATAATATACTTGGTACATACAATGTATGCAGCATATGCAGTATGCATAGAGTATCCTATATCTAGGTTTTCTCTGCAGGCTTCAGAAAGTCTGTTATAGTTTTTTGGTGGTATTTGATTGGGCACTGTTTCAGGCACTCCCTTCTTATTTTATCCAGGTCATCTTCAAAATGAACATCAATATCCGCAGAGGTTTTGGACAGCTTCTGGAGGGTTTTGAGGGCCGCGATTACTTCCCCTCTAGTAGGCATCATTATCTCTTCTTTCACCTCATCGTCTTCTGTTTCTTCTTCTTCTTCTTTATTCTTTTCTTCTAATTCGGGTGAACCGCAAATTTCCAACCCTTCATCCAGGGCAACATACTCCAGGAAAGTCAAAGTCTCAGCTGGGTTTGTAGCTGAAAGGAGTTTGATCCATTCTTCAGGCTCATCAAGCATTGTTTCTGGAAGTGAAAACGAATCAGCTGTTTTTTCCACACCCTTATTTCTTTAGCCTTTTCTTTGACAAGTGCGCCGGATACAGGAATATTATTTTGTCTACTTTTTTTAAACCATTTTAAAAGCTCATTTTCCACTGATTGAGTACATGGAACGACCCCAAGGGGATGGTTTCATAGAAAATGAGTCAACATAACAAACGAATGTTTACACAAAAGACAAAGAGAGCCAATACTTGATATCAACGGCGTTTTTGTTGTTTTAATAGTTTATTGTTTTATTTATAACTCGCCTTTAAAAACATATTAGAATTCGTTTTAACAGATTGATTAGTTCTGCTGGGGGGCTAAATTTAATTCGTATTTCGTCATAACCGAATATTTCGTCTTAACCGGCAAAATCTCTTTGGAAAGCATTGAAATTTAACGGGGGAAAAGAAACGGTTCGCGCAAACCGAGAGTTCGTATAATCCGAGTTCGTGATAACGAGGGATTACTGTATATATATATATAAGGTTAAATACATCCATACTTCACACACAATATTTTCTTCATTTCTAACGTTTTGTTGATCCACTTTCACCTTTGTCAGCAACCCTATACTGTTTATCTTTCTGCCATTTTATGAAGATATACAGAAAAACGTGTAGAGCGTTCTGTGAGTCGATATAAAAGTTAAAGTGGATATTCAGTCTTATTTCTCCTCTAAAAAAATCGATTTTTCGTTCAAAAGAAACACACGCGGGATAATTTTCAAATTTCGTTATATACACATTAATATGTTATAATACCTTGATAAAGGTTGGCGTTCAGCCAACTGAAATATTGGTAAAATAAATGATATTTTGATCCAATATATGCCTTTTTAATTAAAGATAAATGTAAATAATCTCAATTTTTGTATTTTACAGATTTAAGTGGATTTAGCGACTCTATCTCAGGTATGTATTGCCTCAGAAATATTGTGCATTAAAATGTTTGTGGTTACTATACACAAATATAGGTGGAAGCTTTTCAGTTTGCCAAAGCTGGTGTTGTGGCTTTGTCACCGACCCGAGACCGCTAGGTTGCGGTGACGGTCAATAGATGGCGTCTAGTTTTGACGTCTATTTTGACGGGAGAGTATCATTATACTCCCGGAATATTTTCCATCTATATATATATATATTAAAAATGGCATATCCTGACCAGGAGCACATGTGCTTTACAGAAGGCAGAGCGCCATCTGGTGGAACAGAAATCAACTAAACATTGATTTAGCCTGTTCCCTGATATTTGGCCAACCCAATTTCTTGATAAATCAAGAAAAGCCATCCACGAACGCGTTTCGCGCTTTTGGCGCTCGTCAGCGTGGAGTAGGCTGAACCATATATATATATGAAAAATATTTTAAGATAAAATAATAAAAAGGTCAGGTGTTTGCTATTAAAATCAAAAAAGGCATATCCTGACCAGGTTCACATGAACTTTATTTTTATTTTTTCACATGTTTAGCGTATTTACGCAAGTTTGGCCTTAAATACCCATTTCTTGATTTCTCAGGAAGTCTCTGGGACCAAAATATTTTTGGTCGTAGAGGGACAGTCTGCACCACGCTGAAGAGGGCCAACAACCCGAAACGCGTTTGGCTCTCGTCAGTGTGATGCAGGCTGTACCTCAACCACCAAAATTTGGTCCTAGAGGCTTCCTGAGAAATTAAGAAATGAGTATTTAAGGCCGATTTGTGTAAATGGTTTGGCCATATATCATAGAACAAGTCTAAATCAACGTTTAGTTTATTTTTCTTCTACTAGATGGCGCTCTGCCATCTAAAAATGCCCATGTAAGTGGTCAGGATATGCCATATATATATATATATATATATATATATATATATATATATATATATATATATATATATATGTAAATAGGTGGGTCAGGTGTTGATATTAAAAATTAAAAAAAGGTATATCCTGACCAGGAGCACATGTGCTTTTTCAAAAGGCAGAGCGCCATCTGGTGGAACAGAAATCAACTAAACATTGATTTAGCCTGTTCCCTGATATTTGGCCAACCCAATTTGTTGATAAATCAAGAAAAGCCATCCACGAACGCGTTTCGCGCTGTTGGTGCTCGTCAGCGTGAAGTAGGCTGTACAACTTCGACCAAAAAGATTTTTGGTCCCAGAGGCTTCTTGAGAAACCAAGAAATGGGTATTTAAGGCCAAACTTGCGTAAATACGCTTAACACATGAAAAAAACATTGGGTTGGCCAAATATCAGGGAACAGGCTAAATCAATGTTTAGTTGATTTCTGTTCCACCAGATGGCGCTCTACCTTCTGAAAAGCACATGTGTTCCTGGTCAGGATATGCCTTTTTTTATTTTTAATATATATATATATGGAAATTTGGAGAGGCAACCCTTGTCTCTTTAGATATATATATGTTATATTAAAATATTTTATTTAAAATTATGTTATATTAAAGTATTATTTTATTTAAAATTATATTTCGTCGATTCAAATACTCTGTTAAATCGACCGCCAGAGGTCACTCTTCCCCTATAAAAACTCATGTTGCTTTATCACAATGACCGGCTCAACCTTTTGTACATTATGTAAATAAGTTTTCTTTTTTTATTATTCTTACATTTTAAGCCAGGCAGTACTTTTATCAAATTATGTTTATATATATATTTTTGATCTAATCAGCTATTACTGATCGAAACTATTTTTTATATTATTCTTTCAATATTTTAACCACGACTGCAATTACCATGGCATAATCCTCAAGATGATCAAAAATCAAGCAGAAAATATTTTTTATAATATATATGTACATATAAACTTGAATAAAATAAAGCTATATGAACACTTTTATTATATATACTTTGCTTAGTATTGTGTCAATTTTTGTCGTTTATATATAGGAAAAGTAAATGCTCTAAAATTAAATAATTTTGCATATTTACCTTCTAAATTACATATTGTTTTTCAGGGAAACCTGGTGAAAACATAGGTAAATGAACTATTTGTATTTTTTTGTTGCATATTAATTTCTAATCTATATATATCTTTATAGTGAGAGAAAATGACCGAAATGATGGTAAATAATTTTACATGTTTAATTTATTATATTTGTTAATGTTTTTCTGTTTAGAAAACCTTGGAAATAATAACGGTAATTAATACATTTTATATAAAAATATTATTTTATTTAAAATCACATTTTCATAGATTCATATATTCTGCTTAATCGACCGCCATAGGTCACTCTTCCCCTATAAAACCTCGTTGTTGTTCTTTCCCGCTGGCCGGCTCAAAACTTTGTAAATTATGTAAATATTCTTTTGTTTTCCTTGTTTACTCGCCTTAAGCCAGGCAGCACTTTTATCAAACCATGTTTTTATGTATCTTATAAGCTCCAATTAAAGCAATTTCTAATCTTTACTATTTTTATTATTTTACTTTCAAGATTCTTGCCACGACTGCGTTACCAATACCATTTAGTCCTAAAAACGAACCAGCAAATAATTCCATATCTAATCCTCACGATAATCAAAAATCAAGCAGAAAATCAAATCTCATTTGTTTTTATAACATACATATATTATATTAATATATATTATAAATATTTATATTTTTTAGGTAAAGGAAAAGGTCAAAATAAGGGTAAATATTGTTTTGAAAATATAGAAATCCATTAAAAAAATCTTTAAATAAAAAGGCATATATTGGATCAATTGAATGATGAAATCGAATGATCAAATATATGCCTTTTTATTTAAAGGGTAAATATATTTCACATTTTTTTAAATTACCATATGAACATGTTTTGCTGTTCAGGTAAACCGGGAAAAAATAAAGGTAAATATAATGTTATCTTGTTTTGAAAATAGAGCAATCCATATTTAATTCATTAGATAATAAAAAGGCATATATTGGATTTAATAAAAGATTTATTTTGCCAATATTTCTTCATGTAATGCCTCGATAAAGGTTGGCGTTCAGCCAGCCGAAATATTGGCAAAATAAATATTTTTTTAAATCCAATATATGCCTTTTTATTATCTAATAATGTTATATGTAATTCTACTGTCCTAAAAGCTTTTTTCCATAGTTTTCTTAAATACCATTTCTAAGATTCCACTCTTCAGTGTAACATATAAAAGTAGAATGATCTAATACAGTATTAGATCTCTAAAGTAGCGGTCTGTAAGATTAAATTGGCGAAACCGCTTGGAGGGTTTACCACTGATGAGCCAAGACCTCCCAATTGTATGTTTGGTTGAAACGTATTTGCATACGTATTTTCAAATAAATCGAACAACTCCTTCTTGTTATAAAGTAAATATAGTCCTAATATATAATTACATGTCCCATTATCTCTGTAAACAAGAAAGTACACTCTCGATAATCTGAAATGAACTTAATAATACATCTGTATTTTTTCCACATCCTGTGAACTCCTTTATTTTTACATCTCTTTGTAGAAAAAATGTATAAGAACATTCAAATTAACAAGTTTTTTAACAAGCTAATGATAATTTAATAGAAATTAAAAATGAGCGAATTATTAATTGCATAATGTGTTTTCAGCTTCAAAAGATGATAATGGTAGGTAGCGGTGTGTGTTACAAGAATCTATAAATAAACTTGTACTTGAGTAACTTTAGTTTACATTTTGAAAGCGTAGCTTTCGAGCTAAAATCTTTTCAACAGGAAAATTTCTCTAAGGTAAGTCCAAATAAGCTTGGCAAATACACTCATTGACAAAACTTAAGGAAGTTGTAGAGGAGGCCCTGGAGTGGATTCGTCACCTCGACATTCCACTCTAGAGAAACTTGCCAACATTGTTGTATTGTGCTGTAAAAAACAATATCATACGCAATAAATAAATAAAGGAAGTTGTACCTTTCAGCATGTATATCGGGACAATAACTCTGAAAGATATTACAGTGACCTTTATTGAAGACACACGAGATAACCAAGTGTATATACACTCATTGACAAAACTTAAGGAAATTGTACCTTTCAGCATGTATATCGGGACAATAACTCTGAAATATATTACAGTGACCTTTATTGAAGACACACGAGATAACCAAGTGTATATACACTCTTGGACAAAACTTAAGGAGGTTGTACCTTTAAGCATGTATATCGGGACAATAACTCTGAAATATATTAGAGTGACCTTTATTGAAGACACACGAGATAAACAAGTGTATATACACTCATTGACAAAACTTAAGGAAGTTGTACCTTTCAGCATGTATATCGGGACAATAACTCTGAAATATATTACAGTGACCTATATTGAAGACACACGAGATAACCAAGTGTATATACACTCATTGACAAAACTTAAGGAAATTGTACCTTTCAGCATGTATATCGGGACAATAACTCTGAAATATATTACAGTGACCTTTATTGAAGACACACGAGATAACCAAGTGTATATACACTCTTGGACAAAACTTAAGGAGGTTGTACCTTTCAGCATGTATATCGGGACAATAACTCTGAAAGATATTACAGTGACCTTTATTGAAGACACACGAGATAACCAAGTGTATATACACTCATGGACAAAACTTAAGGAAGTTGTACCTTTCAGCATGTATATCGGGACAATAACTCTGAAAGATATTACAGTGACCTTTATTGAAGACACACGAGATAACCAAGTGTATATACACTCATGGACAAAACTTAAGGAAGTTGTACCTTTCAGCATGTATATCGGGACAATAACTCTGAAAGATATTACAGTGACCTTTATTGAAGACATACGAGATAACCAAGTGTATATACACTCATGGACAAAACTTAAGGAAGTTGTACCTTTTAGCATGTATATCGGGACAATAACTGAAAGATATTACAGTGACCTTTATTGAAGACACACGAGATAACCAAGTGTATATACACTCATGAACAAAAATTAAGGAAGTTGTACCTTTTAGCATGTATATCGGGACAATAACTCTGAAAGATATTACAGTGGCCTTTATTGAAGACACACGAGATAACCAAGTGTATATACACTCATGGACAAAACTTAAGGAAGTTGTACCTTTCAGCATGTATATCGGGACAATAACTCTGAAAGATATTACAGTGACCTTTATTGAAGACACACGAGATAACCAAGTGTATATACACTCATGGACAAAACTTAAGGAAGTTGTACCTTTTACCATGTATATCGGGACAATAACTCTGAAAGATATTACAGTGACCTTTATTGAAGACACACGAGATAACCAAGTGTATATACACTCATGGACAAAACTTAAGGAAGTTGTACCTTTTAGCATGTAGATCGGGACAATAACTCTGAAAAATATTACAGTGACCTTTATTGAAGACATACGAGATAATCAAGTGTAAACAACCTTTTTCTCCTTCAAAAAAAAAACAGACAACTGGCGACATCAAAGACTTTCCATTTCCTTATGTTTTGTCCATGAGTTGTGTTTATAAAGATATATTTATTATGAATGCAGGTCGACACTATAGTCAGACTTAATACCAATCAAACTAATGTTATACATACATAACACGGAAATATAAATTTATAAACCATATTTACTAAGCATTTTGGTCTTAATATTGAGAAATCCGAAACTATTATAGATGCGTAAGATTCTTTTTTAAAATAAAATAATTTCTACTGCCCTTACTGCAATAGAAAAATTGATGGGAGGGCCTCACTCATCAGTGGTGAACCATTGCATAATTTTTCCATTGCAGTAAGGGCAGTAGAAATTGTTTTATTTTAAAAAGAATCATACGCGTCTATAATAGTTCCGAATTTTGATAACAGATGGCGCGCTAATGTATCATACTATAAAGAAATGACTATTGAAAAGCATTTATCTGGAAATCTAACCATTTAAATGTAGAATATAGTTTTTAGATATATCAAATGGGATTTGTGGGATGGTTGCGTGATGTGTTGGTGTGGCTTGTGGAAAGGCCGCTGATAAAATTATAATTAAAATTAATTTATTTAAAGCCAGAAATATATAAAGAGAAAAGAAGTAACGGCCGTTTGGATCAAGCCTTCTTGTTTACCGCGCTAGTGGCCAGAGTGGATGTTCGCGCATGCGTAGTCAGGTTGACGCTCGCGGTTGCCGAGGCCGTCCACTGCCCGTGTGTGTAGTGGAGCTTTGTCCCAGTTCGCGCTCGCTGAAGCAAAGTGTGGTCGCCACAAGTTTACTCGAGTAAACTCGTTGAAGTGTAATAAATAAACATATCCTCATAGATTTATATTTGATATATATAATTGATACTGAAGATTATCATTCTAATATATATATATAGTCCTTGCAAGTTTGTTTCATAGATTCTTAATAGACACACTCATGGACAAAACTGCTATTTTTGTGTTCCTTAGTGGATGTATTCATTGTATTAAGCAAAATCTCTCAGATAGGTTATACACACACAAACAAAAGCCTTTATTAGGGACTTGCCCCATACAGATTCTCCCAATTGGGTAAGGTAATAATTGTGTTGTTTACATAGAAATTGAACTGCCTTTACTCTTCATCTCAAAGTCATTCACTTGTTGACTGGTCCTTTCATAACAGATAGGTTATGAAATTTTCTATAATGGCTATAACGCCAAACTTTTCAATCTAATTTACTGAAACCGGGTGTTTATGTACTGCTTTGTACAAAATACTTCAATTCAATAAACATTGTTAACACATGAATGATGTTTTTTATAACTCTATAGATGCCTATAGATAAACTACACTCATGGACAAAACTTAAAGAAGTTGAAAGAGAAAAGTCTTTTATGACGCCAATCTTCTGTTTTATTTTATTTTTTCTTTTTAAAGGAGACAGAGGTTGTTCATACTTGATTAACTCGTGTGTCTTCAATAAAGGTCACTGTAATATATTTCAGAGTTATTGTCCCGATATACATGCTAAAAGGTACAGCTTCCTTAAGTTTTGTCCATGAGTGTATATACACTTGGTTATCTCGTGTGTCTTCAATAAAGGTCACTGTAATATATTTCAGAGTTATTGTCCCGATATACATGCTGAAAGGTACAGCTTCCTTAAGTTTTGTCCATGAGTGTATATACACTTGGTTATCTCGTGTGTCTTCAATAAAGGTCACTGTAATATATTTCAGAGTTATTGTCCCGATATACATGCTAAAAGGTACAGCGTCCTTAAGTTTTGTCCATGAGTGTATATACACTTGGTTATCTCGTGTGTCTTCAATAAAGGTCACTGTAATATCCTTCAGAGTTATTGTCTGTATCCCGATATACATGTTAAAAGGTACAACTTCCTTAAGTTTTGTCCATGAGTGTATATGCACTTGGTTATCTCGTATGTCTTCAATAAAGGTCACTGTAATATCTTTCAGAGTTATTGTCTGTATTCCGATATACAAGTTAAAAGGTACAACTTCCTCAAGTTTTTATTATGAGTGTATTTTTAATGAAATTTGTATTATGATATATTTGAAGTAGATAAACATTTAGTTGTATCTTAATAAGGCTATTAATTCTGTGAATTAAAATGTTTAATGTATATTGCATCTTATATGAAATGAAATTCTATTTTTCTCACCAAATTGTGTATCTCCAGATTACACCATATTCATCCCGAATGTTGAAGGTAATTGCTTTGTGCTTGTTATTAAAGTCTAAAACACATTTAAAGTTTATATATTTTATTCAATGAAGATCAAAATTACATAAACATCACAATTAATTATATATCTTAACTATATCACATTAAGCCATCTATTTTCAGTTTGTTTGGTCACCAGTCCAATATTTTTATTTTCACAGACTAAATTATGAGATTAATTTATATATGAAAATAATGCAAAACAAATAAACAACTATATACATCAGTAATTTATTCTCTTTTTTGTAAAACTCTTTTTTACTCTGTCTATATAACTTCCCATAATGGATAAGATGTCAAATTTCGTTAGAGAATAGCTAAAGTTTGCATTCAGCTCCACACAGCTTGTCTCGATGTTTTCCACCATTTACAAAGTACTTGTAAAAGATCAGAAACCTTTATCAAAAACCAAAGATAACTATAATAACAAATAACACCAGAACTTATTTATTCATAGCATTCAATAGTTTCAGGATATACCTTTTTTATTTTATATATACAGTAGAACCTTCCTGTAAAGGACAACACCTAATTACAGAGTCAAAGTCTCCTTTAGGGAGAAATGTCCTCTTACCGGAGAGTTGTTAGGTAGAATGGTATTTTTGCAAATATGAAAACTGTTCTTTGTAGAGAGGTGTCCGCTAGAGGGTATCCGCTAAAGGGAGGTTCCACTGTATGTCATATCAGAAATATGTAAATAAAATGGCCTGTGTGGGAGTATGAGGAAAGGGAAGATAAAATATCCGAGTCAATACAACTTCTTTGGTCACCAGATGTCAGCCTTCACTCCCGCTCCCCCCTGGGGATAATTTAACTTACTCAAAACAGTTTAAAAGCAGCTGGATGTGATGATCAAGGGAAAGTTCTCACCGAGGTGGTCTCGACACTAGTTGTTCCCAGGGTGGTCCCCGGAACTTCTCTCTTTCCTCTCTGATCTATTCCTCACGCGGGTTTTTGCTTCTGAATCCTGTCTCCTGTGTGTCCTTACCACTTTTCACACACCTACCACGACCTCTTGAAAAATTACTACATATATATTGTTGCACCAAGTGGCAGCTTTGCAGGGTCGTCGACCTTGGTTTCTTCCTTCTTGGTGTTATACACGTTTCCCGAACGGGTTTCCATATTCAAATCAAATGAATAAAAGTAAATAAATAAAATTAAATAAAAATAAATTACCTTTTCAAGTTATTGTGTTTATTTATTCTTGTCTTGCTCCTCCGTCGCGATCCGCCGTCTTCCAATAACCAATCAAGATATATGTACAATAAAATATTACAAAAGGAATGAAACTATAAAAAGGAATTATGATAATCTAAATATTCTGTTTTAAATAAAAATAAATAAATATATAATTTAAATTTTAAATATCTTAAAAATAATATTATAAATAATTCTTAAAATACGCGCATTAATCATGATGCAACAATATATGTAGGGGGCGATGCAAAAGTGTAATCATTCTGATGTACAATTAAAGGTAGAGGTGCTTCTTTTGGTGCATGAATATCATCCTTCCGCACAACTTTATATTATTGTTATACATAATGATATACTTATCTGAATACTTATTTGCTAATAACCATAATAAAACGAATGAAGACATCAAGAATGTTTCTTCTCACAAAAATATCAAACTTCTACTGTCCTTACTACGATGAAAAAAATATTCGGAGGGTTTGGTTCATCAGTGGTGAACCCTCCCAGATGTTTCGCTAATTTAATCTACCAGACCGCTTCTTTTTAGAGCTCTAATACTGTATTGGATCATTCTGTTTTTCTATGCTACACAGAATGGTGTAATCTTATAAATGAACCAATACAGTATTAGAGCTCTAAAGAAAGCAGTCTATGGTAGATTAAATTAGCGAAACCACTGAGAGGGTTTAACCACTGATGAGCCAAGCACTCCCAATATTTTTTCATCGCAGTAAGGACAGTAGAAGTTTGATTTATTTATTAAAAGAACCATTCACGTCTTAATGTCTTCATGTGTTATATATAGATGGAGCGTAATTGTTTTGTAAACATAATCTAATTGTTGTGCAGATATTGGTCCACTGCCCTCTATTGAAGGTATTCACCAAAAATATATTAGATTCGATGTCATTTCGCTCATCTCTATTTTTTAATAATCATTTCTTCTTTCAAATGGCATCTTTTAATATATATAAGGTCAGTTTTACTTAGAGTTTTTAATAAATATGTTTAACCTTCTTATAATATATCTGCTATTCTTTTACATTTTTTCTTTTTGTATTTCACACAGAGAGGTATTTTTATCTTGAGTTCTGCTGAAGTTTTATGAATAGCCATAAATATCTCTTTATTCGTTTTGACAATTGACCAGCTGTTTTATTTGGCAAAATGGCTATTGGGGTTCATTATATACACTCATGGACAAAACTTAAAGAAGTTGTACCTTTTAGCATATATATCGGGACAATAACTCTGAAAGATATTACAGTGACCTTTATTGAAGACAGACGAGATAACCAAGTGTATATACACTCATGGACAAAACTTAAAGAAGTTGTACCTTTTAGCATGTATATCGGGACAATAACTCTGAAAGTTATTACAGTGACCTTTATTGAAGACAGACGAGATAACCAAGTGTATATACACTCATGGACAAAACTTAAAGAAGTTGTACCTTTTAGCATGTATATCGGGACAATAATTCTGAAAGATATTACAGTGACTTTTATTGAAGACACACGAGATAACCAAATGTATATACACTCATGGACAAAACTTAAAGAAGTTGTACCTTTTAGCATGTATATCGGGACAATAACTCTGAAATATATTACAGTGACCTTTATTGAAAACACACGAGATAACCAAGTATATATACACTCATGGACAAAACTTAAAGAAGTTGTACCTTTTAGCATGTATATCGGGACAATAACTCTGAAAGATATTACAGTGACCTTTATTGAAGACACACGAGATAACCAAGTGTATATACACTCATGGGCAAAACTTAAGGAAGTTGTACCTTTTAGCATGTATATCGGGACAATAACTCTGAAAGATATTACAGTGACCTTTATTGAAGACACACGAGATAACCAAGTGTATATACACTCATGGACAAAACTTAAGGGAGTTGTACCTTTTATCATGTTTATCGGGACAATAACTCTGAAAGATATTACAGTGACCTTTATTGAAGACACACGAGATAACCAAGTGTGAACAACCTCTGTCTCCTTCTTCTTCAAAAAAAAAGACGACAGGGAACAACAAAGACATTTCAATTCCTTAAGTTTTGTCAATGAGTGTATATATGGTTTATATAAACAGAACATATAGTGCCATCTATATATGAAGGATGCAATTATTTGATCATTACAGTAAGGGCAGTAGAAAATTGTTTTGATTCAAAAAGAAAGATACGAGTCAAAATAGTTTAAATCATTGTATTTCATTTTGCCTAAATTTGAAGGTTTATTTTGGTGATTGCGTTTGATAAAACATTTTATTTTACATATAAATTATATTTATTTTATCATATACAGTTTATATACACTCTAGGGGAAAACTTAAGGAAGTGGAAAGTCTTTGATGTCTCCTGTCATCTGTTTTTGTTTTTTTTTTTTTTTTTTTCCTTTTTTTTTTCAAAGGGGAGACAGAGGTTGTTCACACTTGGTTATCTCGTGTCTGTAAAGGTGACTGTAATATCTTTCAGAGTTATTGTCCCGATATGCATGCTGAAAGGTACAACTTCCTTAAGTTTTGTCCATGAGGGAATATACACTTGGTTATCTCGTGTGTCTTCAATAAAGGTCACTGTAATATCTTTCAGAAACTCAGAAATATCAGCACTTTTATAAATTTATGACTATCTTTCTAACCTGAAAGGATCATAACGAGTTTACAAAGTGGGAAGAGGAGCTTCTTTTTATTAGCATGCACACAAGCTTTCGGACATATCGTCCTTCATCAGGTAAGAGTAATAAACGCGCTGAGGATCCATATATACACAAAGCTGAAAAGAAAATTTACATAACTGCAAAAGATAAAAGTATTTAAAGATAAAAATAAGAACCAAATATGCTAAAAAGATTATAGGGATTAAATGCTAATAAATCTGGACTAAGTACATATGCACTATGAATGGTGTTAATCAAGGGCAGGTAAATGCAACCTATGGCTATTCACATAACATATGATATTGTTCTGGTATATCTATATGCCTGTTGATGCTGTTTGTTTTTATTGACACAAATGCCTCTAGTAAAAGTCTTTGGTACTTATTATTGATATTGTTGTATAGAATGGATGGCTTTGTTAGATTGAATGTATGACCGGTTTGCATAGAATGACTGTAAATAGGGGAATTTAGGTTTTTATTAGAGATGTTTCTGGAATGCTCAACCATTCTGATGGCGACGGATCTACCCGTCTCCCCGACATAAGTGGCATTGCATTGGTCGCAAGAGACGGAATAGACAGCACCACCAGAACGGAGAGAACTCGCATGAAGGGAAGATCTGGTAATGGGGTGTCGGATTAGTGTGGCGATGTTAGGTGGGTTCTGGAAGTATGTTGTAATGCCATGTTGCCTTAAAAACCTGGCTATGGTGATAGACTGGGGGCAAAAAGGAAGGGAGCAAATATTTCTGTGTATAGCTGGAGCACTGTTGTGGTGAGGGTCATGCATGTGTTTAAGAATGAAGGGGGTCGGGTAGCCGGATTTGGATAAATATGAAAATATTTTAGCTTTTTCTATTGTTTGGAATAACGGGAGGGAACAATGAGTAAAGATACGTTTAGTGAGAGCTCTAACTGTATTGATTTTGTGTGGTGTTGGGCAATGTGACCGGAAGTTTGTGTGGTGTGGGGGTGTGTTGTTTTTATAGTATACTGTGGTATGGAAACTGCTGGGGGTGCGTATGACTAGTGTATCTAGGAAAGGTAGGACTGAGTGATTTTCTGTTTCATGGGTGAAGGCTATGTCTGGGTGGAAGGAGTTGAGGTCAGATAGGATGTGAGAGGCAGATACCTCACTTACCAAGCAAAAGGTATCATCGATGTACCGCCTCCATAGAAAGATGTCTGAAGAATGGCGTGAAGTGATCCATTGGTCCAGTGACCTCATGACAACCTCAGCCACCACGGTTGAGAGGGGGCTACCCATGGGGGAGCCCTTGGTCTGCTTGAAAAACTATGGATCCTCAGCGCGTTTATTACTCTTACCTGATGAAGGACGATATGTCCGAAAGCTTGTGTGCATGCTAATAAAAAGAAGCTCCTCTTCCCACTTTGTAAACTCGTTATTAACCTTCAGTGAAGAGCAGTTCTACTTACTGAAAGGATCATATTCCTAATCTATCTTATAGTTTATTTTTATTTTGTCTTATATATTGAGTTTATAACTGTTTCTGTTTAAAATGTAACTTGATTCAATTATCCCTAGCTGGGATATCGCGTTTTGAATGTTGAAATAAATATCTTTCACAGAGTTATTGTCTGAATCCTGATATACATGCTAAAAGGTCCAACTTCCTTAAGTTTGGTCCATGAGTGTCCTTTATTTGTATATGAAGATCTGTTCAATTTTCATTAATTTATTATATAAAATCCCTCTAATAGAGTTTTTTATTCTCATTTGTTATATTCTGTGCAATGGTTCGTTTGTGTCTTAGATATCAACCGGCGTTCCTTTGAAATGGAGAGTGAAGGTATTGCATCCTCATTTACATATAGTCCATTTTTATCTCATAATAAATTGAATAACAAGAAAACAAATCTCCCAAATATGTGTGTTATTGAACATTGAACGATTTTTTAACGTATTATATATGTCGTGGTAAGGTTATCCTGTCTTCTGATTATAGTGGTAGTTAGGTTTATGCAGTCATGGGGACAAGTGGTTTCAGGCGTCAATGTTGTTGTTGTTGTTGTCATGTCCAATGAAGAGCCTCAGATGTCTCCATGCATCTCTATCACAGCAGCAGCA
>CP092874.1:9064571-9108459 GCA_030710605.1 Cordylochernes scorpioides
TAAATTATTTTCAAATTCTGAGAGAGAGAGATTTATATTCAATGCGTATTTTATTTATTAATATTAAAAAATAATAATATTAATTAAAAATGCATATTTTGATCCAATATATGCCTTTTTAATTGAAGATTTATTTATGGATTGCTCTATTTTCAAAAGATAATAATATGATCAAGGAATGATAGATTTTATCTATTCACATACTATTTTGAATAATATATATGTGCTTTTTTGCATTTTTATATCAAAAATTACACGAGAACATGAAAGATAAGCGATGTGAAATTTGATGAAGAATTGTGTTATAGAAAACATCGAATATTTCCTAGGATTTCCAAGTAAGTTGTTTATTTTATTTTATTTTTTTTATATATACGTATATATAAAAAAAACATTCTCAATTTGTTTACTTACCCTTTATTATAAACATAGCCTTATACACATAGTCTTTTACATATAGCATTATATACACATAGCCTTTATTAAAACAGCCTTTTACATGTTTCCACTTGGTATAGAACTCCGAAGATATAATAAATACATATTGTAAAAAAAACGTATTTGCATATATGTGTGATGTACATATACACTCATGGACAAAACTTAAGGAAGTTGTACCTTTTAGAATGTATATCGGAACAATAACTCTGAAAGATATTACAGTGACCTTTATTGAAAACACACGAGATAACCAAGTGTATATACACTCATGGACAAAACTTAAGGAAGTTGTACCTTTTAGCATGTATATCGGGATTATAACTCGGAAATATATTACAGTGACCTTTATTGAAGATACACGAGATAACCAAGTGTATATACACTCATGGACAAAACTTAAGGAAGTTGTACCTTTCAGCATGTATATCGGGACAATAACTCTGAAAGATATTATAGTGACCTTTATTGAAGAGACACGAGATAACCAAGTGTATATACACTCATGGACAAAACTTAAGGAAGTTTTTAGAATGTATATCGGAACAATAACTCTGAAAGATATTACAGTGACCTTTATTGAAAACACACGAGATAACCAAGTGTATATACACTCATGGACAAAACTTAAGGAAGTTGTACCTTTTAGCATGTATATCGGGATTATAACTCGGAAATATATTACAGTGACCTTTATTGAAGATACACGAGATAACCAAGTGTATATACACTCATGGACAAAACTTAAGGAAGTTGTACCTTTCAGCATGTATATCGGGACAATAACTCTGAAAGATATTATAGTGACCTTTATTGAAGAGACACGAGATAACCAAGTGTATATACACTCATGGACAAAACTTAAGGAAGTTTTTAGAATGTATATCGGGACAATAACTCTGAAAGATATTACAGTGACCTTTATTGAAGACACACGAGATAACCAAGTGTATATACACTCATGGACAAAACTTAAGGAAGTAGTACCTTTCAGCATGTATATCGGGATTATAACTCGGAAATATATTGCAGTGACCTTTATTGAAGATACACGAGATAAACAAGTGTATATACACTCATGGACAAAACTTAAGGAGGTTTTACCTTTTAGCATGTATATCGGGACAATAACTCGGAAATATATTACAGTGACCTTTATTGAAGATACACGAGATAAACAAGTATGAACAAAATTGCTTCTGTCTCCTTCAAAAATACAGACGACATCAAAGAAGTTCCACTTCTCTAAGTTTTGTCCATGAGTGTATTAAGAAAAAAAAAACACTAAAAAAATGATCAGTTTTTGAAAACTATAGAAAGATTATGATATGTGATTATGATTATCATATGTGAATATAAATTACAGATAGAGTTAACTCTATGTAAATATGATAATTATAAACATATTCACGTTATCTTTATTCTAATATATATATATATATATATATATATATATATATAAAGAGACAAAGGTAGCCTCTCCCGTCAAAATAGACGCCAAAACTAGGCACCATCAATTGACCGTCGCCGCAAACTAGCGGCCTCAGGTCGGTGACAAAGCCACAATACCAGCTTTGGTAAACTGAAAAGCGTCTACCTAGAGACCATGGTTTCGGGCTAATGGCCCTCGTCAGTCTAGGGCGGACTTTTCAGTTTGCCAAAGCTGGTGTTGTGGCTTTGTCACCGACCCGAGGCCGCTAGTTGCGGCGACGGTCAATAGATGGCGTTTGTTTTAGACGTCTATTTTGACGGGAGTGGCGACCCTTGTCTCTTTAGCTCAATTTTCTCCCGGCAAAATTTCCATCTATATATATATATATTAAAAATAAAAAGGCATATCCTGACCAGGAGCACATGTGCTTATATAAGTACATTATTATATATTATATATATGTTTATTAAAATACTATTCTATTTAAAATTATATTTCATAGATCCAAATACTCTGTTAAATCGACCGCCAGAGGTCACGCTTTCCCTATAAAGACTCATTGTTGTTGTTCCCCGTTGGCCGGCTCAAAACTTTTGTACATTATGTAAATAATCTTTTGTTTTCTTCGTTCTACTCGCCTTAATCCAGGCAGTACTTTTATCAAATTGTTTTTTTTTTATATATATATCCCTTAGATCAAATAAAGAAATCTCTGATCAAAACTATTTTATTATTCCCACAACTGCAGAACAATATCGTAATATACTCATGGATACAAAAATCAAGCATCAATTTATAATTCAATATAAATCTCATTTTATTTATATAATATATATGTCATAATTTGTACATAACTGGATGTAACCCCACCACAATATGTATGCAATGTATGATCTAAAGATTTTAATAAAGACGAGACTTAGCGAATCTGGGAGAAAGGCCATCAGAGAGGAAACGGTCATTAGTAGGCTTTATTATCCAGGAACTCATAAAAACTGAGTTCAAGAACCTTCCCCTTCCGGAATCATGTTAAAACAAGACAAGCGCAAAGGATTAACAAAGATACAATCAGAGTCCAGGAAGATTAGCTAAGACCAATGAGAAACGGCCACACCTGGACAGTAATCCAATGAGAGCCCTGAGAAGTTTACATGTTAAATCTCGGACTCAGTTCAGTTAGTTAGGACCTCGGCACCATCGCAACAATTTGGGACCTGGACAGCATCGATAGCAGTTAGCAGCTGGACCTGCCAGAGTCAGGACCTCGCCACCATCTTCCTCATCACCCAGATAAGTCCAATGTTCACTATGTGACAGCTTAGTCTTAGTCAAGAACCCCATAGTCTCCCCTTTCTCCCTTGATCGCTGGCCTATTTCAATCCAATCCTGTGTCCTCGTTATTTTCCCCTGTGTGAATACCTTACTATCTCAGCAAACACGACTGCGCCCACAACAATCATCAATCAATCAATCAAACAACTTAATCAACCATAACCAAGAAGCACTGTATATTACAGAGAGTCGACAGGATTCGACAAGACAGTCGACAGGATAAAATGGAAAACGAAAGAGACCAAGAGAGCGGCAGCGGATAGGAGAGAGAAGGAAGATCGCACGACACACCCTGGCGGCAGTTTTACTCCAGTTGACTGCTGCCCTCCAGGAAGTGAGGTTGACCCGACGCGAGGGGCCTTCCCGGGGCCCCGCCGACGGGACACACGCCGCCCACCAACTCCCCCGAGCGACCGACCGGGAGATGGACGGCGCTATCGCCGCCATGGGACCGGGCGACCTGACGCGCCCCACCGAGGAGACACCACTCACCAAGCCGGACCCCTACGCTAACGACCAAGAAAAAACAAGTATGTGGACTGGCCCATCCCAACAAACTCAACACGCGAGAGCACGGGCAGTGCAAACAGCCCCAACTCAGCAGCACGCCCGGCGTCCCACACCTCCACAACACGCCAAAGAAGTACAAGCCGCCCAAGCCTTTCGTCACTGAGGTAGGAAGGCAACAACAAACCCTTTTCGTCAACCAATTGACGATAAAACTGTCCCTAAGCCCTGAACTGTCACCCCCCTTTTTAATTGATACAAGCGCAAGTTTGAACATAGTGCCATATAATCTCTATAAAATATTGAAAACTAACCTCCCTAAATTAAAATTAAAAGAACAGTCTATAGACCTACAGGCCATAAATGGTCTTGTAAGAACAATAGGTAAAATAATCCTCCCCCTGACAATAGGAAAACTAACTAAAAAAGAGAATTTCCATGTGGTGGAAGCACCTCTGCCATTTGGAATTCTCAGTATAAATACCCTCCGTAATTTTAAAATAGCAATAGACTTAACAACGGCACTATATTCCAGCATGCGCTCCATTGTCTACCTTTACCTATAATTTCAACTATGTACCCAATGAATGCACGTATTGGGAGTGCCAAGCGATGTCACAAAGGACTCACCATGCACACAAACCTTCCGCACATGGCACCCAATGCGCGCATCCATTGATCCAAACCCAACTGCCAACATGCCAATCTAGTCACGCGCACACACAACACAATTTTTTCACTAAGGCCAATTGCCTTTTTTATATGCCCTCAATGCACAAGGCTACAACGGCCTCAAATCACAACGACAAGGCACAAAATGTGTCCACCCAACGGGACAACTCACACATAAAGCCCACACGTGACCACACGTCGTCACACAACAATCACACACGTGTACATCGCAACAACTGCGACACTCACAACAACAATACACAGACAGCATCCATCCAACAGGACAGCTCACACTCAAGGCACACATATGACCACACGTCATCACACCACAGTCACACGCACAAACATCGCAACAAGCGCAACACTCGAACCAAAAAGCGAAAACAACACCACACAAACACATGCACAACCACTGCCAAAACAACCACCCCATCTACACGAAACATAGAAACAATTCACGCCACCCAACAACCACACAATCGCAAAACATTGCGATCTTTCTTAAGCGCTGTGAACGCTTATAAAAAGTTCATTCTGGACTACGCCCGCTTGCGGACGCCACCTGTCAACCTTCTAAAAAGGGATGTCATGTGGGTCTGGGATGACGAATGCCAGAAAGCGTTCACTAGCCTGAAGGAACCCTTACACCACACCCCACGTTACACCTTTACCAGGAAGGTCTGCCATGCCAGGTGTACTGTAACGCCTCAACACTCGGCATCGCAGGCGTCCTCAAACAGGTCTACCCTGATGGGAAGACCTACACAGTCCAAAATTTCAGCCGCTCTCTGCGTTCACACGAACGAAATTATTCCATATCTGAACTACAATGTCTAGCAATTGTTGAGAGTATGGATAATTTCCGCGTCTGTTTGATGGACAGAAAATTTACTATATTTTCTGACCATCCCGCATTGCAGTGGCTGAAAAAGATCAAAAACCCGTCAGGTAGGTTATTTCGATGGAGATTAAGGTTATCGAGATACGAATATGAGGTTCGTTACATAAACGGAGTGCAACAATATGAAACGGACATCATAACTCGTAACCCGTTCTGTGGCTTCTTAGACGCCTCCCTCATTAAGAGCCATCAGCCTTCCCCATCGGGAAATTCTAGCTTGACCATTGATCACAATGGACTGCATACCGTTTCCCGAAAAGGTGTAACTAAAATTATAGTTCCAAAACCACTCGCAAACAAACTACTTAAATCAATCCATACACAACACAACCATCCAAACATCTCAAAGATGACGAGGCTCATCTCCGCTCAATATTATTGGCAGAACATGACACAAGACATTGCACAACAGGTAAAAACCTGTCCAACCTGCCAATTAACAAAAGGTATCGATGAATCCAACCAACCTCTCCAAAGAGACACCGACACAGTCCACATAAACAAACTAAATCCGTACACAAAACATATCACACACACAATACAAACAATAACAAATTTACACCATCTACGACAGAGGAACGATTATACGTTTCCACTTAAAACTCCTACACACAGCATTTCTTCAACAGAACCATTGACCACCAAACTGGTGAACAGCGAACCTGACAGTCATTTAGATCCTACCATTTTGTCCAAAAAACGATTTACGCAACTCACACATAGTAGCAAGGAACGCGACATAGCCCAGCCGCAAAAACATCCAATGTCAAATCCGCCACAATCAATAGAAGTCCAACCCAATAATAAAAAAATCCAATTCGTGGAGAAGACATGGAAGAAAATGTGCCAATTTCCCATATTTCATATAATATGTGTTATCTGTCCTCTTATTATGCCCTATAAACTCGCTCCATTTATATTAACAGTTTACATAGTAATATATGCCCTACGGCCCCAAAGGCTTTACCAACTACAGGAAGCAGTCTTCCATATAGGCCATGCAATTTTAGAAATTCTAAATCTTATATGGGAGATATTGGAAGAAAACTTGGAACAAATTAGGGCGCCCCAAGACGACGTGCAAGAAATCAATTAGGAGGACAGGAAGTGTCAAATTACACAAAAGGGGAATAGATTTAGAGTCCCGAATCAATTAGAAAGCCGGAAGTGTAAGATGGAGACCATTTGCTTCCCGCGTAATATAAAGACGTCCGCCATTTTTATCGGTCATCAAATTACTTACACAGAAGAGGGTGGACAAATTTAGAGATCTCCCCCCCCCCCCCCCCCCCGCGCCCCCGAAAATAAAATTGAGGTCACCGCGTTCTCCCGATGTGGACAATTTTAATGGTCCACAAAACTTTACAACGAGCTTACATATCGGCTTTTACAAAAAACACAATTTAATTATATTAATATCATTATATTAATACATTTCCCCATCCCAATGAATTTTAACATTTCTATTCTTATATTTCTTTTTTATAAAGACTTACAAAAAACTTTTACATTTTTCCACATTAGGTACATATCCAACTTACACCCAGACACAACAGACCTTAGGCTTTTAACAACACATAAAACTCATTTTTACATTTCTCACAAAAAAACTTAATACATTTACAGACATCCCCAATGATTTGCCGACCAAATTCGACTTTTAATAACATTTGTAAAACAATATCACATGGCAACACATAAAAAAACTCACGACCAATGCACAACACGCAGATCTCAAGGTTAAATATGAACAAAAGCACGCACATTACCACTTAAAGGATAGGAAAAATTAGGTAGCAAAGCTTTCGAGCTTACGTTTCTTCCGAAAGGAATAAATAACCACTTTAGAAGGGTCGAGGACTTTCCTCGAACCCTGTATTCAAAGATCCGACTCCGGTTACGACCCCCGATAAAAAGTGGATATCGGGCGAGCATATCTTAAGTCCCCTAGGGAATTGCATAAAAATCCCTAGAACGCATTAAGGCTTGGGACATATTAACATAATACACTCGGCCTTGAGATCTCGAAAAACAACACAAACACAAAAACAAAATACACACGTATGGTTAATTAGATTCCTATGTCTCCTGTATACATAATATAAAGCACAATTGGGAATGATCATGTTTCTACCCATGAGTCGCACGGGAAAGACAAAAAATCTACGAGGCAAATAAAGAGAGCTGATTGCGCCGCGTGACATAGATTTTGGCATGCAATATGATTACAAAGAGAGTTTGCGAACCTCTCGCTCTACATTTTTCTTATCCCATTCATTTACATTATTTTCTTATTTTTTAAATCAAAGTTCTTAATCAAATTTACCATTTATCCTAATTCAAATACTTATCATTTATTTTAATCAAATATTTATCATTTATATAACAACTTCTTTTTATTTTGTTCATAAACCAACAACTAAACAAATTTTTATCAACGAGAACTCACTAGTTTTCTTTTAAAATTAGATATTTTATATTTTTTTTATTTTTGATTTACAAAAAGCCTTTTTCTTTTTTTTTTCCACCATGCACCAAGGCATTCACTTTGATTTCTCCCAACTTATTTAATTTTGATTTCTCAAAAGCCCTAATATAATTCCCTCGATTTTGTTCCCCATCTCGAGTAGAATATGGTTTAGGCACATTTTCTTTTTTTTTTTTTCACCATGCACCAAGGCATTCACTTTGATTTCTCCCAACTTATGTTATTTTGATTTCTCAAAAGCCCTAATAGAAAATTTCCCTCGATTTCGTTCCCCATCTCGAGTGGAATATTGTTTAGGCGCATTTTCTTTTTTTTTTTTTTTGTCCCACTATGTACCATAGCATTCATTTTGATTTCTTATAAGTAAAAATTTTGACGTGACAACGTCTTAAATTAGGTTGCGGCTGGGAGTCACTTATGAAAAAGTGTAACGCCCGGTAACGTTACGATGAGTCACCGAACGAGAGTGCTGCGCTAGAGAATTAGGCGCATTGAATCGGCGCATGCTTGTCTCTGTCTTTGTCTTTCTCGAACGTTCTTGGCGTTGGAAAAACAAGAAAGCGTCATAATACAAGTTCACACGTGTGGTTAAAGTATCGTCAGCTGTGTCTGTAGTGAAAATGTGGAGTGCTTAGATTCGTCATTTACAACAACTACAACAATAAAGGTAAATAATTGTACACTGATATTTCATTATCGTAAACTATGATTGATTGATTAATTGTTAGATTGACACAAAAGTTGAGAAACTGAGTTTATAGGTTATGTCATACTATTGATAAATGTTGATAGTGTTAAGTAAATTATTAGTTTAAAATTAATTAATTATTATTTTACAAATTTTAAATAGTTTCAAATTTATTTAGCAAAAATTTGAACCTTCGATCTGAATAAATGTTTTGATTTTCGAATTGATTCTTTAAAATTACAAATATTAAGAAAAAGTGGCAGATATAAGAAAACTTTATTTAAACTGTGTTGAGCAAGAATTTTAACATCTAATTTAAGTAAATGTTTTAATTTTCAACTTCATCATTTACAATTACAAATTTAATTTAATTTCAAATTTATTTAGCAAAAATTTGAACCTTCGATCTGAATAAGTGTTTTGAATTTCAAATACCAACGCGGCTGGTGGAGTGGCGATCTATCGTAAATTATCATCGACATCTACGGCGGAAGTGTTCCAAGTTGCGATTACAGACGTAACTCGTGTCATTAAAACCAAGGGTGACATGTGCATGACTGAAGTTACTTGCTTCGCCGCTAATACTAGCTTCAAGTTTATACTCGGTGCTGTATATATTCATCCAGGAGCTAGTATGCAGGATATTGGAATGTTACTATGGCAAGGACTCGGTCCGTACATTCACAACAGCCAGTACGTGCCACCGTTCGTGCAAGTTGATTCTAGTATACCGATTCTTCTGTGTGGTGATTTTAACAAAAACGTAAAGCCTGACAACTCGTTTCTTAATTTCATGAAAAAAACGTATAATCTTGATTGCGTATCAAACGTTTCTAAGTCAACTACGTTAAAAGGAACAACTATCGACTTGACTTTCGCAAGACACATTACAGCAGAAACACTTCCTTTCATTTCATATTTCTCCTATCATCGTCCTATCCTCAACAAAATCACTCAAATAGGAATTAGTTAAGTTTAAGTTTACATGTACAATGTTTTAGTAAACAAAATATATTTCTATAGTTAAAATTTGTTTAATTCTTATTTTCATTCAAATCCTTGTTCCTATTGTGCAATTTAATTATATTCATATCAATAAATATTCTACCGTTGTCACGTAAAATCTTCGCCCGTAAAACCGACTTTACAGGCAACCATTTGTTTGATTTCTCTTAATTATACTCAACCTATATATCATCAACACCATTCTCTTTTATCTCTTATATCACCACCAGTGCTTGTGTATAGCTTCTCAATATAACCACAACTAATTTTCCCACAATTTTTTTTCCCCTTTACAGAATTCACTCAGGCTCCCCCTTCTTGAATTCTTCACATGTAGGGGGCGCATCTGTCATAATTTGTACATAACTGGATGTAACCCCACCACAATATGTATGCAATGTATGATCTAAAGATTTTAATAAAGACGAGGCTTAACGAATCTGGGAGAAAGGCCATCAGAGAGGAAACGGTCATTAGTAGGTTTTATTATCCAGGAACTCATAAAAACTGAGTTCAAGAACCTTCCCCTTCCGGGATCATGTTAAAACAAGACAAGGACAAAGGATTAACAAAGATACAATCAGAGTCCAGGAAGATTAGCTAAGACCAATGAGAAACGGCCACACCTGGACAGTCATCCAATGAAAGCCCTGAGAAGTTTACATGTTAAATCTCGGACTCAGTTCAGTTAGTTAGGACCTCGGCACCATCGCAACAAGTTGGGACCTGGACAGCATCGATAGCAGTTAGCAGCTGGACCTGCCAGAGTCAGGACCTCGCCACCATCTTCCTCATCACCCAGATAAGTCCAATGTTCACTATGTGACAGCTTAGTCTTAGTCAAGAACCCCATAGTCTCCCCTTTCTCCCTTGATCGCTGGCCTATTTCAATCCAATCCTGTGTCCTCGTTATTTTCCCCTGTGTGAATACCTTACTATCTCAGCAAACACGACTGCGCCCACAACAATCATCAATCAATCAATCAAACATCACCAAAAAGCACCGTATATTACATATATATAATTGAGATGTGTTTCTAATATGTTTATAATTTTCATCGAGAAATGACGCTAAGTTAATATTGATATTTTAATATTTAAATACAGATTAAAGTAAACACGATGCTTAAATTTATGTTTAAAGATTGTTTCAGTACAATCAAATATAATTAAAATCCATCACTTGCCTAGTATTTTATTATATATGTTATACATGTGTACCTATATATTAGATAGTAAAAAGGCATATATTGGATTGAATAAAATATTTATTTCTTGAGAATAAAGATCCTTCGGCCAGTAAATCTTTTTATTACCTCGACGTTTCGACAAAAATATTTTGTCCTCGTCAGGAGCAAACAAATATCGCGTGAGAACGCCCTTGGAACTTTAGAAAGATTTTTAACGCCTTGCTAAATGTTTAATTTTTGTTTGCTCCTGACGAGGACAAAAGATTTTTGTCGAAACGTCAAGGTAATAAAAAGATTTACTGGCCGAAGTATCTTTATTCTCAAGAAATATGAATACCGGCCATGCAGCCTCAATATTAACAATAAAATATTTATTGCCAATATTTTGGCTGGCTGAACGCCAACCTTTATCAAGCCATTACATTTTTGTATACACAAACTCAGCGTCGCATAGTGTTATAATATCACAGTTAAATCATTTAAAATACAAAGTAGTTGGGGGAAATTTGTGCATGAAAATCTATATATATAAAAATGAATGTATGTGTGTGTGTGTGTGTGGTCTGTTTGTCCTTTATGCCTGACCAAACCACTCATTGGAACGCCATGAAACTTTGGGAAGTTATTTAGTATAGTACTGGGAAGGTTTCTAGCAAATACATTTTTTGAAATACCTTTTCGCTTTAAAATAATCAAGATAAATATTCTAATTTATCTGTTATAATTCAACAATCTGCTCTAAATATTATCATGATGATACGATGATTTTGTAATGTAGAAAATTAGGAAAGACAAAATTCAGGATGACACGGCAATTTATTTGAGACAAGAATAATGATACAATTCCAAGGCAAGATACTATTCCTTTAACTTCCAATTACCGAGGGAACCAATTAATAATGATTTTATTCAACTTATCGAGTATTTTTCAAGGTACCGGGAAAAATTGTTCACTTTATCGAGAGATTCGTTAGACAAACCTTTACTCGGGTAAAACACGGGCGAAGCCGGGTACGTCCATACAAGAATAATGATGCAATTCCAAGACAAGATACTATTCCTTTAACTTCCAATTACCGAGGGAACCAATTAATATTGATTTTATTCAACTTATCGAGTATTTTTCAAGGGACCGGGAAAAAATGTTCACTTTATCGAGAGATTCGTTAGACAAACCTTTACTCGGGTAAAACCCGGGCGAAGCCGGGTACGTCCGCTAGTATAATATAAAAAGCCAACAATGAAGAATGAATGTAAGATAAAAAGCCAACAATAAAGAGTGAATGTAATATAAAAAGCCAACAATGAAGAATGAATGTAAGATAAAAAGCCAACAATGAAGAGTGAATGTAAGATAAAAAGCCAACAATGAATAGTAAATGTAATATAAAAAGCCAACAATGAAGAATGAATCTAAGATAAAAAGCCAACAAAGAAGAGTAAATCTACTTATATAATTGCCTTATTCTGTCTGTGTGAAGTTCACTGTGTGAAGTTCACGGATAGATTTTGGTCAGAATATAATATAAAAAGCCAACAATGAAGAATGAATGTAAGATAAAAAGCCAACAATGAAGAGTAAATATGATATAAAAGCCAACAATGAAGAATGAATGTAAGATAAAAAGCCAACAATAAAGAGTAAATGTAATATAAAAAGCCAACAATGAAGAATAAATGTAAGATAAAAAGCCAACAATGAAGAGTAAATATAATATAAAAAGCCAACAATGAAGAATGAATGTAAGATAAAAAGCCAACAATGAAGAGAAAATATTATATAAAAAGCCAACAATGAAGAATGAATGTAAGATAAAAAGCCAACAATGAAGAGTAAATGTAATATAAAAAGCCAACAATGAAGAATAAATGTAAGATAAAAAGCCAACAATGAAGAGTAAATGTAATATAAAAAGCCAACAATGAAGAATGAATGTAAGATAAAATGCCAACAATGAAGAGTGAATGTAATATAAAAAACCAACAATGAAGAATGAATGTAAGATAAAAAGCCAACAATGAAGAGTGAATGTAAGATAAAAAGCCAACAATGAAGAATGAATGCAAGATAAAAAGCCAACAATGAAGAGTAAATCTATATATATAAAATTGAATGTCTGTCTGTCTGTACTCTATAGATTCAAAAACCATACATCCAATCGCCGTGAAATTTTGGGATATTATTAGGTATGCCACCGGGAAGGTTTTTGAAAAATAATTCCATAATTATCTTGAATATCCTTAGAGTTATTTGCAGATTTGTAGATTTAACTCGCAAGCAGCGCCCCCATTGTGACGATGATAACAAGTTTTCTTATCCCTAAGTTTGTTATCTTAAATATTATTTATCAAAAGTAAGATTATCTCAGGATGACACGGCAATTTATTTGAGACAAGAATAATGATACAATTCCAAGGCGAAGATACTATTCCTTTAACTTCCAATTACCGAGGGAACCAATTAATATTGATTTTATTCAACTTATCGAGTATTTTTCAAGGGACCGGGAAAAAATGTTCACTTTATCGAGAGATTCAAATTTACGAGTTTCAAATTATCAAAATATATCTTTTTTTTTTTTTATAAGTTTTTAGAGAATTGTTTTAACAAATGTTCGCTAGACAAACCTTTACTGGGTAAAACCCCGGGCGAAGCCGGGTACGTCCGCTATATATATATAAAATTGAATGTCTGTCTCTGTGTACTCTATAGATTCAAAAACCATACATCCAATCGCCGTGAAATTTTGGGCTATTATTAGGTATATCCCCGGGAAGGTTTTTGAAAAATAATTTCTTGAATATCTTGAATATCCTTAGAGTTATTTGCAGATTTGTAGATTTAACTCGCATTGCGACGATGTTAACAAGTTTTTTTATCTATAAGTTTTATTATCACTAAGTTTATTATCTTAAAGATTATTTATCAAAAGTAAGATAATCTACCTATTAATTGCGTACAAGTCAAAGTTAGTTTTATCATTTATATACAACATATATATTGGGAGAATAGATAAAATGATGATTTTGTAATGTAGAAAATTGGGAAAGACAAAATTCAGGATGACACGGCAATTTATTTGAGGCAAGAATAATGATACAATTCCAAGGCAAGATACTATTCCTTTAACTTCCAATTACCGAGGGAACCAATTAATATTGATTTTATTCAACTTATCGAGTATTTTTCAAGGGACCGGGAAAATTTTTTCACTTTATCGAGAGATTCAAATTTACGAGTTTCAAATTATCAAAATATATCTATTATTTTTTTATATATAAGTTTTTAGAGAAGTGTTTTAACAAATGTTCGTTAGACAAACTTTTACTCGGGTATAACCCGGGCGAAGCCGGGTACATCCGCTAGTATTATTATAAAAATTACAATCAAAAAAAGTTAAATATCTTAATATATCTATTTAAGATTATATTTTACACTTATTTTAAGATATTTAACTTTTTCTGATTGAAATTTATATAATAATTTTTCATGCACAAATTTCCCCAACCTAATTTGTATTTTGAATTATTTCAACTGTGATATTATAACACTATGCGGCGCTGAGTTTGTGTATACAAAAATGTGATGTATTGATAAAGATTGGCGTTCGGCTAGCCGAAATATTGGCAATAAATATTTTATTCAATCCAATATATGCTTTTTGACTATTTAATGATTTAAGTATGGATTGCTCTATTTTCAGTACCTATATATGTGTTGTCTATATATTTGATAATATTCCTTATTTTTTCAGCAAATCATCTTGCAACGACTTTGAAGAAATCTCCTGGTAAACTTTTATTATCGTATTTTATGTTGTTTTCAACACTCGTTACAATTTGTGTAGAACTATTTAACTTATTGTAATTGTATTGTAACACTACACTTATGGACAGAACTTAAGGAAGTTGTACCTTTTAGAATGTATGTCGAGATTCAGACAATAACTCTGAAAGATATTACAGTGACCTTTATTGACTACACACGAGATAACCAAGTGTGAACAATCTCTGTCTCCTTCAAAAAAAAATAGATGGCTAGTGACATTAAAGACTTTACACTTCCTTATGAAAATGTGTATTTTATGTGTTTTGTGTTTGTGTGTTTTGTGTGTATATATATACAAAAGTTATACAAATTTCATTTTCGTATTTTCATATTTTATACAAGTAAAGGTCGAATACTCTCTAAGGTAGAAGAAAAGAAGTAAACAAAAATAATGATATCATATATCAGTAAGAATAAGGAAACACGAATACACCATAGACATTATTTTAGACATATTATTTATATTAGTGGTTGAGTTGAAGGAGTTTTTGCCAAAATATTTTATTTATTCTGTGGTTGTTGATATGTCCAACAATCTCACCTAGAATATAAACAGACAAAATGTTATGGTACACGAATAATTTATCACATTAATGTTCATGTGAAAAAAAAATAAAATAAAAAAGGTGAGGTATTGGTATTATAGTCAAAATTCGTAGTTGACTTTTTTATTTATCAAGAAAATGAGTTAGTTAAATATCAGGGAACAAGCTAAATCAACGTTTAGTTGATTTTTGTTCCACTAGATGGCGCTCTGCCATCTAAAATGTTAATGTGAACGTGGTCATGATATGCTTTTTTTTTTAATTTTAATATTCGTATATTTCGTATATATGCTATATCTTTATTAATATAACCTGTACACCTTTATTTGTGTTTAAGCTCAAAATGATGACGTCAAAATAAACATACCCAAAGAGTGGTCAGCTGGTGGCAGCTGCGGGGCAGAGGGGAAGGAAATAGTCGACGTCCAGATGGGGCCCCCCTCCAGGGCTTTTTTTAGGCAACCCCTCTCGTGGTCAAGAGAACCTCTTTTTGTGCGCAGTATGTTCTACAAGGTGTCCATCGGCAGACCGCTTCTGTCTCTATTGGTCTATCTCTCCATGTCTCAGTGATAGCATCCAAATTTGTGTCATAGCCTCTACCTCTGTCCCGTGGGCTGTCCCCGATCACTCTCGGTGCTAACATCTAGCCCTGCCTCTGCTTCTTGTTGTCCGCGTGTTGGAATAACATCAACACTCGCCTCACGTACATGACTGCCAGTTTATCCATACGTCGGCAGGATCATTTGCAACACTAATACATATATATATGTAATATTGTTGCAAATGTGTCGACGAATGGATGAACTGGCAGTCGTGTACGTGAGGCGAGTGTTGATGTTCTTCCCACACGTGGACAACAAGAAGCAGAGGCAGGGCTAGATGTTAGCACCGAGAGTGATCGGGGCAGCCCACGGGACAGAGGTAGAGGCCATGACACCAACTTGGATGCATATCCCCGAACATGGAGGGAGAGACTATGTGAGACAGAAGTCGTATGTCGATGGCCACACCCTAGAACCATCTGCTGCTGACCCCCTGCCAAATATCTCTCCTATTTACAGGGGTTGTCTATAAAGAGTCCCTGGGGGCCCTAAAAGGGTTGGGCGTTGCCATTTTCCTCCTCTCTCCCTAGCTGTCCCCAGCTGACCGCTCTTTGGATTTTTATTTAGACGTCACCATTTTTAGTTTAAATACAAATAAGGGTGTACAGGTTATATTAATAAAAATATATAGCATATATACAAAATATGGGGGTGGTAGCAAATAGAAACTTTACATTTTAATAGAAGGTAGGATATTTTAAGGCATCGGCTCTAACTAATTGGGAGATATGTGGCATATACTAAAAGTGTCATTATTATACAGTTTTAAAATATACGATATATATATATATGTAATATTGTTATACATATATATTACATGAAAAATTATTTTATTTTAATATTATAATTTCTAGAACAAATTACTCTGTTTAAATCGACCACCAGATGTCACAACTTTCCCTATATAAACCCTGTTTCCCGTTGGCCGGCTCAAATCTTTTGTACATATGTAAATAAGTCTTTCATATTCTTTATTTTACGCCTCAAATCAGTCAATACTTTCTCATATTATGTATTTTATATTCCTTAAGCACAATTAAAGTAAATTGTGATTCAACCTTTATTTTATTAATATCTTTTCCACGACTGAATAACAATATCACAAACATGCTTATATATGTTTTAAACAATAATCTGCAAATAATAATTATATCTAAATAATATTCCAAAATCAGCAGAAATTTTTATAACAATTATCGACAGGATATTCTTCACCTGTTTAAATTTTCCAAAATACCAAAGAAAAATAGGTCATTTCCAATATGTAAATACTTCTTCAACCAAAAATAGCTCATTTTCTAATATGCAAATCCATCTTCAATTAAACATCCTTCTTACAATCGAAAATAGCCTACCACAATCAAACATAGCCTTCCTCAACAAAACATAGCCTTCCTCAACGAAACATAACCTACTTCAACGAAACATAGCTATATCCATACAAAAATAGCCCTCTCCACAGTCAAACATAGACAGCTATAATCAAACATAGCCTACTTCAACGAAACATAGCCATTTACATACAAAAATAGCCCTCTCCACAGTCAAACATAGACAGCTATAATCAAACATAGCCTACTTCAACGAAACATAGCCATTTACATACAAAAATAGCCCTCTCCACAGTCAAACATAGACAGCTATAATCAAACATAGCCTACTTCAACGAAACATAGCCATTTCCATACAAAAATAGCCCTCTCCACAGTCAAACATAGACAGCTATAATCAAACATAGCCTACTTCAACGAAACATAGCCATTTCCATACAAAAATAGCCCTCTCCACAGTCAAACATAGACAGCTATAATCAAATATAGCCTACTTCAACGAAACATAGCCATTTCCATACAAAAATAGCCCTCTCCACAGTCAAACATAGACAGCTATAATCAAACATAGCCTACTTCAACGAAACATAGCCATTTCCATACAAAAATAGCCCTCTCCACAGTCAAACATAGACAGCTATAATCAAACAAACATAGACAACTACAATCAAACATAGCTATCTCCATCAACCATAGTATTTTAAAGCCATGGTCATTTTCAGGTCATCGCCAGCTTCAGCCTGATCCCCTGGGATACGACCATAATCAGCCATCTTTTCTCCCATCCAGCGCCGGACATTTCCTGAGATCAACTCCCTCAGCCGATGATCCATTTCAAGGTACTTTTGTATTTCTACAATTTTACCCCATTTACCTGATTTAATTTTTAAAATTCTCATCCATGATTTATAATAATTTTCAATCGCCTATTCACTTATTTTTATTATGATGCATTAGCGCGCCATCTGTTATCAAAATTCGAAACTATTATAAACGCGTATGATTCTTTTACATAATAAACAATTTCTACTGTCCTTACTGCAATCGAAAAATTAATAGGAGGGCCTGGCTCATCAGTGGTGAACCCTCCCAGCGATTTTGCCAGTTTAATCTACCATACCGCTGTTATATTGAATTTTTCGATCTTCCTTTTATAGTGATACTGATGCTAGACTCTTGGAATGGGTATTTTAGGTGGGTATTGTACTTATATCCAAATTTCTTAAATCATTTTTAAATATCAATTCAACCATAGCTGTTTTTGCCCTTTGAATACCATCACGCCTTTTATCATTTAAAATCTTATTTTCCCATGTATAACTACTTCCTAAAAATATCTTATTCCAGATTTTACTTTTAAAAAATAATTTCAATTAAATCATTTGCACCTGCGAGAGTTCGAATGCCTGATCTTGCGAAAGGAGCACTTGTCCTAATAAAGGAAGAGCATCTTCCCCCTGCTAGGTGGCTGATGGGGCGAGTGGTGGAGGTCCATCCAGGAAAGGATGGAGTGGTGCGAGTGGTGTCACTTAGAACCAAGACCGGCATAATCAGGCGACCCTGGTCAAATTGGCTCTTCTACCTGTCCCCACTGTTTGTATTGATGGTACGCATCAATGGGGGGAGGAATGTTAAGATTTCTGTTATTTACATTTTTTTGCATAATTTGCATATTTGATCATTGTTGTCAGATCACGTGTGACTGAGAATTGTATAAATAGAGCGAATGAGTTGTATATAGTGTGAGAGAAAAATAACGACTGTCTGCTGCTAGCTCGCTTCGTAGTTTCTTCCTAGGTTACACCACTAGCATTTAAAGGTTTTCTGGCCGTTTTTAATATAATGATACAAATAATATTCAAAAAAAAACAGAAGAAAATCTTTTTTATTAAAGGTATATAAATATATATATATGTGTGTGTGATATAATTTATTCGAATATAAAATATGAATAATATTATTGTATTTTCGCCCCAGATACAAGTGAAGAAGCTAGCGACTTAGGTATGTATAGCCTCGGAAATATTTGTTATTAAAATGTTTGTGTTTACTACACACAAACACATATGTGAATATTCCATTGTGCCAATATCAATGTTCAAAAACCAAATATTTGCACAATATTATTTATAAACCACAAAACTATTTAATTTATTAAATAGGAACATTTTTACCACTCGTTAACGATACACTCAGACAAAACTTAAGGAAGTTTTACCTTTTAGCATGTATATCGGGACAATAACTCTGAAAGATATTACAGTGGACTTTATTGAAGACACACGAGATAACCAAATATATATACACTCATGGACAAAACTTAAGGAAGTTTTACCTTTTAGCATGTATATCGGGACAATAACTCTGAAAGATATTACAGTGACCTTTATTGAAGACACACGAGATAACCAAGTGTATATACACTCATGGACCAAACTTAAGGAAGTTGTACCTTTTAGCATGTATATCGGGATAATAACTCTGAAAGATATTACAGTGACCTTTATTGAAGACACAAGAGATAACCAAGTGTATATACACTCATGGACAAAACTTAAGGAAGTTTTACCTTTTAGCATGTATATCGGGACAATAACTCTGAAAGATATTACAGTGACCTTTATTGAAGACACACGAGATAACCAAGTGTATATACACTCATAGACAAAACTTAAGGAAGTTGTACCTTTTAGCATATATATCGGGACAATAACTCTGTAAAATATTACAGTGACCTTTATTGAAGACACGCGAGATAACTTAGTGTATATACACTCATGAACAAAACTTAAGGAAGTTGTACCTTTCAGGATGTATATCGGGACAATAACTCTGAAAGATATTACAGTGACCTTTATTGAAGACACACGAGATAACCAAGTGTATATACACTCATGGACAAAACTTAAGGAAGTTGTACCTTTCAGCATGTATATCGGGACAATAACTCTGAAAGATATTACAGTGACCTTTATTGAAGACACACGAGATAACCAAGTGTGAACAACCTCTGTCTCCTTCAAAAAACAGACTCCCAGCGATATCAAAATATAAAACTTCCTTAAGTTTTGTCCATTAGTCTAGGCGCCAAACATTAAACGCCATCTATTGACCGTCTTCGTTAGGGGACTCGGGTCAGTGACAAAGTCACAACACCAGTTTTGGCAAACTGGGAGGCGTTTTTGTGGCTTTGTCAACGACCTAAGTCCGCTAATTTGCCAAGTGTGTCAATAAATGCTTTCTAGCTTTTTCAATCTATTATGACGAGAGAATTATTTTATTTATATATATATATGTGTGTGTATATTATCATTTTTTGTGATGTGATTATCAGAAATTAAATTTATAATACAACATAATGCGGCTTATGATTGTAAAACGATGTTTGACAAGTTTTACGGCAAATGTTTCTTTTGGACGAAAAATCGTAATTTATTTTAAGGAGAAATAACGACTATTTCTATCCCTAGAGATGAAGTATGTAATTGCTGGACACTTTTATTTTTCTGTTCATTATTACTCTTCACAATTCATCCTTTCATACTTCATCCCTAAGGATAGAAATAGTCGTTATTTCTCCTTAAAATAAATTACGATTTTTCGTATGATTCACAACATGATGTGATTTAGGTTGAATATTTTGTGTCCATTTATCTAGTTTCTTTGACTGAATATTGCGAATTAATGTTTTGTTTTGACATTTGGTGTCCAAATATTTATTCGATTTGTTAAACAGATCATTAGGTAATATTCCCTTCAACTTGGGGATTAAAATTTCTATCTTCATTTTATAAATATTTAAATAATAGTGGCAGTGTTTCTATTCAACAACAACAAAAAGGGTTTTTTTAGGGCCCATTGCCCTGTATGGATTCGCCATACAACACAACAAAATAACACAGTATTATTTTTTCTCCCTTTCCCCATGTGCACGAGAGCCTTTGTTTGAAAAGGGATTTATTTACACATATCTATTCTAAAATCTTCCTCACTACCTTTTTGTATATGAATCTATTTACAATTGATCTGTAGAAATTATAGAGTTCTATTGCTATATTTTTATCTTCTGAAATAGTTCTCAGCGTCTTCAGTGGGTTGCTAAATCTCCAGAAGGTGTTTTTAAGAGTAGTTTTTTATTCTCGCATTTAAAAGTTTTCCGCCCGTTTCAAATATAATCTTTCTTGAAAAATTTGTTCTCGCAGGGTTTTTAAGGAGCAGTGAAGGAGAAATTGTTCTTGATTCGAGACATCTGTGGTTGAAATATAAATGAAGCTTCCAACTGTTGATAGCTAACTGAATTCTTTCAATTGTTCTTGCTAGGCGAAGAGCTTCTGAACTGGTTGAAATCATTTTGAAGATTGAGCAATTCATTATTAAATTATATTGAAAAAAGATGCATATATATAATTGATTCAAATATAAAATATATAAATAAATATAATTTCCATTTTTTGTATTTTACAGATATAAGTGAATTTAGCGACTCTATCTCAGGTTTGTATTGCCTAAGAAATATTGTGCATTAAAATGTTTACAATACATATATTTATGGTTATATAAAAGGGCGTACCTGGATCTGTAAAGAAAAAAAAAATTTTTTTTTCTCAAAATATTTCGAGAGATTGCTCCCTCTTTATCAATTTATTGCACAGTGAATTTAATTTACAAATTCTTGTTGATCATATGAAAACAAATTTTCCATTGGTCAAAAACAATTATTAATAATAATACATTTAAAAAATTAATAATAATAATACAATAAAATATTATGAAAATTAAAGGCTCTTTAGAATGCAGTATTTATAAAATGTTTTTGAAACAAAATGTAAGGAAATAAAAATAAGAAGCAAATGAAGTTGACTGTGATTATTATTTAAAAAAAAATTAAGTTAAAAGAGACAAATAAGGTTCGGGGATTTCTTCATATCTGTTTACACTAGCAGGGTCCTTTATTGATGCTATGGCCTCCAGGAACTTCCTCTGGTGTGAGTTCTGGATGCCCCTGTAAAAAGTGGAAGTATTTCCCCAATCTGGCTGATGTCCCGATCGGAGACCATGCTCCACCATGGCAAACTTTTCCTTTGCATACTTCCAAGAAGATTTATGTTCTTGTAGTCTGGTCCCAAGCAAACGGCCTGTCTCTCCAATGTAGGATACATTGCAGCTTTTACATGGGATCCTATGTATCCTACATTGGAGAGACAGGCCGTTTCCTTGGGACCAGACTCCAAGAACACAAATCTTCTTGGAAGTATGCAAAGGAAAGGTTTGCCATGGTGGAGCATGGTCTCCGATCGGGACATCAGCCAGATTGGGAAAATACTTCCACTATTTACAGGGGCATCCAGAACTCACACCAGAGGAAGTTCCTGGAGGCCATAGCATCAATAAAGGACCCTGCTAGTGTAAACAGATATGAAGAAATCCCCGAACCTTATTTGTCTCTTTTAACTTAATTTTTTTTAAAATAATAATCGCAGTCAACTTCATTTGTTTCTTATTTTTATTTCCTTACATTTTGTTTCAAAAACATTTTATAAAATACTGCATTCTAAAAATCCTTTAATTTTCATAATATTTTATTGTATTATTATTATTAAATTTTTAAATGTATTATTATTAATAATTGTTTTTGACCAATGAAAAATTTGTTTTCATGTGATCTACAATAATTTGTAAATTAAATTCACTGTGCAATAAATTGATAAAGAGGGAGCAATCTCTCGAAATATTTTGAGAAAAAAAAATGGTTTTTTTTTTACAGAACCAGGTACGCCCTTTTATATAATCTTAATTAATGGATCGCCTTTTGACTCAAACATATATTTATGTTTTGAATATAGAGCAATCCACAAATAAATCTTTAATTAAAAAGGCATATATTGGATCAAAATATCATTTATTTTACCAATATTTCAGTTGGCTAAACGCCAACCTTTATCAAGGTATTATAACATATTAATGTGTGTCAACAACAAACTCAGCGCCACATATCGTCAATAGAATTAAGTTTTAAAAATATTTTTGCTTGTATTCAATGGGAAGGAAAAATTTGATATATATATTCAATTTATTAAAAATACATATATAGGAACAAAATATCATTTATTTTACCAATATTTCAGTTGGCTGAACGCCAATGGTAATTAAAATATGTTATAATACCTTGATAAAGGTTGGCGTTCAGCCAACTGAAATATTGGTAAAATGAATGATATTTTGATCCAATATATGCCTTTTTCATTAGTATATTTATATATATATATGTGTAATATAATTGATTCAAATATAAAATATGTAAATATATATAATCTCCATATTTGTATTTTACAGATATAAGTGGATTTAGCGATTCTAGCTCAGGTTTGTATTTTCTCATAAATATTGTGTATTAAAATGTCTGTGTTTACTATACATATACTTGTGTTTACTATACCTATGTGTGTGTGTATATATGTTATAAATAAAAAGATATTTTCCTGCTGATTTTGGAATATTAGAGTTATAGATTATATAGCAGTTGCTTGATTTTGGTATCCATGAGTATATTACGTTATTGTTCTGCATTCGTGGTTAAAATATGAATAATGAAAATATTTATCAAAAATATCTTTAATTGAACTAAAGGAATATATAAAAAAAAACATAATTTGATAAAAGTAATGCCTGGCTTAAGGCGTAAGAATCAAAAAATGAAAAACTTATTTACATAATGTACAAAAGGGTTGAGCCGGCCATCGAGAAACAACAACGGAATTATCTTTGCCTTCGCCCGCACAAGTCTCAGTGGAGACTTTTCCGGGCACAATGTAGCTGAAACGAAAAACGGGTTCCAGAGACGGGCAGGTGCGTCGGGGGATGGAGATTTGCCAAGGGGCAATGCTCAGGCTAAAGAAGTCAGGACTGTTACCCCCTGAAGATGTTTTATAACGTGTTTGATTAAGATTTGTTTAAAATTTCTTGTTCAAAGAAGGTTTTAAATGGTGGTTATGAGTAGTTGAATATACAGATATTTACAAGTATAATGATTGGCATGGGAGAAGGCATCTTTTTTTATTATTATTATATATATATATTAATTTTTTTTTCTTTTATTGTATATATTGTTAAAGTTTTTTTTTTTTTTAGAAAACTTTATGTGCCAGTATAAGAGAAACAACAACAATGAGTTTTTTATAGGGGAAGCGTGACCTCTGGCGGTCGATTTAACAGAGTATTTGAATCTATGAAATATAATTTTAAATAAAAATATATTTTTATATAACATATATATATGATATAATTGAATCACAAATGTAAAATATATAAATATATATAATCTCCATTTTTGTATTTTACAGATATGAGTGGATTTAGCGACTCTATCTCAGGTTTGTATTGCCTCAGAAATATTAAGCATTAAAATGTCTGTCTTTACTATGTATATATATGATATAATTGATTCAAATTTAAAATATTAATATATATAATATCAATTTTTGTATTTTACAGATATAAGTGGATTTAGCGACTCTGACTCAGGTTTGTATTGCCTCAGATTATTGTGCATTAAATAATGGTGCTAATCTATATATATATATATATAACATTGAATGTGTGTCTGTACTCAATAGATTATAAACCATACATCCAATCGCCGTGAAACGTTGGGAAGTTGTTTACTATACTACCGGGAAGGATTTTGGTTTGAATTTGATTTGAAATAAATGTTCGTTGCAATTTTATTTACAATTTTTCTAATTTCACTCGCAAACAGCGCCTCTCGCAGCATCTGGTGAAATTACATTTATAAATTGTAAAAATTCTAAAATGTGTTCTAAGTATATATATATATATATATATAATATTTAATAGTAATTAATTTTGAGGATTTAGTAATAACATTTTCGAATGACTTTGTAAAACTTGACATTTTAATATTATTATATATTATTGGAATTTTTTAAAATGTTTCCAAAAAATTTAAACGTGTTCCAAAAATATATTTAAACATATAAATCCATATTTATAAATCTATATATGCATTTTTTTTTTTCGGCAAGGATCCTTCTGACGGGGAGGTTGAAGGCAAGTCCCACTCATTGTATTCCTTCTGTTAAGTGAGACATATAATAAAGCGATAACTTTAGCTGCAATCCCTTCCAACTCACGTGGGTATCTTTGTGGCATACTGAGTGGACAAAGCACACAAACAACATCTGAGTACGACGTAACAATATGTTATATTCAAATTACATATATGTAGGGATAATTTTATTGTTAAATTTCATTTTGATGTATTGTATAAATTTGATCATTAATAAATTATGTTTGAGGTATCAAAACTGCCTTTTTGTTCAAACACAGCAACATGTGAACAGCTAGGTGGAGCAGAGTATCAAACATAAAGTTATCTTGACAAGTATAGATTCAGTAAGGATTGAATGTTTGCTAGAATTGTTTTAACAAATGTTCGTTGGGCAAATTTTACTTGGGTAAAAACCGGGCGAAGCCGGGTACATTCGCTAGTATTATATATAATTATTATATGTATTTATACTGAATGTAATATTTAAATAAAAGACACAATTTTTAATTGGCCTTGTAGAACGAGAGTGGTGTACGCGTGCACATATGGTTTAGTGAAAAACACAAACATCCTCGATAAAGAGAGGCGAGTTACCCCTCGAAATATTGGAACAATAAAATACTTATAAATCCAATATATGCATATTTCATAGATACAAATACTCTGTTAAATCGACCACCAGAGGTCGCGCTTACCCTATAAAAACTCATTTTTGTTGTTCCCCGTTGGCCGGCTCAGAACTTTTGTACATTATGTAAAAAATCTTTTGTTTTCCTTATTCTACTCGCCTTGAGCCAGGCAGTACTTTTATCAAATTGTTTTTTCATGCATATCCCTTAGCTCAAATAAATAAATCTCTAATATTCAATATTATTATTATTCTTTCAAAATTATTATTCCCACGACTGCATTTCCATTACCATAATCCTCAACATGATCTAAATTCAAGCAGAAAATCTCTTTTCTTTATATAAGATGCTTATTTTTAAATATATATATATATGATATAATTGATTCAAATATGTAAATATATATAATCTCCATTTTGTATTTTACAGATATAAGTGGACTTAGCGACTCTTTCTCAGGTTTGTATTGCCTCAGAAATATTGTTCACTATACATATGTAAATAATCCATCGTATCAATATGTAAATAATATTGTTTAATAAAACATCACAAATATTTACACAATATTAAACATCACCACGATTCAATTTACTAAATTAGGAACATTTTTACCATTTTTAACGATATATTTTTATCTAAAAACTAAATGTCTGTAAGCTGAGTTGACTGGGGACGTATAGTCTTTAGTTGTTTGCTTTGTTTATCCCTAGTACACGTGGTACAGGCCATGATAATCATGGTGGGTAGAAGTTGGCGACTACTTTTACTATAAGTGCACCATATATCTACACATGTAAAAAGCAGCTCTACTTTGCATTTACATATGTGCAAGAACCCCGTTTGATTACTTGCACTCGCTGGTGGGGTTGGACTTTTGCAAGAATCGGGGGCCATTGGAGCATTTTTTTTTTTAACAGAAAAAGTGCCCAATTCGGGAATCGAACCCGGGTCGTAGCGGTCAAAAACCAACGGTTTAGACCATCCTTCCACCGACCCCCTGTAGTCTTTAGTGATGAGTCCCGTTTCTTACTGTGTCTTTAGAACTTCCGCAAATGTGTCTCGAGAGGTCCTGGGCAGCGTATAGTTCCTGGCCTTACTTTGGAACACCACATAGGTCCACAACAGGGCGTTATGGTCTGGAATGAAATTTCATTTGATAGCAGGATCCCATAGGTAGTCATTCCTGGCACCCTGACAGCACAACGGTACGTAGATGTCATTCTACTGCTTGTTTTGTTGCTGATCCTCTTACAAAACCCCAAACTTACTTAATTTACTTTCTATTTACATATGCAATCCAAGTTCGAATCCCACATGGGGAAAAGTATTTATATATATATTTATTTAAATATATAATAATTTTAGTTGGACACAGACATGTATTAGAAGTTTGATTTATGTGTATAAAAAACATTCGTGTCTTAATATTTTCATTTCCTATATATTTATACTAGCGGATGTACCCGGCTTCGCCCGTGTTTTACCCGAGTAAAGGTTTGTCTAACGAATCTCTCGATAAAGTGAACATTTTTTCCCGGTCCCTTGAAAAATACTCGATAAGTTGAATAAAATCAATATTAATCGGTACCCGAGTAAAGGTCTGTCTAACGAACATTTGTTAAAACAATTCTCTATAAACTTATAAAAAGAAATAGATATATTTTGATAATTTGAAACTGATAAAGTGATCATTTTTTCCCGGTCCCTGTGTGCCGTGTCATTCTGAATTTTGTCTTTCCTAATTTTCTACATTACAAAATCATCGTTTTATCTAGTGAACATTTTTTCCCGGTCCCTTGAAAAATACTCGATAAGGTTGAATAAATTCATGGTCGTTTATGGAAGATGGACGAAGTTCCCGGAGGTCATCTTGGGCAAGCTCCCGCGAGGCTTTTTTTCTTGTCTACTTGGCATAGCTGTGTCACCAACTCTGCCCTGATTGGTCGGTGGGTACTTGGACTGTCGGCCGGCGGCCGGGCGAATCCATTCTCTCACGGGGTAGGGCAGACCCAAGGTCATCAGAGCAGCAAGCTTAAGCCTATCTCCGTCTCAATGGAGGCGTTGCTTGCGAGTTAAAGCTACAACTCTAAGGATATTAAAGATATTCAAGAAATTATTTTTCGTAAACCTTTCCGGGGATACACCTAATAATATCCCAAAATATCACGGCGATTGGATGTATGGTTTTTGAATCCATAGAGGACACACACACACAGACAGACACACAGACAGACATTCAATTTTATATATATAGATTATAAAAAAGAGATTATCTGCTGATTTTGGAATTAGAGTAATATAGAACTATTACTTGCCGATGCTGATCATACTGAGGAATGGAATACATGATTGGGATTGCAGTCGTGGTAAAATAACCAAATCTTTAGATCAATATTGCTTTAATTTAGCTTATTAAAAATATTTAAACATAAATTTAGAAAAATATTGTCTGGCTTAAGGCGAGTAGAAAAAGGAAAACAAAAGATTATTTACATAATTACAAAAGGTTTGAGCCGGCCAACGGGAAACAAAAACAATAGGTTTTAAATGGGGAAAGTCCCGACATCTGGTGGTAGATATAAACAGAGTAATTTGTTCTTGGATTTATAATTTTAAAATAAAATATAATTTTTATATAAGATATATATATATAATAGTAATAATATATATATATTACTATTAAAAACAAAAAGGCATATCCTGACTGCTCACATGAGTATTTTAGATAGAAGAGCGCCATCTAGTGGAACAGAAATCAACTAACCGTTAATTTAACTTGTTCCATGATATTTGGCCAACCCAATTTCTTGATAAATCAAGAGAAGCCATCCATAAACGCATTTCGCGCTGTTGGCGCTCGTCAGCGTGGGTACAGCCTACTCCACACTGACGAGCGCCAACAGCGCGAAACGCGTTCGTGGATGGCTTCTCTTGATTTATCAAAAAATTGGGTTGGCCAAATATCAGGTAACAGGCTAAATCAATGTTTAGTTGATTTCTGTTCCACTAGATGGCGCTCTTCCATCTGAAAAGCACATAAATCATGAAAAGTCAACCACGTACGCATTTCGGTCTGTACGGTCCATGAGGTACAGCCTGCACCATGCTGACGAGAGCTAACAGCATGAAACGCGTAAAGGATTGGCTTTTCTTAACTCATCAATAAATTAGGTTAGGCAAATATCATCTAACAAGTTAAATCAACGTTTAGTTGATTTCTGTTCTACTAGATGGCGCTCTGTCGTCTAAAATTTTTCATATGAGCGGCCAGGATAAGCCCTCCACATTTTTTGTTTTTAATATCAACTCCTTTTTTCTACTTTTTTTCGAGATTTTTACATTTAAAATGAAAGAATTTAAAAGCACGAATGTTTCTTTTATACATAATACAAACTTCTACTGCCCTTACTGCGATGAAAAAATATATTGGGAGGGCTTGGCTCATCAGTGGTGAACCCTCCCAGCGGTTTCCTTAATTTAATCCACCAGACCGCTTCTCAGAGCTCTAATACTGTATTGGACGATTCTGCTTTTATACGTAGCACTGAAGGATGGAATCTCAGAAATGGTTTTCAAGAAAACTATGGACATAAGCTTATAGGACAGTAGAATTACATTCAATTACTATTAAAAATAAAGAAGGCATCTCCTGACCACGAGCACATGTGCTTTTTAGATGGCAGAGCGCCATCTAGTGGAGCAAAAATAAACTAAACAAAAAGCACATGTGCTCGTGGTCAGGAGATGCCTTCTTTATTTTTAATATTAACACCTGGCTCACTTATCTTTTATTTTTTCCCTTTTGTTTTTACATTTATTACTATATATTATTATGTAATTAATTAATAATTATTTTTAATAGCCACAGTTTATATTAAATAGTTTTGGTATATCCTGATTAAAATTAATTTGAAATTTGTTTCAGATTTTGGTCCAAGGAGAAGTTTTGAACTGGAAGGTAATTATCCATAGTGTTATTTTGTTATTGTGACACATATTATAAAATTTGTTATAATAATTATTGACTATGTTTCTTATGATATTTATTATTGATAATTGTATAGTAAAATATTTATTATATTTTCTATATAGATTGTTAATTTTTGATATATATATTGCCACTTGGAAAATTAGGGAAGACCAACTTCAGGATGAGACAGCAATTTATTTCAGGCAAGAACAAACTATGAATGATAAACAAAAGATAAGGAATGAGGGAAGTTTACAGAGTAGTAAAATATAAACATAAAAAATATGATACTATGTTAATAAAAGAAATAAATACTTTGTTACAATATTATTTATATCTTGCTACTTTCTTCGTCAAGAGACCGGCTATAATAGCAATTCGCCTTATGTTTTAATGGCAAAAGTCGTAAAATCCAGACCCTTTGCATTCGCTTTTTATAAATACTGGAAATCAGCTCAATCAAAATATTTAGCACAGACACCGGATCCAACTCGATAATTGGTCGAGGTCAATACCCAATATTTGTATATAACTATGATGCTAATTTGTTATTTATTTTTATTTTTTTGTCCTACCGGGAGAATCCTGTATGGCACGTGTGCCCAATAAAGGCTATTGTTGTTGTTGTATATTTTGCTACTCTGGAAAATTCCCTCATTGTTTCTCTTGTATTTTATGAATTGTAGTTGATGCTTTCCTACCTCCTTCATAGGTTCTAAAGAGCCATCTTCCTCCTAGGTAAATATTTACCTCTGTACAGAACCAAGTACAGTACATCTGATAAACTGAATGTCTACCATTAGACGTGAAGTCTCAACCTGGATAGTTGGCGACTTCAGTTCGTGGCTCCAGGAATCCTGGTTACCTCAGGAAAGAGAGTGGTTGATGTTTGTGTCTTAAATAAATTGCCGCGTTATCCTGAAGTTTTGAAAAAAGAGGCATCTCCTTATCGTGCAACTAAAAGTTGCTGATGGCTTGCGCCATCTATCGGAATAAATATCAACTATTCTCGTTGATATTGATGAATAAAATCAACGAGAATAGTTGATATTTATTCCGATGGCGCAAGCCATCAGCAAATTTCAGTTGCACGATAAGGAGATGCCTTTTCATAATTTTTGTACCTTATCCCAGTACAATATCACATTTGTATTATTTTTTCATCCTGAAGTTTGTCATTTTCTAATTTTCTTTGTTACAATATTATATCTCTGGACAAGCCTTACTGCAATGATAGAAAGTGTAATACAAGGTATGTCCCATAAGTTCCCGGACTGGGTCCATAAAAAAAAAAGGTAAGTTTTTTTTTTTTTATTAAAACTTTTCAAAGTAATCCCCCCTTGCTTCAACGCACCAGCGCCATCGTTTCTCCCAAATGTCGAAACAGTTTTTATAGGCCTCTTTTGGAATGCTCTTCAATGCCAGCAGCGATTTTTCTATTATGTCTTCCCTGGTGTCAAAATGTCTTCCTTTTAGAACTGCTTTGAGTTTGGGGAACAGGAAAAAGTCATTTGGTGCGATGTTTTGGGAATAGGGTGGTTGAGGTAGGATTTCTGTCCCGTTTTTCGCCAAAAAACTCGTCACCAAGTGCGCTGTGTGAGGGCGGGCATTGTCATGGTGTAGGATCCAGTCACCATTAGTCCATTTTTCTGGCCTTTTTTTTCGAATCGCTTCCCTTAGACGGCGAAGAATGCTCAAATACATTTCCTTAATAACTGTTTGGCCTGCAGGAAGATACTCGTGATGAACAATGCCCTTGTTATCCAAAAAAGCGACCAGCAACACCTTGTTTCTGGATTTCAATATCCTGAATTTTTTGGGTCTAGGCTCACCCTGACCTCTCCACTCGGCAGATTGACGCTTGGTTTCAGGGTCATAGCCATAGACCCATGTCTCATCGCCTGTGATTATCTTGTCTTTCCATTCCGGATCCATTCTTGTCATTTTAAACATGTCTTCACAGGTTGCAAGCCGACACAGATTTTGCTCATTAGTGAGGAATCTTGGGATGCATTTTGCAGGAGTCTTTTTGAGCTTCAAATCTTCGGTTACGATCTTTCCAATCGTTGTTTTAGTGATGCCTGTGTCTTGCTCTAGCTCCAGCAAAGTGGTTCGAGGATTTTCTTTTATCAAATCGGTGATTTTTTGCACATTTTATCAGTACTTTGAAATTTTGGGCGTCCTTGACGAGGAGCATCTTCAATGGAAATTCGCCCAGCTTTAAATCTAGAATGCCATTCAAAATCAGTTGTTTTCTTTGGGGCGTCATTGGGGAATGCTTTATTAAGCATTTCAAAAGTTTCTGTTGCTAATATTTTAAGTTTCACACAAAATTCTATGCAAATCCTCTGCTTCAATTTTTTTCCATCGTAAAATCGCCGCAGCGCTAGGTGTGACCTTTAAATAAATTAGAATTACCTTGGCGCGCGCGCACCTACCGACTCGATATTGGTACCACCGTGTTGCCAGATATTTTTTCTATAATAAACAGTCAAATTTATTTACATTTTCCATTTATTTATTCTTTTATGGACCCAGTCCGGGAACTTATGGGACATACCTTGTATGTGGTGTTTGTAGAGTTATAATGTTTAATACTAAATCTCTAATAATTAATATATCAAATTTTAACGATAGCTTGCATACAATAATATTATAATTTTGAACATATTAGAAATTTTATATACACTAATGGACACAAAAAACTTAAGAATGTGGAAAGTGTCTCTGTTATCGCCGGTCGTCTGTTTTTTTTTTTTTTTTTTCTCTTTTTTGAAGGAGACAGAGGTTGTTCACATTTGGTTATCTCGTGTGTCTTCAATAAATTTCATTGTAATATTTTTCAAAGTATATGCCTCGTATATGCTGAAAGGTACAACTTCCTTAAGTTTTGTTCATGAGTGTATATACACTTGGTTATCTCGTGTGTCTTCAATAAAGGTCACTGTAATATCTTTCAGAGTTATTGTCCCGATATACATGGTAAATGGTACAACTTCCTTAAGTTTTGTCCATGAGTGTATATACACTTGGTTATCTCGTGTGTCTTTAATAAAGATAACTGTAAAATATTTCCCATAGTTATTTTCTGAATCCCGATATATACATGCTAAAAGGTACAACTTCTTTAAGTTGTGTCCATGAGTGTATATACACTTGGTTATCTCGTGTGTCTTCAATAAAGGTCACTGTAATATCTTTCAGAGTTATTGTCCCGATATACATGGTAAATGGTACAACTTCCTTAAGTTTTATCCATGAGTGTATATACACTTGGTTATCTCGTGTGTCTTTAATAAAGATAACTGTAAAATCTTTCACATAGTTATTTTCTGAATCCCGATATATACATGCTAAAAGGTACAACTTCTTTAAGTTTTGTCCATGAGTGTATATACACTTGGTTATCTTGTGTATCTTCAATAAAGGTCACTGTAATATCTTTCAGAGTTATTGTCCCGATATACATGCTGAATGGTACAACTTCCTTAAGTTCTGTCTATGAGTGTATATACACTTGGTTATCTCGTGTATCTTCAATAAAGGTCACTGTAATATCTTTCAGAGTTATTGTCCCGATATACATGCTGAATGGTACAACTTCCTTAAGTTCTGTCTATGAGTGTAAAACGAAAATTAAAATTATACCGCGAATGTTTCTTTTAAAAATCGAAATTTATTTTCAAAGAGAAATAGCGACATTTCTAACTTTGAGGATGAGGTATGGAAAGGTGAAACATGAAGAGTAATGGAGAACGGAAAAATAAAAAGTGTCCAGGGGCGGGAACGAACCCACACCCTTCTGCTTACCGGGCAGGTGCCTTGTCCACTCGGCTACCCTGGACGTATTTTTCCGTTCATAACTTATATTTAAAGTAACATTTAAAATACAATATAACGCGGATGATGATTGTAAAACGAAAATTAAAATTATACCGCGAATGTTTCTTTTAAAAATCGAAATTTATTTTCAAAGAGAAATAGCGACATTTCTAGCTTTGAGGATGAGGTATGGAAAGGTGAAACATGAAGAGTAATGGAGAATGGAAAAATAAAAAGTGTCCAGGGGCGGGAATCGAAGGAATCGAAATCTGTCTATGAGTGTATATACAGAGGGTGTTTTCACACTTATAGGAAACGAGCGCCCGGTGTAAAAGAGGAACTATTACTTTATTTTAAAAAATCAACAACGTGGAATTCGAAAAGGCTTAAGCTAATTCTAACACGCAATGCATATCTTTTGTTATTTAAAAAAATGCCCTTCAAATACAATATTTTCATAAGAGGTTATTAGATAATAAAAGGCATATATTTTATTAAATCCAATATATGCCTTTTATTATCTAATGAATTAAGTATGGATTGCTCTATTTTCAAAACAAAATAAGAGGTTATATTTCAGGACTTTCCAGAGCTATTCTTACCTATTTGGACATTATTAAAATATGCAAACAAGATGATATCAACATTTCTAAAAAAGGTATTTATAATATTATTCACGACAAAAATATCAGGTTTTTATTCAAAGCACCTACGGAGAAATGGACAAAATATTATCACCCCCTATATCTGTGAGAACTCCTGCAACTGTCAAAAAAGTGAAAAATATATTACAAAATAAATTCCTATGCCACAAAGAGATATAGCCAAATTAATAGTAACATCAGTGTCAACAATAAATAAAATAATAAATAAAGATTTAGGCCTAAAAGCTACAAAAAAACATGCGCTTCACAAATTGTTTCAGAGCCATATTCGTCAGCGACACACTATCAGCAGATATTTTTATGAAAATTTCTTGGCTGCTGATAGATGGAAATTTATTGTTACATTTGACGAAGCATGGGTATATTTAACCGATTGCTACAGAAAAAGAGCTATATACTATCAAAAAAGGGTGGAAATATCTAGGCCAATTTGGGTGAAGGAATGTGCCGAAAGTTACCCCAAAGGATTTATGGTGGCATGCGGTATATCATATTGCCACGTGGAAAATTAGGGAAGACAAAAACTTCAGGAGGAGACAACAATTTATTTCAGGCAAGGACAAACTATGAATGATAAACAAAATATAAGCAATGAGGGAAGTTTACAGAGTATAGTAAAATATAAAAAATGAAAAAAGAATGATACTCTGTTAATATAAGCGTAAAATAATAAATGCTTGTAAAATAATAAATACTTCGCTACATAGCTCCTTCCCTATGAGAGCTGTGACCCACAGCTAGCAATTATTGTAGATACTGACATGGATCTGACGTGCTTCTACCAAGGATTCCATCGAAGTCTTGTAACTTTGTCCCTAGTACCTTTGCGTCCTTTTTCTTGCCGCGTAAAGAGCGGCTTTGTCGTCGTATCGTCGTCTATAGGGACATCGTCATCTTGGAAGGAAGTCTTGGCTTTGACACGGCGGTGGAATCCTGGAACCAGTCTCTGACAATGTGGATCACAGCATCCATGGCCTCTAGGTCTTCTCGGAGATATTCAGTTTGTCTTCCCTAATTTACCACGTGGCATTTTGGTGGAGATGCCGGGGACAAGAAGCCTATCGTGACCCTTGGTAAGTGCTCTTTAGAAGTTCAAATCAAAGGACTCGATATTATTTTTTATTTTGTAGTAGCCGCTGAATGTAGCCACGATTGTATACTGGGCTGGGATTTCTTCAGAGCCACAGATGCCATTATAGATTGTGGGAAAAACAAATTGTATTTAAGCGAAGCTGAAAAATCCTACGAATGGAAAGACCTGAAACTTTGTGCTGCTATGGACTGTGTCCTACCGCCGAAATCTTTTGGCAAGATAGTTGTCACCAACCAGGATGTATTTGGCAGCAGAGATGTAGTCGTTACAGGTTCCAAACGCCTGCAGTTGGAAAAAGGACTTTTTATTCCCTTTTCCCTCGTTAGGTTCTTACATGGCAGAGCGGTGTTAAGGGTGACTAACAGTACTCACCAGTCTCAAGTGATACCTTGGACATGAAGGTAGGAACAATTCAAGATCTAGAAGTAGGGAGCATATCTAATCTTGACGCTTGTTCTGAAATAGCTGGAAAAGACGAAGTAACTTCCCCAGATGTGAGAGAATGTTTAATTTCAATGATTTCTACTGATTTGGAGGAAACAAAGAAAAACAGATTACTCACGTGCTGATATATTCGACTTTGAGAAAAAGAGCTTCCCTGTCTCTGGCGAAATAAAACATAAAATCGATACGAGTGATTATCCGCCTGTCAGACAGCGTCCTTATAGAGTGTCTCCCGCCGAAAGACGTGTCATTCAGAGTGAAGTAGAGAAAATGATGGAGACCAAAATCATCCGGCCATCATCAAGTCCATGGGCCTCTCCCGTTATATTAGTGAGGAAGAAGGACGGCTCATTGAGATTCTGTGTCGACTATCGTCGTCTAAACAAAATTACAAAGAAAGATGTTTACCCTCTCCCTCGTATCGATGACGCGCTGGACACCCTTTCTGGATCCAGGTACTTCTCCACTATGGATATGAGATCGGGTTACTGGCAAATCGAAGTAGACGATAAGGACTGGGAGAAAACGGCATTTATCACTCCAGATGGGCTTTGTGAATTTAATGTAATGCCATTCGGACTATGCAATGCACCAGCAACTTTCGAGCTAATGATAGACAACGTCCTATGGGGATTTAAATGGGACATGTGTTTATGCTACTTAGACGACATTGTAGTCTATGGATCGACCTTTAAAGAACATTTAACACGTTTATACTAAGTTTTGAGATGCATTCAGCAGGCCGGGCTGTGCCTGAATTATAAAAAGTGTCATTTCGCCTCGAGACAAATAACTATCCTCGGGCACGTCGTTAATGAATTTGGAACGCAGCCAGACCCAGAAAAAGTGAAAGCCATTGTCCACTTTCCAAAACCCCGTAATATCAGTGAGACCAGAAGTTTCTAGGGTTAAGTTCGTACTATAGACGCTTCATCAAAAGTTATGCTAACAAGTCTCGACCCTTGAATAGCCTTTTAAAGAAAGAGGAAAAATTCATTTGGGGCGAAGAACAAGATGAATCTTTCCGGATTCTCAAACAGGAATTGGGATCTTCGCCTGTGTTAGGACATTTCATAGAAGGTGCGGAAACTCATGTCTATACTGATGCAAGCGGTTATGGTTTAGGGGCAGTTCTTGTTCAAATCCAGAATGACGCGGAGAGACCTATAGCCTATGCCTCGCAAACACTAACCAAAGCGGAAAAGATTTATTCGACTACAGAAAAGGAATGCCTCGCAGTTGTTTGGGCCCTTGGTAAATTCCGCCCGTACCTATATGGCAGACCCTTTACTGTGGTTACCGACCATCACTCGCTATGTTGGCTGGTAGGCTTGAAAGATCCATCCGGCCGCTTAGCCCGTTGGGCCCTCAAACTACAAGAATACGACATAAACATCGTTTACAAAACGGACGGAAGCATAAAGACGCTGACTGTTTGTCAAGAAGCTCCTTGGCTAACACCGCGGAGATAGAAGGGCACATTATTTCTATCCAAGACGTTGCAGAAGAACAAAGTAAAGACCCTCATTTGGTTGGGATCCGTGAAAAACTTGCCAATGAAAATTTAAAAGGGTATCAGATGATTGGAGGCGTTCTCTATAAGAAAAATTACGACCCTGAGGGCAAACCATGGCTGCTAGTAGTCCCAAAACAGATGAGGCACGAAATTCTTAAAGATGTCCACGACACTCCAATGGCCGGTCATTTGGGGTTTGCCAAGACCTATGACCGCGTTAGAAAGAGATTCTATTGGCCTGGACTTTATAGGACAGTTTCCCAATACATTGCTCATTGTAAAGAATGCCAGCGAAGGAAGGGCGTGCCTCAGAAACCCCCTGGACTACTGGTCCCAATACCGCCAACTACCTCGCCTTTTCAAAAGATAGGAATTGATTATCTGGGAAGATTCCCCATATCTCACACGGGAAATAGATGGATAATAGTCGCGACTGATTATCTCACCAGATTTGCGATAACAAAGGCCGCGACAACAGCGGAAGCTACTGAATTAGCAACCTTCCTTATTGAAGACGTCATACTCAAGCACGGCGCTCCTCGGGAAATCATCACGGACAGAGGAAGAAATTTCATGTCTCAGACCATACGAGAAATAAATACTTCGCTACAATATGAAGGAAAATTAAAAATAAGAAAAGTTGATAGAAATGCCAAAATAAACTCGGAGTACTATCAAAACAACATTTTAGAACCTATATTTTAAATGATATTCCCTCTATCTATGGAAAACAGAGCAACAAAGTCTGGTTTCACCATGATAACGCCACAAGTCATACCTCATCTTCAACCCAAGCTTATTTGGAAGATCTAAGGCAAAGAATAGGAATCAACACTATTCCAATAAACAGAACCCCTGTAAAATGTCCTGATTTAGCCCCGATGGATTTTTGCATTTTTGGATGCCTTAAAAGAGCACTTGGAAAGAGACACCCTAGGACAATTGAAGGTCTCTGGAAAGTGGTAAAGGAAGAATGGGATCTTTTGAGTATGACCATGATCAGAAAGTGTCTGCTGTCGTAGAAAATCAGGTACCGTTCTGTAAATAAACAAAAAGGCTTTCAAATAGAACATTTGAAAATTTTCAAATATGGTGTTAATTTTTAATATTTTATAATAAAACTTTTTTCCTATAAGTGTGAACATCCTCTGTATTATGTTATGTAACGAGACCAATACACACGATTTGTTAAAGTAAAACTCACACTTGCCACTATACTTACTGCGATGAAAAAATATGTTTAATAATTATTATATGTGTTTTTGTCTAGGTTTTTCTGAATATTTGGAGATGTGGGAAGGTATATTATACATCTTGTAACATTATATAATATATATGAAAATACGAAACTATTATAGACATGTATGATTCTTTTGAAATTAAACAATTTCTACTGCCCTTACTGCAATGAAAAGTTTTCCATACATTTTTTGCCCAAACGTCTTTATTTTCATATAAATAGACAACTCTTTCTTGATGGGTCGATTTTTTTTTTAAAGAATGTATATATATTTTTAAAAAACATGGTCAAATACTAAAAGTATCAATTTCATCAAATTTTTATGTTTTTCTAAATGTTTTTTATGTCCAGTTCGAGGAAAAAAGAAAGGTAGGTAAAAGCATGTCTTTTTTAAGCTAGTTACTGAAACATTTTACTATCTACAGGAAAACCTGGTAGAATTAGAAGTAGACGATGTATTTGAATCTTTACTGTTAATTTTATATGATTTTTTTTTATTTATCAATCCACACCAGGCGCTTTATTGAAATATTTGCACCTAATACAGAGGAAACAAAACAACAAATAAATTAGAACTTAGAATTAAATATGAAAAAATAGTAAAAATGTGATATTGTACTGGGATAAGGTGCATAAATTATGAAAAAGACATCTCCTTATTGTGCAACTGAAAGTTGCTGATGGCTTGCGTCATCTATCGGAATAAATATCAACTATTCTTGTTGATTTTTAATTATTCCAGGATTAGCCAAATACCCATTCTTGATTAATCAAGAAAAGCTGACCAGTTTTTCAGGATACCTGAATGACCTGTTTTTTTGGTCGTAGAGGTACAACTTGCACCACGCTGATGAGGGCCAATAGCCCGAAACGCGTCCGTGGTTAGCTTTTCTTGATTAATCAAGAATGGGTATTTGGCCAATTCTGGAATAATTAAAAATCAACGAGAATAATTGATATTTATTTCGATAGATGGTGCAAGCCATCAGCAACTTTCAGTTGCACGATAAGGAGATGCCTTTTAGAATTAAATATTTACAAATTTACATGTATTATTGTACAGAGCTCTTAAAATGTATATAGACAAAGTGGCTGATGTAAGAGAATTGAATCATTTAGATCAGGGAACAATCTCACTTCTGTAAAGTTCGGACAGTCGTAGATAAGGTGAAGTTTGTTCAGTTTCTCCGCAGGAACAAAATTTTATATTATTAACCTTCTTCTTTTTATAAACCTGATAAAATGGAAGTTATATGAATATTATCATATGTTTTAAAACCTTTAAAAAGATTTTACCTGGTATGTAAATTTTATATATTATATTATATTTATATTCTATTATTTCATATATTAACACTATATTTTTTCGGAGAAAAAATTAATGGTAAAAACAAAGGTTAATAACATAACATTTATAACATTCCCTGTTTACATATTGTTTTCAGATAAACCTGAGGAAAACAACAAAGGTAACTGGCATAAAATTTATAGCATTCCCTTTTTACATTTTATGTATAGAAAACCCTGGGGAAAACAAAGGTAAATGGCATAACAATTATAACATTCCCTGTTTACATATTGTTTTCAGATAAACCTGGGGAAAACGACAAAGGTAAATGGTATAAAATTTATAACATTCCCTATTTACATATTGTAACAAAGTATTTATTATTTTATTAGCAGAGTATCATTTTTTATGTTTAAATTTTGCTATTCTGTACACTTCCCTCTTTTACTTATCTTTTGTTTATCACTCATAATTTGTTCTTGCCTGATATAAATTGCTGTCTCATCCTGAAGTTGGTCTTCCCTAATTTTCCACTTGTCAATATTGTTTCCAGGTAAACCTGAGAAAAACAACAAAGGTAAATAACATAACATTCTCTATTTACATATCATGTATAAGTAAACCTTGGAAATACAAAGGTAAATACACCCATACCTCGCTTTGCGTCGGGGTTACGTTCCAAACACGACGCAAATTGAAACGACGCAAAGTGAAAATATGTGAAGGCGCAATCAAAAACAAAGCTGTTGCCATATTTTATGAAGAAAAATTCAAAAAAAAAATTAAAGACTCGAATCCAAAACAACGCAACTTAGAAAATCTAACGACGCACAGTGAAAATCAGTAAAAATTAAGCAGCGACGCAACTTCGAAAAAAACGCAAAGCGAGATATTGGTGTATACCATTTATTTTAGTTTTCATATTTATAATTTGATATACCTATACAGGAAAGGGATCTGAACAAAAGAAAGGTGAAAATTTTAATAATTTTAATATAAGGTTAAATTCATACTTATACATCCATGCTTTCACACACAATATTTTTCTTCATTTCTAACGTTTTGCTGACCCACTCTCACCTTTTTCAGCAACCCTATATGGTTTATCTTTCTGCCATTTCATGAAGATATACAGAAAAACGTGTAGAGCGTTCTGTGAGTCGATATAAAGATTAAAGTAGATATTCAGTCTTATTTCTCCTTTAAAAAATCGAATTTTCGTTCAAAAGAAACACACGCGGGATAATTTTCAAATGTTCGTTCTACACATATTAATATGTTATTATACCTTGATAAAGGTTGGCGTTCAGCCAACTGATATATTGGTAAAATAAATGATATTTTGATCTAATATATGCCTTTTTTAATTAAAGATAAATATAAATAATCTCCATTTTTGTATTTTACAGATTTAAGTGGATTTAGCGACTCTATCTCAGGTATGTATTGCCTCAGAAATATTGTGTATTAAAATGTTTGTGTTTACTATACATACATATAGGTGATAGCTTTTCAGTTTTCAAAGCTGGTGTTGTGGCTTTGTCACCGACCCGAGACCGCTAGGTTGCGGTGACGGTCAATAGATGGCGTCTAGTTTTGACGTCTATTTTGACGGGAGAGGTGACCTTTGTCTCTTTAGATCAATATCCTCCCGGCAAAATTCCCATCTATATATATATATATATATATATATATATTAAAAATGAAGAAGGCATCTCCTGACCACGAGCACATGTGCTTTTTAGATGGTAGAGCGCCATCTAGTGGAGCAAAAAAATTTTTTCTATTGTTTTTTCATATGTTAAGCGTCTTTACGCAAATTTTGCCTTAAATACCCATTTCTTGATTTTTCGGGAAGCCATTGGGACCAAAAATATTTTTGGTCGCAGTGGTTACAGCCTTCTCCACGCTGACGAGCGCCAACAGCGCGAAACGCGTTCGTGGATGGCTTTTCATGATTTATCAAGAAATTGGGTCGGCCAAATATCACGGAGCAAGCTAAATAAACGTTTTGTTTATTTTTGCTCCACTAGATGGCGCTCTGCTATCTAAAAAGCACATGTGCTCGTGGTCAGGAGATGCCTTCTTTATTTTTAATATCAACACCTGACCCACTTATCTTTTATTTTTTTCTATTGTTTTTTCATATATATATGTAAAAAAATATTTTAAAATAAAATAATAAAAAGGTCAGGTATTTGTTAATAAAATCAAAAAAAGGCATATCCTGACCAGGTTCACATGAACTTTTTATTATTTTTTCACATGTTTGTCGTATTTACGCAAGTTTGGCCTTAAATACACATTTCTTTATTTCTCAGGAAGTCTCTGGGACCAAAATATTTTTGGTCGTAGAGGTACAGTCTGCACCACGCTGAAGAGGGCCAACAATCCGAAACGCGTTCGCGTTTGGCTCTCGTCAGCGTGATGCAGGCTGTACCTCAACCACCAAAATTTGGTCCCAGAGGCTTCCTGAGAAATTAAGAAATGAGTATATAAGGCCAATTTGTGTAAATGGTTTGGCCATATATCATAGAACAAGTTAAATCAACGTTTAGTTTATTTTTCTTCTACTAGATGGCGCTCTGCCATCTAAAAATGCTCATGTAAGTGGTCAGGATATGCCTTTATATATATATATATATATATATATATATATATATATATATGTAAATAAGTGGGTCAGGTGTTGATATTAAAAATTTTAAAAAGGCATATCCTGACCAGGAGCACATGTGCTTTTTCAAAAGGCAGAGCGCCATCTGGTGGAACAGAAATCAACTAAACATTAATTTAGCCTGTTCCCTGATATTTGGCCAACCCAATTTCTTGATAAATCAAGAAAAGTCATCCACGAACGCGTTTCGCGCTGTTGGCGCTCGTCAGCGTGAAGTAGGCTGTACCACTGCGACCAAAAGGAATTTTGGTCCCAGAGGCTTCTTGAGAAACCAAGAAATGGGTATTTAAGGCCAAACTTTGCGTAAATACGCTTAACACGTGAAAAAAAAAACATTGGGTTGGACAAATATCAGGGAACAGGCTAAATCAATGTTTAGTTGATTTCTGTTTCACCAGATGGCGCTCTGCCTTCTGAAAAGCACATGTGCTCTTGGTCAGGATATGCCTTTTTTATTTTTAATATATAAATATATAAACTTGAATAAAATAAAGCTATATGAACACTTGTATTGTATATCCTTTGCTTAGTATTGTGTCAATTTTTGTCGTTTATATATAGGAAAAGTAAATGCTCTAAAATTAAATAATTTTGCATATTTACCTTCTAAATTACATATTGTTTTTCAGGGAAACCTGGTGAAAACATAGGTAAATGAACTATTTGTATTTTTTTGTTGCATAATAATTTCTAATCTATATATATCTTTATAGTGAGAGAAAATGACCGAAATGATGGTAAATAATTTTACATGTTTAATTTATTATATTTGTTAATGTTTTTCTGTTTAGAAAACCTTGGAAATAATAACGGTAATTAATACATTTTATATAAAAATATTATTTTATTTAAAATCACATTTTCATAGATTCATATATTCTGCTTAATCGACCGCCATAGGTCACTCTTCCCCTATAAAACCTCGTTGTTGTTCTTTCCCGCTGGCCGGCTCAAAACTTTGTACATTATGTAAATATTCTTTTGTTTTCCTTGTTTACTCGCCTTAAGCCAGGCAGCACTTTTATCAAACCATGTTTTTATGTATCTAATAAGCTCCAATTAAAGCAATTTCTAATCTTTACTATTTTTATTATTTTACTTTCAAGATTCTTGCCACGACTGCATTACCAATACCATTTAGTCCTAAAAAAGAACCAGCAAATAATTCCATATCTAATCCTCACGATAATCAAAAATCAAGCAGAAAATCAAATCTCATTTGTTTTTATAACATACATATATTATATTAATATATATTTTAAATATTTATATTTTTAGGTAAAGGAAAAGGTCAAAATAAGGGTAAATATTGTTTTGAAAATATAGAAATCCATAAATAAATCTTTAAATAAAAAGGCATATATATTGGATCAATTGAATGATGAATTTGAATCATCAAATATATGCCTTTTTTAAAGGGTAAATATTTCACATTTTTTAAATTACCATATGAACATGTTTTGCTGTTCAGGTAAACCGGGAAAAAATAAAGGTAAATATAATGTTATATTGTTTT
>CP092874.1:9108559-9119174 GCA_030710605.1 Cordylochernes scorpioides
AGCCATTCTATAAAGTCGGGGTTGATCTCCTTGGAAGATTTCCAGTTTCTAAAGATGGAAACCGTTGGATCATTGTGTGCACGATTATATGACAAGGTATGCCATAACGAAAGCGATCCCAGACGGAGGAGCAATCGAAACAGCTAAGTTCCTGGTTGAAGACGTCATCTTGAAGCATGGAGCTCCTAGAGAAATGATAACAGATCGCGGCAGAAATTTCATTTCTCAAGTAATAAAAGAGATCAATGCTCTGTGCGGAATTGTGCACAGATTTACAACGGCCTACCATCCCCAGACCAACGGCCTGACTGAAAGGTTCAACAAAACTCTGGGAGACATGCTGTCCATGTACACAGGTGTTGAGCAGAAGGACTGGGACCAAGTTTTGCCCTATGTAACTTTTGCTTACAACACTGCTAAACAGGAGGCGACCGGCTACACCCCGTTCTTTCTTGTCCACGCCCGCGAGGCCGAGACCTACATCGATGCCGTACTACCCTACCTACCAGATGAGATCTCTAACGACTACGTTGGAGAACTTGTGACCAAAGCTGAGGAAGCGCGTCAACTCTCCCGATCACGCCTTCTACAATCACAGGCGAAAGGACCGTAGACTATACGACCAGAAACATACTCCAGTCTATTACCAGAAGGATGATCTTGTGTGGGTTTTTACTCCCATCCGGAAAGTAGGACTATCAGAAAAGCTACTGAAGAGATACTTCGGTCCCTATAAGGTGACCAAGAAGCTTTCAGAAGTTACGTATGAAGTAGAGCCCGTGGACCCCTCTCCCCGATCACGGAAAGCCAAGGATATCGTCCATGTCATTCGGATGAAGCCCTACCTGGACCCTGAAGAACAACATTCTATTCTGCTAGGGAACACCAGCCGTGATAGATTTCCTTCCAGAACAAGGGCTGAGACAAGCTAATCAGCGGGTCGCTGTTTTTTTCTAAGGAGGAATAATGTCAAGAAGCCCAGCGGCTCCAATCACGAGAGGCCCCATGGGACGTTTGTCAATCATCGCTGGACACCGGGTGTGAGGGGTTCTGGGGAATCTGGCCGGCGGGGGGAGCTGAGGTCCCTCATTAGGATTAACCTTAACTTGGGGTAAGTTCTACTTTATCCATCTCCCTATAAAAACCCCTTATAATAAATTAATTATCCCCAAACTTGCCCTTGCTTTATTTATCTCCGCGACAATATATATGCCTTTTTAATTAAATTATTATGTATTCTGTGAATTAAAAAATAAAAAGTAATGGGATGTCAGAAGGGCGAGCCATAAAAATATATAATCACATAAGATTATTTTAAAATATTTTAGAAAATTCTCTCTTCAGAGGATATATATTGCATTTAATTAAATAGTATTTCAAATAAGACTTCATTAGATATGCATTATTATTTTAAATATTATTCTTATATATATATGCGAATGAAAATGCGTTTTTCTTTGAAATTCTAAATAGTTTCCAAAAAATAGGTTTTAAGCTCTCCATGAGCGAATTTATGTTCTGAGGAAAATAATTAGATAGCATACCATATATGGTGAAAATTTAAATTCCAAAGTTTTCTTTTAAATCGAATTTTAAAATAAATTAGATTTTTAATGTAATCTCTTATAGAAATACAACACGAACTATCTGCAATTTCTATTTTTAAAAATCAATATATAAAATAAATTATCTTTGAGAAAATTTTAATTATTTAAATAAATGAAATAAATAGATATAATATATTAATAATGTACACATAAAATAAAATCTATATATATTTTTAATTCTAGATTTTCCCTAATTACAATATTTTTTTTTTTTAAAGAAAAATATTTAATATTGATTATTAAAAGGAATTTAAAAAAAGAATGGTTCTTTTCTCTTATATAATTAATGATCAGAAATATTAATAATATTTTATTTTAATATATTAAGAGAGATAATAAGGAAGGAGGATATATAAATAAGGAAAAAGGGATAACTGTATTTAATAAAATGAAGCATGGTTATGTACTTTTTTTTTAATATAATTTTTTATTATTTATTAGAGCATAGCTTTTGTATTCGATGTTTATAAAAAAAAAAACTTGTAATCTAAATTTCTAAATGTATTTTTACTTCTTTGTTCCTTTTATAATTTCTTTTTTTTTTACCATTATTATAGATAGATATATCATTATTAATTGTCTCTTCTCAATTTTTATTTATATAATTAATTATCTTGTGCTAATATAAATAGTGCAATATATACATATGTAATAAGTTAGATAATGAATTAGCTTATTTTGAAGTTTCCCTGTTACCCTTTTCAAAGTGTAAAGATTAATACAAAGCTGTCAAAAGTTGTGTGAGGTTTCTATGTTGAAAAAGGCGACACACAGCGAGTTACTGAAACGTCAATAATAATAAAATTAGAAAGGTTGATGTGTTTCTTTTGGTAATTAATTATCAACAAGGTTATAACACGAAACTTCCAATAAAGACTTACAGGAACGGCTATAGGAGAACTGGGCTATATGTCTGCTAACTACAATAAACAAGACTGCCATCACAACAACAAGGTTATAACACGAAACTTCCAATAAAGACTTACAGTAGCCGCTATAACTGGTTGTTATACAGGAACGGCTATAGGAGAACTGGGCTATATGTCTGCTAGCTACAATAAACAAGACTACAATCACAACAACAAGGTTATAACACGAAACCTCCAATAAAGACTTACAGTAGCCGCTATACTGGTTGTTATACAGGAACGGCTATAGGAGAACTGGGCTATATGTCTGCTAGCTACAATAAACAAGACTGCCATCACAACAACAAGGTTATAACACGAAACTTCCAATAAAGACTTACAGTAGCCGCTATACTGGTTGTTATACAGGAACGGCTATAGGAGAACTGGGCTATATGTCTGCTAGCTACAATAAACAAGACTACAATCACAACAACAAGGTTATAACACGAAACTTCCAATATAGACTTACAGTAGCCGCTATACTGGTTGTTATAAAAGAACAGCTATAGGAGAACTGGGCTATATGTCTGCTAGCTACAATAAACAAGACTACAATCACAACAACAAGGTTATAACACGAAACTTCCAATAAAGACTTACAGTAGCCGCTATACTGGTTGTTATACAGGAGCAGCTATAGGAGAACTGGGCTATATGTCTGCTAGCTACAATAAACAAGACTGCCATCACAACAACAAGGTTATAACACGAAACTTCCAATAAAGACTTACAGTAGCCGCTATACTGGTTGTTATACAGGAACAGCTATAGGAGAACTGGGCTATATGTCTGCTAGCTACAATAAACAAGACTGCCATCACAACAACAAGGTATAACACGAAACTTCCAATAAAGACTTACAGTAGCCGCTATACTGGTTGTTATACAGGAACAGCTATAGGAGAACTGGGCTATATGTCTGCTAGCTACAATAAACAAGACTGCCATCACAACAACAAGGTTATAACACGAAACTTCCAATAAAGACTTACAGTAGCCGCTATACTGGTTGTTATACAGGAGCAGCTATAGGAGAACTGGGCTATATGTCTGCTAGCTACAATAAACAAGACTACAATCACAACAACAAGGTTATAACACGAAACTTCCAATAAAGACTTACAGTAGCCGCTATACTGGTTGTTATACAGGAACAGCTATAGGAGAACTGGGCTATATGTCTGCTAGCTACAATAAACAAGACTGCCATCACAACAACAAGGTTATAACACGAAACTTCCAATAAAGACTTACAGTAGCCGCTATACTGGTTGTTATACAGGAACAGCTATAGGAGAACTGGGCTATATGTCTGCTAGCTACAATAAACAAGACTGCCATCACAACAACAAGGTTATAACACGAAACTTCCAATAAAGACTTACAGTAGCCGCTATACTGGTTGTTATACAGGAACGGCTATAGGAGAACTGGGCTATATGTCTGCTAGCTACAATAAACAAGACTGCCATCACAACAACAAGGTTATAACACGAAACTTCCAATAAAGACTTACAGTAGCCGCTATACTGGTTGTTATACAGGAACAGCTATAGGAGAACTGGGCTATATGTCTGCTAGCTACAATAAACAAGACTGCCATCACAACAACAAGGTTATAACACGAAACTTCCAATAAAGACTTACAGTAGCCGCTATACTGGTTGTTATACAGGAACAGCTATAGGAGAACTGGGCTATATGTCTGCTAGCTAAAATAAACAAGACTGCCATCACAACAACAAGGTTATAACACGAAACTTCCAATAAAGACTTACAGTAGCCGCTATACTGGTTGTTATACAGGAACAGCTATAGGAGAACTGGGCTATATGTCTGCTAGCTACAATAAACAAGACTGCCATCACAACAACAAGGTTATAACACGAAACTTCCAATAAAGACTTACAGTAGCCGCTATACTGGTTGTTATACAGGAACAGCTATAGGAGAACTGGGCTATATGTCTGCTAGATACAATAAACAAGACTGCCATCACAACAACAAGGTTATAACACGAAACTTCCAATAAAGACTTACAGTAGCCGCTATACTGGTTGTTATACAGGAACAGCTATAGGAGAACTGGGCTATATGTCTGCTAGCTACAATAAACAAGACTACAATCACAACAACAAGGTTATAACACGAAACTTCCAATAAAGACTTACAGTAGCCGCTATACTGGTTGTTATACAGGAACAGCTATAGGAGAACTGGGCTATATGTCTGCTAGCTACAATAAACAAGACTGCCATCACAACAACAAGGTTATAACACGAAACTTCCAATAAAGACTTACAGTAGCCGCTATACTGGTTGTTATACAGGAACTGCTATAGGAGAACTGGGCTATATGTCTGCTAGCTACAATAAACAAGACTGCCATCACAACAACAAGGTTATAACACGAAACTTCCAATAAAGACTTACAGTAGCCGCTATACTGGTTGTTATACAGGAACGGCTATAGGAGAACTGGGCTATATGTCTGCTAGCTACAATAAACAAGACTGCCATCACAACAACAAGGTTATAACACGAAACTTCCAATAAAGACTTACAGTAGCCCGCTATACTGGTTGTTATACAGGAACAGCTATAGGAGAACTGGGCTATATGTCTGCTAGCTACAATAAACAAGACTGCCATCACAACAACAAGGTTATAACACGAAACTTCCAATAAAGACTTACAGTAGCCGCTATACTGGTTGTTATACAGGAACAGCTATAGGAGAACTGGGCTATATGTCTGCTAGCTACAATAAACAAGACTGCCATCACAACAACAAGGTTATAACACGAAACTTCCAATAAAGACTTACAGTAGCCGCTATACTGGTTGTTATACAGGAACAGCTATAGGAGAACTGGGCTATATGTCTGCTAGCTACAATAAACAAGACTGCCATCACAACAACAAGGTTATAACACGAAACTTCCAATAAAGACTTACAGTAGCCGCTATACTGGTTGTTATACAGGAACAGGCTATAGGAGAACTGGGCTATATGTCTGCTAGCTACAATAAACAAGACTACAATCACAACAACAAGGTTATAACACGAAACTTCCAATAAAGACTTACAGTAGCCGCTATACTGGTTGTTATACAGGAACAGCTATAGGAGAACTGGGCTATATGTCTGCTAGCTACAATAAACAAGACTGCCATCACAACAACAAGGTTATAACACGAAACTTCCAATAAAGACTTACAGTAGCCGCTATACTGGTTGTTATACAGGAACAGCTATAGGAGAACTGGGCTATATGTCTGCTAGCTACAATAAACAAGACTACAATCACAACAACAAGGTTATAACACGAAACTTCCAATAAAGACTTACAGTAGCCGCTATACTGGTTGTTATACAGGAACAGCTATAGGAGAACTGGGCTATATGTCTGCTAGCTACAATAAACAAGACTGCCATCACAACAACAAGGTTATAACACGAAACTTCCAATAAAGACTTACAGTAGCCGCTATACTGGTTGTTATACAGGAACGGCTATAGGAGAACTGGGCTATATGTCTGCTAGCTACAATAAACAAGACTACAATCACAACAACAAGGTTATAACACGAAACTTCCAATATAGACTTACAGTAGCCGCTATACTGGTAGTTATACAGGAACAGGCTATAGGAGAACTGGGCTATATGTCTGCTAGCTACAATAAACAAGACTGCCATCACAACAACAAGGTTATAACACGAAACTTCCAATAAAGACTTACAGTAGCCGCTATACTGGTTGTTATACAGGAACAGCTATAGGAGAACTGGGCTATATGTCTGCTAGCTACAATAAACAAGACTACAATCACAACAACAAGGTTATAACACGAAACTTCCAATAAAGACTTACAGTAGCCGCTATACTGGTTGTTATACAGGAACAGCTATAGGAGAACTGGGCTATATGTCTGCTAGCTACAATAAACAAGACTGCCATCACAACAACAAGGTTATAACACGAAACTTCCAATAAAGACTTACAGTAGCCGCTATACTGGTTGTTATACAGGAACGGCTATAGGAGAACTGGGCTATATGTCTGCTAGCTACAATAAACAAGACTACAATCACAACAACAAGGTTATAACACGAAACTTCCAATATAGACTTACAGTAGCCGCTATGCTGTTGTTATACAGGAACGCTATAGGAGAACTGGGCTATATGTCTGCTAGCTACAATAAACAAGACTGCCATCACAACAACAAGGTTATAACACGAAACTTCCAATAAAGACTTACAGTAGCCCGCAATACAGGTTGTTATACAGGAACAGCTATAGGAGAACTGGGCTATATGTCTGCTAGCTACAATAAACAAGACTACCATCACAACAACAAGGTTATAACACGAAACTTCCAATAAAGACTTACAGTAGCGCCAATACTGGTTGTTATACAGGAACAGCTATAGGAGAACTGGGCTATATGTCTGCTAGCTACAATAAACAAGACTGCCATCACAACAACAAGGTTATAACACGAAACCTCCAATAAAGACTTACAGTAGCCGCTATACTGGTTGTTATAAAAGAACAGCTATAGGAGAACTGGGCTATAAGTCTGCTAGCTACAATAAACAAGACTACAATCACAACAACAAGGTTATAACACGAAACTTCCAATAAAGACTTACAGTAGCCGCTATACTGGTTGTTATACAGGAACAGCTATAGGAGAACTGGGCTATATGTCTGCTAGCTACAATAAACAAGACTGCCATCACAACAACAAGGTTATAACACGAAACTTCCAATAAAGACTTACAGTAGCCGCTATACTGGTTGTTATACAGGAACGGCTATAGGAGAACTGGGCTATATGTCTGCTAGCTACAATAAACAAGACTACAATCACAACAACAAGGTTATAACACGAAACTTCCAATAAAGACTTACAGTAGCCGCTATACTGGTTGTTATACAGGAACGGCTATAGGAGAACTGGGCTATATGTCTGCTAGCTACAATAAACAAGACTACAATCACAACAACAAGGTTATAACACGAAACTTCCAATAAAGACTTACAGTAGCCGCTATACTGGTTGTTATACAGGAACAGCTATAGGAGAACTGGGCTATATGTCTGCTAGCTACAATAAACAAGACTGCCATCACAACAACAAGGTTATAACACGAAACCTCCAATAAAGACTTACAGTAGCCGCTATACTGGTTGTTATACAGGAACAGCTATAGGAGAACTGGGCTATATGTCTGCTAGCTACAATAAACAAGACTACAATCACAACAACAAGGTTATAACACGAAACTTCAATAAAGACTTACAGTAGCCGCTATACTGGTTGTTATACAGGAACAGCTATAGGAGAACTGGGCTATATGTCTGCTAGCTACAATAAACAAGACTGCCATCACAACAACAAGGTTATAACACGAAACTTCCAATAAAGACTTACAGTAGCCGCTATACTGGTTGTTATACAGGAACAGCTATAGGAGAACTGGGCTATGTGTCTGGTAGCTACAATAAACAAGACTGCCATCACAACAACAAGGTTATAACACGAAACTTCCAATAAAGACTTACAGTAGCCGCTATACTGGTTGTTATACAGGAACAGCTATAGGAGAACTGGGCTATATGTCTGCTAGCTACAATAAACAAGACTACAATCACAACAAAAAGGTTATAACACGAAACTTCCAATAAAGACTTACAGTAGCCCCAATACTGGTTGTTATACAGGAACAGCTATAGGAGAACTGGGCTATATGTCTGCTAGCTACAATAAACAAGACTACAATCACAACAACAAGGAATTTTGAGTCACGTCGGCCTAGACGTGAAGTGGTCGCCTCACCAAGAACCATTCGATCACGGCGGTGACTCAGGTATTGCACACTTCCTTGGCAATCTCTGTCCAGCCTGCCTGACGTCGTCTACAAGGTGTAGATACATCAAACCTTGTTGGATTATCATCTACTTGTGTGTCTTTGATGTCGAATCGAACAAGATTGTTCTTCTCTAGAGTCTCACAGGATTGAAGCTTCTGTTATCGTATTTTATATCGATTAAAACTGTATTAAAATGGAACTGAGGTTTTGTATTTTACATATTCCGAGGCATAGTGTAGATTGATTTGAGTATAAAATTGGATACGTAATGCTTCCTATATGTATCATATGGCCTGGTACTACATATGTAGACATGTGGTGTACTTACAGTACAAGCTGTCACAACCCTCTACCCACCATGATTATAATGGCCTGGTACTACATGTGTAGACATGTGGTGTACTTACAGTACAAGCTGTCACAACCCTCTACCCACCATGATTATCATTGCCTGGTACTACATGTGTAGACACGTGATGTACTTACTGTTTAAATCTGTCACAACCCTCTACCCACCATGATTATCATTGCCTGGTACTACATGTGTAAACACGTGATGTACTTACTGTTTAAATCTGTCACAACCCTCTACCCACCATGATTATCATTGCCTGGTACTACATGTGTAAACACGTGATGTACTTACTGTTTAAATCTGTCACAACCCTCTACCCACCATGATTATCATTGCCTGGTACTACATGTGTAAACACGTGATGTACTTACTGTTTAAATCTGTCACAACCCTCTACCTACCATGATTATCATGGCCTGATACTACAAGTGTAGATACATGTGGTGTACTTACAGTACAAGCTGTCATAACCCACCATGGCCTGGTACTACATGTATAGACATATGGTGTTATTACAGTACAAGCTGTCGCAACCCTCTACCCACCATTTTATCATGGCTTGGTACTACATATGTTGATACAAGTGGTGAACTTACAGTACTAGCTGTTGCACCATTCTATCCATCATGAGAGCCTCTTATAACGTGCACACATTTTGCAATAGTCAAAAATAGAAATACCAAAAGGGACGTTTATTTAAACAAAGGAATTTCCATGAAAGTGTATAAAAAAGAGGTAGGTTATCAGCTAACATAAATTTAAAAATGAGACGAAGGGCATCCCTGTTTGTGCAATTGAAATTTGCTGATAGCTTCTGACAGATGGCGCAAGCCATCAGTAACATTCAGTGAACGATAGAAAGGTGCCTTTTTCTTAATATATTAATGACCCAAGTATAATTTAACTTGTAAATATGTAAATATATTTTTAATTACATATTATTAGTAATCAGAGGAAGAAATGATTCCATAAGTTCCATGGAAGATTTCCCTAAATGAAGAAGCACAAGGGCCATTGCGGGAAACTGCAAACTTCGACCTGCAGGGGAGGTGGGGCAGCGTGGAACAAAATGGAAGCCGACGTACAACCTTTGTGGTTCTGGAACCTTCCTCGGTATTGATTGGTTCGATCTGGTGACGTCACTCATTGCCGCTGTCATTGGCCGGGAGTTTGTACTAGAGGGTGGTGGTGTAGTCTTTGAACCAGGAGGTAGTTTGGTTGTTTCTAGGATTGTCTGGGTTGTGATATGAAGAGGTGTTATACCGCGGTGTAGAGGGGTTATACCGCGGTGTAGAGGTGTTATACCGCGGTATAGGGATGTCATACCGCGGTGTAGAGGTGTTATACCGCGGTGTAGGGATGTTATACCGCGGTGTAGGGGTGTCATACCGCGGTGTAGAGGTGTTATACCGCGGTGTAGGGGTGTTATACCGCGGTGTAGAGGTGTTATACCGCGGTGTAGAGGTGTCATACCGCGGTGTAGAGGTGTTATACCCCGGTGTATGGGGTGTTATACCGCGGTGTAGAGGTGTTATACCGCGGTGTAGGGGTGTTATACCCCGGTGTAGAGGTGTTATACCGTGGTGTAGAGGTGTTATACCGTGGTGTAGAGGTGTTATACCGCGGTGTAGGGGTGTTATACCGCGGTGTAGAGGTGTTATACCGCGGTGTAGAGGTGTCATACCGCGGTGTAGAGGTGTTATACCGCGGTATAGGGATGTTATACCGCGGTGTAGAGGTGTCATACCGCGGTGTAGAGGTGTTATACCGTGGTGTAGAGGTGTTATACCGCGGTTGTAGGGGTGTTATACCCCGGTGTAGAGGTGTTATACCGCGGTGTAGGGGTGTTATACCGT
>CP092874.1:9119274-9179757 GCA_030710605.1 Cordylochernes scorpioides
ATGTCCACTATCTTGGGTGTGTAAAGCTGCTGCTCAGTGTTAAACCCATAGCAGCAGCTTTACACACCCAAGATAGTGGGCATTGCTGCTGCTGTGATAGAGATGCATGGGGACATCTGAGGCTCTTCAGGCGTCAATGGGTAACACAAAAGGACGAGGTAGGTTTGATGTCGCCTCAGAGAGAGGTTAACGCCGAATATGCGGACAAGGTCTAGGGAGGGTGTGATCTACATGAGAGGAAGAGATGAACTGTTTGTTATCCGACTGTTTGTCGGTCTGTAATCGGAGACCCTTTGTCCTGTATTGGCACCGGCGGACTTTCAATCAAACTTTATTATCCTGTTTTGTAATACATGATGGCCAAACTGAAGAGTTGAATTGTATCAACATTGTTGGGGCTGTTACACTATAATTATATTACATATGAAAATCTAGTATATATTGATTTATATTAATGCATATATGTCATAATATATACTCTTCCAGGAATAATAAAGCAAGCCTACAGACAACCCAGAGAGAGACGGGAATGTAAAGTCCGGTCACTTGAGACAGCAGCGACATTCCAAGGGGCGACCACTGGGGCCCGTCCGTCAACACCTTGGGACTATTAAGACAGTTGGGGATTGTGTGCGACACGAACGGACTCCCGGCTTTGCCGGGCCCGTCTCTCTCTCTCTCTCTCTGGTTGCCTGGATTCCTCTTCCAACTTGTGGTGTCCTTATTCCTCTTTCCCCACCTTATTATATTGCCACATATATACATTTGTATTTCAATTTACACACTCATGGACTGGGTTATCCTTTATACCTAAGTCATTTTACAATACAAGTGGAATTCCAATTCTTGAGGTGGCGTCATGCAGATGTATTTCTTGGAAGATTTCCTAGGGATGCTGGAGTTAGGTTGGTGGTTCCTAGGAGAATGTCTGTTTGGAAACTTTTGGTATTCAAAGGCTAAACAGGTGAAAAGGAGTTGATCCACAGTTTTGGTCTCCTCTACGCACTCTCGCCTGAATATAAGATTATTCTCTGCCAAGTTCCTCAACCCTATCATCGAATATATTGAGCATGTTGGGAACATGAACTGCGCACTTGGCTTGGAATTGTCTAAACTTATGGAAGCTTTAGTCTCCTGACAGGATCCAGACGTCTCTACGGAGAAGGCCTCCTCTGATGTACATATTTCTCTTTTATCTTACCCTCTGTAAGCTCTTTTTTTGCTGTTGACTAGATATCAAACAACTATTTTTAATTGTCAATTGTCACAGTTTGGTCGTTCCTTTGGCATTAGAGGGAGATTGGTTAATCTAATATCTATATATATAAAAATGAATGTTTTTTTGTATGTCCGGTATACAAATTCGCAGTAGTTCACTAATTCAAACCAAATTTCCATACATAGGTAAAAAAAATACGGGGAAGACGATAGGCTATTTTTAAAATATATAAATCAATTATTAAAACTATATATTCAAATTATTCTACTTAGCTCGCGAGCAGCGCCTCTAGCGGTGAAGATGGGAGGTAATATCAGCTGACCTAATGTACATGTAAAGTTTGGAGCGGGACGTTTCACAAGAGTGACATCCACGGCGCCAATTTATAATTGTAACGAATAGTGTTTGAATAAAACATTTAATCAGGGTAAACCCGGGCGTTGCCCGGGTCATTCGTCTAGTACGATATAAAATGTGCTGGTGTTAACAGATTACGAAGATGCCTCTCACCTAGCCAAAGGTAATATATGTAATTTTATTTATTTTATGGAATGTTTCTCTCTTTCTTAAAGGATATTAATCTATATAATATAACGAGAGAGACCAGATCTTACACAAGAGCAGAGATATTGAAGAATTCTGTTTGCATTATTTAACAAAAAAGGTTTCCCTATATATCCCTATACGCTATAGAAGAAAAAACTCAAGTCGAGGAGAAGATCTTCTTTATATAAAAGGACGATTGAACAAGCTTTCAAACAAGACGTTCTTCCATGGTAGCCGTAGAAAGGTGTCCTACCCGAAATCTTATCTCCACTCAATCATATTAAGGTATCAAGCTTGTAGAGCTTGAGACTTAACCATCATGACTGGGTGAAGTAGAATTCATCTGCCTTTGTCATTAAGACTGGGAACACTACTCAGTGGCAGGCCACTGACTTAGTTCCAAAATAAATGGCCGCCTCTGACATGAGGAACAGACGCCATGTGCAGATGCTCCTAACATGGAGTACAAACGCCGCTCATCCTGTATCCCTGGAGCCCTTACAGGGTACTATCAGTCAGGCCAGTTGAGCCCAGGTTTTTAGTGAGCTTGTTACTGCTCCCCCTCCTTCTTTTTCATCCGGGCTTGGGACCGGCAAAGGTGGAGGTTCTATAAAAAAGGTTAATCCGGTATTTAGTATATAATTTTTCAAATGATGTGATATCTATTTGAAATGAATATTTTCAAAAAAATTTATAAAAAGCTCTCTCTGAAGGATAATATTGCATTGTAATATTTGTGGAGTTGTGATGTTTTGATTTATTTATTTATTTACTTTTGCCTTTTTATTGGTATTCATGTAAATATTGAGAGATGCACCTATGGATACCGGCAGAGCGTCATCTAGTGGAAGAAAAATCAACTAAACGTTGATTAAGGCTTGTTCCTTAATATTTGACCAAGTCATTTTAATTGTAAATCAAGAAAAGCAAATCATGTACGTGTTTCTGGCTGTTGGCTCTCTTCAGCATAATCCATTTTTAATATATATAACCTTATTTAATATAATTTATTTATATATTTATCTCTTGTAATTTTACACTTATATAATCATACATTAGAAAGGCATATCCCTCACATGAGCATTTCTAGATGGCAGAGCACCATCTAGTGGAACAAAAATAAACTAAACGTTTATTTAACTTGTTCCGTGATATTTGGCCAACCCAATTTCTTAATAAATCAAGAAAATTCAACCACGAACGCGTTTCGGGCTTTTGGCCCTCGTCAGTGTAGTGCAGACTGTACCTCTACAACCAAAATTTGGTCTCATATATGTGAAATAAATTAATTAATAAAAAAAAGGTCAGGTGTTGGTATTAAATTCAAAAGAGGCATATACTGATCATGTTCGTATGAACTTTTTAGATGGCAGCCTGTACCACGCTGACGAGGGCTAACAGCCCGAAACGCGTTTGTGGTTGACTTTTCTTGATTTATCAAGAAATGGGTTGATCAAATATTAGGGAACAGGATAAATTAACGTTTAGTTGATTTCTGTTCCACTAGATGGCGCTCTACCATCTAAAAATATTGTGTAACGTGGTCAGGATATGCCTTTTTTGATTTTAATAATCATATAGGAGTGATATAATAAAAAATTTCACAATCTCTCTCTCTTTATATATATGTATATATGTATATTTATCAATTATTTCATATACACCTATCCCCCAATTTACACGGTAGATACGTTCCTGAGAAAAACGTGTAAATCGGGGGATAGGTGTACACAGAAATAAAAATAAAATGCATTGACAGGTTAAAATATGTAGTCAGCACATAAGCTCGGGATTCCTCGTGAGATGTGTACACAGCGCATGTGTTCAATCACAGTAGCATTTAGTATAGTGCGAAAAAACTTTTTAAAAAACTTATTTGGAAAACCGTGTAAAAGCGAAAACGTGTAAAACAAGTACCGTGTAATTCGGGGGATAGGTGTATATGTATATTTATCAATTATTTCATATATTTTTTATCTATTTACTCATATTAACACAAAGTAATTCTACTGTCCTATAAACTTATGTCCATAGTTTTCTTGAAAACCATTTATGAGATTCCACCCTTCAGTGCTGAGTATATAATCAGAATCGTCCAATACAGTATTAGAGCTCCAAGAAGCGGTCTGGTGGATTAAATTGGCGAAACCGCTGGGAGGGTTCACCACTGATAAGCCAAACCCTCCCAATATATATTTTTCATCGCAGTAAGGGCAGTAGAAGTTTGTATTATGTATAAAAGAAACATTCTTGCTTTTAAATCCTTTCATTTTATATTTATTCCTATATTTATCATTATATAATCATATTTATTCTGTATTTAACCTGATATAATCTTATATGGACATTGAAATAGAGTAGTTTCACAATCTCAATCTCTCTGCTCTAGATTATGTATTGCATACTACCCAATATTAACATATTAAACCTTCCAATATAAACCTATTTATTATATCACAGAATGTCATCATTTTCCCCGTTATAATTTCCTACCATGGTAAGTATAATTATATTAGTTTCTTATTTCTTAAAAATAAAGATACTTCGGTCAGTAAATCTTTTTATTACCTCGGCGTTTCGACAAAAATCTTTTGTAATATGATGCACTAGTGCGCCATCTGTTATCAAAATTCGAAATTATTTTAAAGGCGTAAGATTCTTTTTGAAAATAAACAATTTCTACTGCCCTTACTGCAAAATGGAAACTACCATTAATTTTCCATTGCAGTAAGGGCAGTAGAAATTGTTTATTTTCAAAAAGAATCTTACGCCTTTAAAATAATTTCGAAAAATCTTTTGTCCTCGTCAGGAGCAAACAAAAATTAAAACATTTGGCAAGGTGCTCAAAATTATTTTTATAGAATGAATTGAATTAATTATTCTTATAGAATAATGTTTAACGTCTTGCCAAATGTTTTAATTTTTGTTTGCTCCTGACGAGGACAAAAGCTTTTTGTCGAAACGTCGAGGTAATAAAAAGATTTACTGGTCGAAGTATCTTTATTTTCAAGAAATATAAATGCCGGCCAGGCAGCCTCTATCTTTACGATATACTAGTTTCTGCGTTGTTATTCATTTTACTACAAAGCGTTATCCACTAGAGATATTTGCATAGGTTGTTACAATTAAAACATATTTGCGAAAAAAATAGTACAAATGTGATATTGTACTGGGATAAGGTACATATATTAAGAAAAAGGCATCTCCTTACGTGCAACTGAAAGTTGATGATGGCTTGCGCCATCTATCGGAATAAATATCAACTATTCTCGTTGATTTCTAACTTTCAGTTGCACGATAAGGAGATGCCTTTTTCTTAAAACATATTTGTATAAAGATAAAAATATTGTATGGAGATGACATTCTACCGCCATTACTTCGGCCTTATTTTCAACAAGATAATGCCCTGCCACTCACGGCACATGTTTTTATTTTATTTCAATTTAAAGCACTATGTCCCCCTAGGGACACTTGCGCTATCATACATGTATGACATTGTCTATACATATATTTACAATACTTTCAGGCCGTGAATAGGATAGTCATATGATGTTAACAATGAGAAAGAGAGAAAAAAGAACTGTGTACAAAAGAAAGAAGTATCTGGCAATATGTACAATAAGTAATATATAAATTATCAGTTTCTTAAAAGATATTTGTTGCTATTTATTTAAAATATATCTACAAAAGGTATTGAAACGCCATATGTTACTCTGGGTTATCTTAAATCTTACTGAATTCTTCCGTAGAAAGACTCACAGGGCAATAGAGACCTGTAGAGTACATCTAAGACCTGATGGTAAGGCGATTGAAACTATCCAGATTGTTGACTATTTAGCCCGACATTTGGAGACAATTTGGCAACCAATCCCTAAGCACACCATCCGGAATCTTTATCAGTCCATTACACGCCAGATGGAAGCTTGCATCCAGGCCAGTAGGGGTCCAAAGACATATTGACATTCTCAATTTGTGACAATCAAACTCTGGAATAAGATCATTAATTTTTCTGAAATTTTAATTGTTTTGTTCCCTCTACATGTTCTTCACATACATCAATTTTTGCCCGTCGTCGATTTTTTTGTCATAGAGTGTACTTTTGATTTTAAATCAAGATTATCTATTGAGAATATATATAATTCCTATTCTCTAGTAATTTAGATAAAGGATTTCACAATGACAGGCTCAACTTCTATATAACTGTTGTGTTCTTCAGACGCAGCAGGCATTTCCTGTCAAGCTATTGAACAATCGACGAAAATAAAATTATGTTTACATATTACCAGATTGTCTGTCCTTATATATCACCTCAACATTAAACCATATCTAACATATATAAACATTATAACACTTCTAAAGGTGGAAATTTTGCAAGGAGGATAATTTTCCCCCAAAAGTTTCAATATTTTTTAAATATAAATAATAAAAAGGTTTCGAACATCAATTCTAATAAATAGAAAGCTTGAGAAATATTTTTGCTTATTTCCAGGAAATTATCGGACAAGCCTTGCATAAAAGTCATTCCTCCCGTCTCAAAACTAGACATCATCTGGTGCTGTGCCTTTGTCAACGATCTAGTTTTGACATCTATTTTAAGGAGAGAGATTACCTGTATTTTTATACATCAAAAGGCTTTTTTTAAACAGTAAAATGTGCGAGTTTATATCGTTAAAATAATTCAATCTGTAATATAACACATGGATAATGTTACTGATTTAGGGACATATATATGGTGCCAGTGAAAGGGAAGAAGGGACAGTTTCACTTATATGGGAAAATTTATTGTGGAAACATATGTACTGTCATTGGAAGTAATAGACAATAATAATAGACACTGGCAAGGCAAATGGACAATATGAGGTCTCCTTTCTTTAAAAAAAACTATTCCCTGGAAACCTGATAAATTTCATCTTGATATAAATACAATGGAATATTTTGTTTAAAATCAATTATGTATACTGACTCGCTCTGATGTAATCATTGGATGTATTAATTTACTTAGTCCACATGTTGTTCTAACTGTTGTAAATGGCAATTTTGTGTACACATTTCATGATTATACGGTGTACATATTTCAAGCTACTATTTCTAATTACTATATGCAAAAATTTGACATCGAATGTGTAATTTGCGTGCTTTCCAATGTTTAATTATGTAAATTTCACGATGATTTTATTTGTATATAATTTCATATTTACACGCAATTATCCTAATTGTGGATATGACGTGTCTTTGCAACTGTTAAATAAATAATGGTTTCGTAGTATGGCCCTCATCAGCACAAGAGCAACTTCTCTCAGGTTCAAAATCACATTAATAGGTACCGCTCAGCAAGAGCAACCTAATTCATGATAATTGAAACAGTGAATAATATGTGGTTATTCACATATTAAACAAAATTTTACCGCGGGAGTCAATACCGGTTCATGACTGTCGGGAATCGAGGGAGTTACCCACTCGTCCACCACTTTTTTAGCAACTTCTCTTAGGATGTTATGATGTTATGAAATCGGTTGAACTTTACAAAATGGTGTCTGAACTGGTAAAGTGACAGGGCCAATTTTTCAAGCAATAATAGAACATACTAGTAAAGTTAAGGGAGGATGGTACACCCATACTTCGCTTTGCGTCGGGGTTACGTTCCAAAAAAAACACGACGCAAAGTGAAAATATGTGAAGGCGCAATCAAAAACAAGGGTGTTGCCATATTTTAAGGAAAAAAATTCAAAAAAAAATTAAAGACTCGAATCCAAAACAAGGCAACTTCGAAAATCTAACGAGGAACAGTGAAAATCAGTAAAAATTAAGCAGCGACGCAACTTCGAAAAAAACGCAAAACGAAACGACGCAAAGCGAGGTATTGGTGTATTCATGTACAAAAGTGACATCTCTCTTTTTTAATGTACATAAAAACAATGCATTTTGTTCATTACCCCAGTAAAAAACTTATATATGTGATAACGAATGAGAGCCATATCCTAAAACCATGGTATTACAGTTAGGCTTTTGTCTGAATTTTCTAAAAATGGTGTTGTAACTCATTCTTTATCACTACATTTTATTTTTTTTTACTGGAGTGAAAAACAAACGCATTGTTTTAATATACATTTGAATAGATATTTGCCTATTTTGGCACATATATATTGGTAATAAATAATTACATACGTTATGGAATATACAGTTGCGGGAGGATGGTATCGTGCATCAAGAGGTGTCACTTTTGGTATATATGCTAATATTATGAATATTTAAAAAGAAAATCGCATATTTTTATCTAAACTGCTTCTAAATTAATTTTATAATTCGTGTGTTGGGTAAACTCCACTCTTCCAACAAGTCCTTGGGGGTGTGAAATGATCTGATTAAAATCTGCCTATGCAAAAATTGTGGATATATATGTAATATTTAACGATTACCTTTTTGAGATTGATTGAGTTGTTGATTGATTGATTGATGATTGTGGTGGGCGCAGTCGTTTGCTGAAGTAGTAAGGTATTCACACAGGGGAAAATAACGAGGACACAGGATTGGATTGAAATAGGCCAGCGATCAAGGGAGAAAGGGGTTTAAGCTATTTGGCGTATTTGACTATTAACTATGGTTGTTTCACATTATTGAGGATTGGACTTATCTGATTGTTGAGAAGATGGGTGCTGGACTTGTTTCGGTGGTGCCGGGCTCCTAACTCGTTGCGATGGCGCCGAGCTCCTAACTAACTAAACTGAGTCCGAGCTTTAAGACGAAAACTTCTCAGAGCGCTGATTGGACGATTGTCGACTCGTGTAAGTTTTCCATTGGTTCCTAGCTAATCCTCCTGGACTCTGATAGGATCTTTGCTAATCCTTTGTCCTTGTCTTGTTCTAACATGCTCCCGGAAACGAAGGTTCTTGAACTCAGTTTTTATGAGTTCCTGGATAATAAAACCTGCTAATGACCGTTTCCTCTCTGATGGCCTTTCTCCAAATTTGGCTAAGCCTTGTCTTTATTAAAAATCTTTAGATCATACATTCCATACATATTGTGGTGAGATTACATCCAGTTATGTACAAATTATGACAGATGCGCCCCCTACATGTGAAGAATTCAAGAAGGGGTAGCCTGAGAGAATTCTGTAAATGGAAAAAATAATTTTTGTGGGAAAATTAGTTGTGGTTATTGAGAAGCTATATACAAGCATTGGTGGTGATATAAGAGATAAAAGAGAATGGTGTTGATGATATATAGGTTGAGTATAATTAAGAGAAATCAAAAAAATTTTAATTATAAGAAATCAAAATGAATGCTATGGTACATAGTGGGAAAAAAAAGAAATGCCTAAACAATATTCTACTCGGGATAGGGAACAAAATTCGAGGGAAATTTTCTCTTAGGACTTTTTAGAAATCAAAAATAAAATAAGTTGGAAGAAATCAAAGTGAATGCCTGGGCGCATGGTGAAAAAAAATGTGCCTAAACCATATTCTACTCGAGATGGGGAACAAAATCGAGGGAATTCTATTAGGGCTTTTGAGAAATCAAAATTAAAAAATATATAAAATATCTAATTTTAAAAGAAAACCAGTGAGTTTTCGTCGATAAAAATTTGTTTAGTTGTTGGTTTATGAACAAAATAAAAAGAAGTAAATTTGATTAAGAATTTGGATTTCAAAAATAAGAAAATAATGTAAATGAATGGGATAAGAAAAATGTATAGCGAGGTTCGCAAACTCTCTTCGTAATCAAATTACATGCCAAAATCTATGTCACGCCGCGCAATCAACTTTCTTTATTTGCCTCGTAGATTTTTTTCTTTCCCGTGCGACTCATGGGTAGAAACATGATCTTTCCCAATTGTGCTTTATATTATGTATACAGGAGACATGGGAATCTAATTAACCTTACGTGTGTATTTTGTTTTTGTGTTTGTGTTGTTTTTCGAGATCTCAAGGCCGAGTGTATTATGTTAATATGTCCCGAGCCTTAATGCGTTCTATGGATTTTTATGCGATTCCCTAGGGCACTTAAGATATGCTCGCCCGATATCCACCTTTTTATCGGGTGTCATAACCGAAGTCAAATCTTTGAATACAGGGTTCGAGGAGAGTCCTCGACCCTTCTAAAGTGGTTGTTTATTCCTTTCAGAAGAAACGTAAGCTCGAAAGCTTTGCTACCTCATTTTTCCTATCCTTTAAGTGGTAATGTGCGTGCTTTTGTTCATATTTAACCTTGAGACCCGCGTGTTGTGCATTGGTCGTGAGTTTTTTATGTGTTGCCATGTGATATTGTTTAAAAAATGTTATTAAAAGTCGAATTTGGTCGTCAAATCATTGGGAATGTCTGTAAATGTATTAAGTTTTTTGTGAGAAATGTAAGAATGAGTTTTATGTGTTGTTAAAAGCCTAAGGTCTGTTGTGTCTGGGGTGTAAGTTGGATATGTACCTAATGTGGAAAAATGTAAAAGTTTTTTTTTTTCAAGTCTTTAGAAAAAAGAAATATAAGAATAGAAACGTAAAATTCATTGGGAGACTGAAAATATATTAATATAATTAAATTGTGTTTTTTTTTTTTGTAAAAGTCGATATGTAGGCTCGTTGTAACTGGGATCCAAGATTGGTGACCGTTAAAGATTGTCCACATCGGGAGGACGCGGTGACCTCAATTTTATTTTCGGCGCGCGAGGGGGGAATATGACCCATGTCCGCCCTCCGTTGGTGTAATTTGGCACTTCTTGTCCTTTAATTGTTTTCTGCACGCCGTCTTGGGGTGTCCTAATGGTTTTGCTCTAAGTTTTCTTCTAACATCTCCCATATAAGGTCTAGAAATTCTAAAATTGCTTGGCCTATATAGAAGATGGCTTCATAGACGGAATTTCCTATATGGAAGATGGCTTTTAGGACGGAACTTCCTATATGGAAGATGGCTTTTAAGACGGAATTTCCTATATGGAAGGTGGCTTTTAAGACAGAATTTCCTATATAGAAGATGGCTTTTAGGACGGAACTTCCTATATGGTAGACTGTTTCCTGTAGTTGGAACAGCTGTCGGGGCCGTAGGGCATATATTAGCATGTGAACTATGAATATAAATGGGGCGAGTCTATAGGGCAGAACCAGAAGACAGATAACACATATCAGGTGAAATATGGGATATTGGCACATCTTCTCCCATGTTTTCGCCATGAATTGGGGCTTTTGAATATCGGGTTGGACTTCTATTGACTGTGGCGGATTTGGAACGGGGTGTTTTTGGGGATGGGCTATATCGCGTTTCTTGTGACTATGTGTGAGTTGCGTAAATCGTTTTTTGGACAAAATGGTAGGATCTAAATGCTTGAAAGGCTCGCTGTTTGTTGGTTTGATTTTCAACGGCTCTGCTGGAAACAGTTCGGGTGTGAGGTGTTTAAACAGGAACGTGTAATTGTTTTTGTGTTGCACATGGTGTATCTTAATGGCGGGAGGTGTTATATATTGGATGTTTTCTGTGTATAGTTTAAGTTTGTTGACGTAGATCGTATCAGTATCTCTTTGGAGAGGTTGGTTGGGTCTATCGATACGGACCACATTTGGTGAGATGATCTCTAATATGGTATATGGTCCTGTGAAATATGGGGCGAGTTTTCCTGTGTTGGGGTAATGATATAATTTAACTAACACAAGGTCACCTATTTCGAAGTGTGGTTGTTTGTGTCGTTGGTCATAAGTGTTTTTATCTTGTATGTGTTTGTTTTGGGTTCTTGTGTGTGCGATCTTCCTAGCTCTGTCGATGTCTGGATAAGGTGTGGTGTGGTCAGAGAGTTCTGGGGATAGAACGCCAAACATCAGGTAGATGGGCGGAAACCCGGTGACAGAGTGTGGGGTACTGTTGTATATAGTGGTAACTCGTTTGACCAACTTGGTCCATGCGATCTTAGGATTCTCCAAATGTAGTAGCCTAAGTTTTCCTGTGAGGGTGGCGTTTAGGCGTTCACATAGACCGTTGGCTTGTGGATTATTGCTAGTTGTGAGTAACGGGTGGATACTCCTGTTAAGCAGGAAGCTCCTAAATTTTGGCGAAGTGAATGCAGGGGCTCTATCCGTAAGAAGGCGTTTCGGAAAGCCATCCTGTAATACTCGCTTGAGTACCTGTTGATAGGTGGTAATGCTGGTGGATTTGGATGGGAACGTCCATGTGTAGCGCGAAAAATGGTCGACTACGACATGGAGGTATACTTTGGCGTTGCCATATTTGGCAAATCCTGCTATGGTGTCGAGGGATAGTAGGTCAAAGGGTCCTTTGGCTTCCGACGGTTGACCTAATTCCCCATAAGTTGGTCCCAATGGACGTTTTGTTAACTGGCAGGTTGGGCAGGTTTTAACCTTTTGTGTAATGTCTTTTGACATGCCCTGCCAGTAATACTGAGCGAAGATGAGCCTTGTCATTTGTAATATACCTGGGTGGTTGTATTGTGCGTGTACTGTTTGTAGTAGTTGGTGGGTGAGTGTTTTTGGAATTATAATTTTAGTTACACCTTTTCGGGAAACGGTATGCAGTCCATTGTGATCAATGGTCAGGCTAGAATCTCCCGATGGGGAAGGCTGATGGTTCTTAATAAGGGAGGCGTCTAAGAAACCACAGAACGGGTTACAGGATAGGAGGTCTGCCTCATATTGCTGTGTTCCCTTTATGTAGCGAACCTCATACTCGTAACTCGACAGCCGGAAACTCCACCGAAATAATCTGCCTGACGGGTTTTTGATTGTTTTCAGCCACTGCAATGCGTGGTCAGAAAATATAGTAAATTTTCTGCCCATCAAATAGACGCAGAACTTCTCCACACTCTCAACGATTGCTAAGCACTCAAGTTCAGAGATGGAATAGTTTCGTTCGTGTGAACGCAGGGTGCGGCTGAAATACTGGACTGGATATTTTTTCCCATCAGGGTGAACCTGTTTGAGGATGCCTGCTATACCGAGGGTGGAGGCGTCACAATACACCTGGCATGGCAGACCCTCTTTGTAAAGGTGTAAAATGGGGTGTTGTGTGAGGCTCTCCTTCAGGCTGATGAACGCCTTTTGGCAATTTTCATCCCAGACTCACATGACATCCTTTTTGAGAAGGTTGTTAAGTGGCGTCCGCAAGCGGGCGTAGTCCGGGATGAATTTGTTATAGACGTTCACAGCGCCTAGAAAGGATTGTAGCGTTTTGCGGTTGTGTGGTTGTTGGATGGCGTGGATGATGTCTGTGTTGCGTGTGAGTGGTGTGGTAGTACCAGCTGTGATGGCGTATCCTAGGAAATTTATGGACTGTTTAAAAAATTCGCATTTTGCGAAGTTAAGTTGTAACTTCTCTACCTCGCAAAAGGCGAAAAATTGTCGCAGGTGGTTTTGATGTTCCTCCAGTGTGTTGTAGAAAATGATGAAGTCATCAAAATAATGTGCCACACAGTCAAGTCCGTGCCTCTGTAGGATCTGACTCATGGCTCTTTCGTAGATCTGAGGGCTGGTTTTCAACCCGAAAAGCAATCGAGTGGGCTGATATAACCCTTCGAGCGTGGCAAAGGCCAACAGTGGTCGAGAATCGGGGTGTATTGGGACCTGCCAATACGCGGAGGATATGTCGGCCGTGGAGAAATATTTGGCCCGTGCGAGACGGTCGAGTATATCCTCGATCCTAGGGAGGGGATGGACATCAGAGCTGATTAACTTGTTCACCTTTCTATAGTCAATGCAAAACCTTTTGGTCTTGTCGCGCTTGGTGACGAGAGTGACAGGGCTAGAGAAAGGTGAAAACGACTGCTCTATAATCCCATTTTCCAGCATCTGTTGGACCTGGTTGCGGATTTCCTGTTGGTCACATATCGGAACACGATATGGACGTATGGTGATGATTTTGTCGGAGTTCGTGGGTATTCTTACTTGTGGGATTTTTAAGCATGGTACACCGAATTTATTTTGTGTAAATATGTGGTTGTATCTTTGTAAAAGTGTGGTGAAGTGAGGTGGATAGTGAGGACCGTGTGTCGTATTGTAGCATGTGTATGGGGAAGAATTTTGTTGTGTTTTAGTGTGAGTGTCGCGCTTGTTGCGCTGGTTGTGCGTGTGACTGTTGTGTGACGACGTGTGGTCACGTGTGTGCTCTGCGTGTGAGCTGTCCTGTTGGATGGACACGTTTTGTGCATTGTTGTTGCGAGTTGGAGCCGTTGTGGCCTTGTGTATTGAGGGCATATAAAAAAGGCAATTGGCCTCAGTGAAAAATTATGTTGTGCGTGCGCGTGACTAGATTGGCATGTGGGTGATTGGGTTTTGACCAATGGATGTGCGCATTGGGTGCCATGTGCGGAAGGTTTGTGTGCATGGTGAGTCCTTTGTGACATCGCTTGGCACTCCCAATACGTGCATTCATTGGGCACATGGTTGAAATGGTAGGTAGGGGTAGACAATGGAGCGCCAAGCTGGAATATAGTGCCTTGGTTGAAGTCTATTGCTAATTTAAAATTACGGAGGGTATTTATGCTGAGAATTCCAAATGGTAGAGGTGCTTCTACCACATGGAAATTTTCTTTTTTAGTTAGTTTACCTATTGTCAGGGGGAGGATTATTTTACCTATTGTCGGCAAAAAAACATTTATAGCCTGTATATATATAGGTCTATAGACTCTGTTCTTTTAATTTTAATTTAGGGAGGTTAGTTTTTAAAATTTTATATAGATTATAGGGCACTATATTCAAGCTTGCGCCTGTGTCAATTAAAAATGGGGGGTGACAGTTCAGGGGTTAGGGACAGTTTCATCGTCAACTGGTTGACGATAAAGGGTTGAGGCCTTCTTACCTCATTGCCGAAAGGCCTGCGCGGCTTGTACGTCTTCGGCGTGTGGTGGGAGTGTGGGACACCGGGCGTGCTGCTGAGTTGGGGCTGTTTGCACTGCCCGTGCGTTTGCGTGTTGAGTTGGGGCTGTTTGCACTGCCCGTGCGCTCGCGTGTTGAGTTGGGGCTGGCCTATACCGGCATTCGCTGTGCCAATGACGAGCGCCGCAGAACTTACAGTTTGACGGCGGAGTAGGTGCAGTCCATGCACTTGTTCTTCTGGGTGTGCTTGGGTATGGGCCCGACATGGTGGGCGGTTGTTCCTCGCGGTGTCGTGCAGTTGGTACGTTTGGCCCGTGGATCCGCTGTGCCAGTTGGAACCACTCTCCTAGGCTCTCAGGAGGTACCACGCGGACCAGGCGCTGGTCGGAGAGCGGCAACCCCTCCGTCAGCGTCTCGAGGATCACCTCCTGTGGGATTCCCAGTTGTAAACCCATGGCGGTTTTCTCCCGGTAATACGTCTCCAGGTCTGCTTGACCAGCAAGCTTCATGGCGAAGTATTTTGCGAAGGATGCTTCGCTGGATTCCGGATAGAGATCCGTGAGGGTTTGCCTCACCTGGAAGTAGCTCTGGGTGGCCAACCGGAGTTTCCTGAAGAGTTCCAGGGGTTGGCGCGTCAGGTAGTTCGGCAACCGGAGTAGCTTATCAGGGGCGTCCACGTGGGCGTTGTCCATCTTCCGGTCGTAAGACTGGAAGAATTGGCAAGCGCTGTAGGATCCATCGAAGGGTGGTAGTTCCGCCTCCGTTCGTTCGGTCGACCTCGTCTGGGCGAGCCAACTGAAGCAAAACCCCCGCCAGAGGGCTGGTCTCGCCGTTTCCGGCCGCTTCTTCTTCCCTCGAAAGGTCGCCGCTATTTTTGACTTCTGTGTTCTGTTCGCTTTCCATTTTATCCTGTCGACTCACTGTAATATTTAACGATTACCTTTTTGAGATTGATTGAGTTGTTGATTGATTGATGATTGTGGTGGGCGCAGTCGTTTGCTGAAGTAGTAAGGTATTCACACAGGGGAAAATAACGAGGACACAGGATTGGATTGAAATAGGCCAGCGATCAAGGGAGAAAGGGGTTTAAGCTATTTGGCGTATTTGACTATTAACTATGGTTGTTTCACATTATTGAGGATTGGACTTATCTGATTGTTGAGAAGATGGGTGCTGGACTTGTTTCGGTGGTGCCGGGCTCCTAACTCGTTGCGATGGCGCCGAGCTCCTAACTAACTAAACTGAGTCCGAGCTTTAAGACGAAAACTTCTCAGAGCGCTGATTGGACGATTGTCGACTCGTGTAAGTTTTCCATTGGTTCCTAGCTAATCCTCCTGGACTCTGATAGGATCTTTGCTAATCCTTTGTCCTTGTCTTGTTCTAACATGCTCCCGGAAACGAAGGTTCTTGAACTCAGTTTTTATGAGTTCCTGGATAATAAAACCTGCTAATGACCGTTTCCTCTCTGATGGCCTTTCTCCAAATTTGGCTAAGCCTTGTCTTTATTAAAAATCTTTAGATCATACATTGCATACATATTGTGGTGAGATTACATCCAGTTATGTACAAATTATGACATATATATATAGGCTTAATATATTTTATATTCAATATTTTTATAAATGTTGGAAAATAAGACGTCCGAAGCAGCCAATGGGAGGCCGGCGGAGGCAGCTACGGGGATGCAGCGGCAAAAATGAGGAAACAATACAGGAAGAACTTGTAAACAACTTTTTCGAACGCTAGAATTTGCCCTGATCTCCGATTCTTTTAGTGTAAATGTTTAAATAATACTTTACTTATTTTCTTAAATTGTAATAAATATAATTTTCCCTCTGTTTTCGTCGTATATTTTAAAAGTGTTATAAACAACGACGCCTTAACTTTGAACCTTCAACCCCGCCGACCAAGAATAGAGGTGAGTGACTACCTCTATAGAATTTAGATCGTCGTCACAACACAGAGTGGCGGTGAAATCGCAATATTTTTGGCATCCCAGCCGGGACCGTTGAAGGTAAATTCCTGAAAAAAGAATCATTTTAAGCTGACCATTTTGGAACTCGCTTGCTAACCCTACTTGCCGCTTTGTTTACAAGATGGCGGAAGAAATAATTCTACGTTTAAAAAAGAAGCGTGCTGTTAACAGATCATATTTAACGAAAACATGCAATAAGATTGAAAGTGGACTTGACACGCTAATGAGAATTGAACTTGAAGAATTATTAGAACAATTGAAAGAATCATTTAACGGACTTAAATTAGTGGATCACGAAATAGAAACGCTTCTTGAAACTGACGATTTAGAGAAGGAATTACAGGGCGTAGAGGAATATCGAGAGAAATATATTACTTGGAGATTTAGGGCAAATAAAAAGATTCGCCAATCAGATTTTCATGGCGAAAATATACCGAATTCGAACTCACGAATAGATGAAAACGAAATGAGACATTATGTACCTTCCTGCACGACTGTGAAACTTCCGAAATTGATGATATCGAAATTTTATGGAAACTTTAGTGAATGGCTGACGTTCTGGAATTCTTTTGATGCAGCTATACACCAGAACAACTCACTGAACCCGATCGATAAATTTAACTATCTGAAGTCACATCTCGGCGGAACTGCACTAAACACAGTCGAAGGTTTCGCTTTATCTGCGGACAATTATGAGAAAGCTATAAAATTGCTTAAAGACAGATTTGGGCGAGATGACATTTTGATTAGCCGACATATGAACAATTTGTTGTCAATGAGACCACTCAAAACATCAAGCGATGTAAGAACCTTCCGCGAACTTTTTGACAACCTTTCTGTTCATATAAGAAGTCTCGAGTCACTAAACGTGTCCATTGATGTTTACGGACAACTGTTGTGCCCGATAATAATAAAGCTTCTACCTGCAGACCTTAATTTGGAATTGAACAAAGAACTCCCGACAGGTTATGTAATTAATGACTTGATTACCTTTCTGGAAAGACAATTAACTGCACGGGAGAAGAGTTTTAGAAACGAAATCGGTACCGGGAATGAATCAACTTCTAAACCTAATTTGGTAAACAAACATCCAAAGACAAGATTCTACAATGAAAAACCAATTGCGACAGCTTCAGAACTTTTGAATTCAGTTCACAAATCGAATGAATGTGTATTTGGTGGTAAAGACAACCATGGAAGCCCTAAGTGTGACTTTGCAGCTAATATTAGTTTAAACGAAAAGAGATCACTCATGAAGAAAAAAGGCGTTTGTTATAAATGTCTTCGGCCTTCTCATTTAAGTAAATTTTGCAGAAATGTAGTCCGTTGTTCGATCTGCAACATGTCTTCCCACCTGGATGTCATGTGCACAAAACTGATTTTAGATAGAGGTGGATCTTCCAAGTCTCCAACGGTGCAAGATGAAACTCTCGCCAACTTATCAACCTCCCCAGACGTCTTGTTACCTACTTTGAGAGTGACCCTCAAAGGGAACAGAACGGAGAAGACGGCACGGGCTATAATAGACACCGGATCCCAAAGATCGTATATTTTACATAGCACAGCAATGGAAATGGAATACGAACAATCTAGGAGAGAGTTCTTCCGGCATTCCTTGTTTGGAGGATCGAGTACCGACGTAGTTGAACATGAGGTCTATACCATTCATTTATCTGACATCAATAATTCCTATCGCTGTGAGTTTGAAGCACTAGGTCAACCCCTTATCTGTGGAAGCATACCTCCGGTGTGTCCAAGATCATTGTTAGAAGGGAGTGAAAAACTCGACGTGTCTGATTTGATGAGAGACCGTATAGAAGTCCTTATAGGCGCGGACATCGCCGGGAGATTGCTAACTGATGATCAGAGAAGGATCTCATCTGGACTGGTGGCAATCCGTACCAAACTAGGATGGACTGTGATGGGAAAGATTCCTCCAACGGAGGTGAGAGATGACATCAGCTCCCTTTGCGTGACCACACTTCTATCTTTGGATCTAGAAAACTTGTGGAAATTAGATGCAATTGGAGTCTCTGACGCGGAGGTTGAGAAGAAGACTCAGTCATTACAAGCTGAAATGGAGGAACATTTCGCCCACACCACGACGCGAGATATCGAGGGGCGCTATGAGGTAGCTCTACCCTGGGTGCAAGACAAGGAAAGGATTCCTTCGAATAAAGATCTAGCCGAAAACCAACTAAGGTCTGTAAGAAGAAAACTTGAAGAAGTTGGAGACATGAAAGAGTATGGACAAATCTTTGAAGAATGGATGAAACAGGGGATAATCGAGTATGCCAGAGAGGATAAACTAGATGGTGTACACTACCTGCCACATCGACCAGTGTATAAAAGGAACAGTCAAACTTCTAGAATACGGCCAGTATTCAATGCGTCGGCCCGGAAGAGAGGTAAACTTTCCCTGAATGACTGTCTGGATAAGGGACCCAATTTGATAGAAATTATACCAAGACTTTTAAATAAATTCCGGAAATATGAAGTTGGTGTCTCTTCCGATATTGAGAAAGCATTTTTACAAATTGGAATAAAAGAAGAAGACCGAGATTATTTACGATTCCTGTGGCACACAGAAGACGGAAGATTAATCACGTATCGACATAAAAGGGTTGTTTTTTGGAATTACCACTAGTCCGTATCTTTTATAGGCTACCTTATCTCTCCACTTAGATAAGGCTCCTGAACATTTAAAAATCACAGCTGAACAGTTGAAATCATCCTTTTATGTTGACAATTGTTTATCCAGTTTTCAGAATGTTGAAGAAACGGAGAAATTCGTGAAAGAATCTACTGAACTGCTCTCTACAGCTTGTTTCAATCTCCGAGATTGGGTGAGTAACGTTACAGACTTTTCTCTTATGAACCAACTGAATAAGGAAGTGAACATTTTAGGAATAACATGGAATACTGATAGAGACACACTGACAATTGGTTTGGAAGATTTTGAATTAATTGGACCAACCACCAAGAGAAAAGTACTTTCAATAGCGAGCAAGATATTTGATCCATTAGGAGTTGCTTGTCCTGTGACTTTAATTCCCAAGCTGATATTACAGGAAACTTGGATACAGAAGTTGACATGGGACGAAGTCCTACCTGGATGTTTAGTACAAAGATTTTGGAAGTGGTTTAGGAAACTGAAACACTTGCCTAACATAGAAATTCCTAGATGGCTTTGTTTTAAGGACTCCTATGTAGAGAAAACCACTCTCCACATCTTTTGCGACGCCAGTCAGTTTGCCTATGCAACCTGTATTTTCCTCCGCATTGAAAAGGAAGATAGAGTGGACATCCAATTGATACAGGCTCGAACACGAGTAGCTCCACTGAAGAAACTCACCATCCCAAGATTGGAGCTTTTGGCTTGTCTGATTGGAGCTCGTTTGGCAGCTAACGTCATACAAGATCTGGAATTTGAGGAAATTCCAAGATTTTATTGGACCGATTCGACCAATGCTCTCTGTTGGATCCAAAGGGAAGACAACTGGGCAGCCTTTGTGATGAACCGTGTTAAGGAAATTCATAATCTTAGCTCCCCCGAATCTTGGCGCCACATACCAGGCCGATTAAACCCGGCAGACCTCCCATCTCGGGGATGTTCAGCAGAATCACTTAAGGAGACAAGATGGTGGGAGGGACCTGCATGGTTAAAGGTATCCCAAGAAGAGTGGCCCAAATCAACCATTATCCCTGATTTGGAGATTGTTTATTCTGAAAGGCGCAAGACCATCCTGAACACCTTGTGTACGACCAGAGAAAATGAAAATTTATTTGGACGTTATTCCCATTTTTTTGAGAATAGTACGAATCACCGCCTGGATATACAGATTCTTCAACAACGCCAAGATTGATAGAAGAAAGATAATTTCAGAAGATCTCAGTACAGAGGAAATCACTAAGTCAGAAATAATACTGATAAGACTTATCCAGAGAGAATCGTTTTCAGGGCATGAAGATAAGAAACTACAAGGCTTTAAGTTGCTAGTAGACTCTTCAGGGATTTTGAGAATAAAAACTAAAATTTGCAGAAGAGAAGATTTTGCTAATTTTAGAATGCCCATTTTATTGCCCTCAGATCACTTTTTGGTTTCTTTGCTCATCAGGTGGAACCATGAAACCCACGGGCACGCCGGTCTACAAACTCTCCTCGGTATTCTGAGAGAAAACTATTGGATACTAAGATCCAGGAAAACCGTCAAGAAGATCATCAATCAATGCATTCGCTGTAAACGATTCACCGCGACACCAGCTACCGTCGAGTCAACATCATTACCAGAAGACAGAGTACGAGATGCTGCAGTTTTCGAAATAGTAGGAGTTGATCTAACTGGACATCTTATCTTAAAGAATAAGAAGAAAGCATGGATTGTCATCTTCACATGTGTAGTGTATAGAGGAGTTCATCTGGAACTTGTGACATCTTTGTCTATGGAAGCCTTCCTCCAAGCTTTCCGCCGATTTATTGCTCGAAGAGGCCGACCATTGATTGTGTATTCGGATAATGGGACTAATTTCAAAGGTATAGCTAATGCTTTAAAGAAGATTGATTTTTCGAGATTAAAATGTGATCCCACATTGAAAAACATCACCTGGAAATTCATACCGCCTGGTGCTCCTTGGTGGGGTGGATGGTGGGAGCGTTTGATTGGAATGATGAAACAATTGCTCTTTAGGATTCTCGGTCAAACCTCCTTGGGATATGAAGAACTTTCCACGGTAATGTGTGACGTCGAAAGCTTGATGAACACACGCCCACTGACCTACCTAACTGAAGAAAGTGAGGATCTCGCTCCATTGACACCTTCGTTGTTCTTACATGAGGTCAGAGAGGTTGGCGTTCCAGACCTGGACTTGATTGATAACCAGACCCTCTCCCGCAAATATCAATATATCAAACGTGTACGAGAAGATCTTAGAGAACGATTTCGTATCGAATATTTTGGATTCCTGAGACAAGAAACGAGACGCCTGAAGACTACCATACCACTCAAGGTGGGGAGACATGGTACTCATTGGACAAGAGAGTTTAAAGAGACTACACTGGCCGTTAGCCAGAATAATCCAACTCTATCCAGGAAAAGACGGACTTGTGAGGGTTGCGAAAGTGAAAACTTCATCAGGTGATAAAATACGACCTATTCAAAAACTCTACAATTTAGAGATAACGCCCGAGATAAGATGTCGAGACCCTCTAACGGAGCGATCTCCCACACAAGAAGTTCGATTGACAACTGAAGAGGACCCTTTGACTTCACAACAAGAACAACATCACATTGATACCCCGAATGTTGTGTCAAGTTACGGACGGCCCATCAAGAGACCCAACCGATTGGATCTACTGAACTTTTCCTTCCCATGTTTGAGTCGTCGAGACGCCAACTCAAAGGTGGGAGAAATGTTGGAAAAGAAGACGTCCGAAGCAGCCAATGGGAGGCCGGCGGAGGCAGCTACGGGGATGCAGCGGCAAAAATGAGGAAACAATACAGGAAGAACTTGTAAACAACTTTTTCGAACGCTAGAATTTGCCCTGATCTCCGATTCTTTTAGTGTAAATGTTTAATTAATACTTTACTTATTTTCTTAAATTGTAATAAATATAATTTTCCCTCTGTTTTCGTCGTATATTTTAAAAGTGTTATAAACAACGACGCCTTAACTTTGAACCTTCAACCCCGCCGACCAAGAATAGAGGTGAGTGACTACCTCTATAGAATTTAGATCGTCGTCACAACACAGAGTGGCGGTGAAATCGCAATAAATTCACCTGAATTAAAAATGTCAAACATCGCTATTTCCATTTCAAGCGCCTCTTTTCTATAATAAAACTATATTCAATATTTTTTTAGTTGTTTCAAAATTCTCTTAAATAAAGAATATATTGAAAGTCCATGTGTCTAAATAAAAATGAAAGTTTCTAAATTAAAATGAAAGATGTCTAAAAATACAAATTTAAAATTTCTAAAAATTCTAAAAAAAAATTCTAAAAAATTTAAAATGTCTAATTAAAAGTTAAAAACCTATATAAGCATTTGTTAAAATCGGGATGATTTTATAGGTTTTTACATTGTTGTTGTCTTTAAATAACTATTTCCAAATCTCTACATGTCCAAATATCCGGGCGCCAGTGGCTGCAGAAAAGCAGACCACAAATTTATTCATCTATGGCACATCAATAAATGTTGAAGGGGAAATTAACCAATCCTTTCTGGCTAAACATTTTATTTTAGACCAATAAAATAATCTTTCAATGTACATCAGAAATATATATTGAAACAAAGAAAAAAAATAGGATCACGCACATATATAAGATTTTTTAAAAAAGGATTAAAAAACTATATAATATTAAAATAGAGAGGAGTTTAAAAGTATATATAAGTATAAACTTTTAAAAAAGGCCTATTATGCCAAAATCCCATATTATCCCCACCTGCCTCTGGATCCAGCCACCCAAGTCCAGAATTCGAAAAAGGGCGGCCGAGGCCGCAGCCAGTGGCTTGAGCTTTCAGCAACTCCCAGTCCTCAGCTTCTCAGGAAAAATTCTAACTGTTGTAAATATCAAAATATCCCGCTTCCTTGCCCCCAGTGTTTCTGGACTCACCCCTCCAAGGCTATCATCACCCTTCTCTCTCAGTGAAAAAAAAAGTATCTTTAAAAAAATAATTAAAATAAATTAAAAATAATTATTATTAAAAAAATTCACACAAAAATAAGATTAGAAAATATTGAATTAAATATATATATCAATAATATTGTAGGATCTGGGTATCTTGGAATCAGCTTGGGAAAGGTTCAGGGCTCGTGGTGGAGCTGGTGTTCTGCCTGAAGATGGTGACCTTAACACCCACCAAGGGCCTGTGGCTTGCCCATATGCATGCTGGAGTCTGGCCTGGTGGAGTCAAGTCAAGCACCATAGGTCAGTGGCTTGACTACAGGGAAGGGGTGTCTGGGTCCATCTTGGACTCTGGCTTGGGTTCAAGTCGGCCACCATAGGACATGTGGCTCGACTACCAGAGAGGGGTGTCTGAGTCCATCTCAGACTAGCTTGGTAGGGCCAGGTCATCCACCACAGGTCAGGTGACTTGACCACAGGAAGGGGTGTCTGAGTCTATCTTTGACTCTGGCTTGTTGATGTCAAGGCCGAAGATGGTCTCAGGCTCCATCTATACACCTCAAAATCACTAGAAGTTTGCAGCTTAGATGGGCAAAAGTGGGACATGGTTAGGTGGGGTTCTGGGTGATTTTGGCATACTGTGGTCACGCGGATTCCTAACACATTTATAGTGATTAGAATAAACACACAGCGCGCGATTTATTTCGATAGAATGATTAAAAAGATAACATTGATGATGAATTATAGAACAGATATAAAATTAATTAAACACTGAAATATTAGAATTAATTTAATGATATCCATTTTCTATTGCATGTCTCAATATTTTATTTTTTACTGTTCTCTCTTTTAAAAGGGTTCAGGTTTCGAAAAAAAATCTCAATTTTTTCGCGTTCTGACGCATGGTTTCCCCCCATTATAGTTGTTCACTCTATAATAGCCATACACTGATTGTGAATTGGAATGACAAATATACAATTTTTGATTTCATTCAACATAATACGAAAATTAGTTTGACATTAAGTTATATATAATTGTTCATTAATTTTTTTGAATAAAATATATATATTTTTTATATAAATAATTTTCTATGAAAAAATGACTTGCACGCAATATATTCTTGAAACTATTTGATAACATTGGGTTTGTTATTATTTTGTGCATTTTTCTTATATAAATTTTTTCTACTTATATTTATTACTTTAGATTATTTACTTTAAACTAAATATTGTCAAAATGACTACTGTTAGACCATTTACTTGCGATGATATGTTTCGCTTTAATAATGTGTAAGTAATCCTGAAAAAAAAAATTTAATCAAACGCAAAATCACACGATATACAAAACCTGACCAGTGTTTAAACTCAAAAGTGAGACAGCTAAAATAAATAATCACCATAAATTCTAACGATAAAATATCGCTTTCAAATAACATTATTTTTCCAAAATTAATAAAAGCGGCACGTGAATGTGATATTACCATAAATCTTGTGACAACTCTTTGCATACCTTTGATTTTATGTTTTTAATCTTTGATCTACTTTGCAACATAATATTATCTCAGAAATATATGTTTGCAATCAAATTTTATTGGTGTTTTTGTCAATAAGTCATGTTATTTTTTAATAAAGAAAAGTTTGTTTTTTTCTCTATCTGATTAATCTTGAAAACACATTTAGAATCCTTAAGGATTTAAGGTTATTAAAATTAACACATTTTAGTACAGTAGAACCTCCATGTAAAGGACAACACCTAGTTACAGAGACAAAGTGTCCTTTAGGGAGAGGTGCCCTCTTACCGGAGAGTTGCTAAATAGTAAAGATAGTAATACAAGAAAATAAGACCTAATCCAAATAATTTATTAGTGTGTGACGTTTTGACAACAACATTGTCATCATCATCAGGGATAAATCACAATTTGGATTATAGATTTCATTATAGATTCAATCTATAATCCAAATTGTACTTTATCCTGATGATGGTAACAATGTTGTTGCCGAAACGTCACACACTAATAAATTATTTGGATTAGGTCTTATTTTCTTTTATTATACACCTATCCCCCGATTTACACGGTACTTGTTTTACACGTTTTCGCTTTTACACGGTTTTCCAAATAAGTTTTTTTTTTGTTGTTTTTATCGCACTATACTAAATGCTACTGTGATTGAACACATGCGCTGTGTTCACATCTCACGAGGAATCCCGAGCTTATGTGCTGACTACATATTTTAACCTGTGAATGCATTTTATTTTTATTTCTGTGTACACCTATCCCCCGATTTAAACGTTTTTCTCAGGAACGTATCTACCGTGTAAATCGGGGGATAGGTGTAATCTATAATCCAAATTGTGCCTTATCAGTAAAGATTTTGCAAATGAAAACTGTCCTTTGTAGAGAGGTGTTCACTAGCGGGATGTCCACTAAATGGAGGTTCTACTGTATTAGATGAAATGAGCATGTTCATGAGAGATTTGATTGTAATTTGTTCCATAGAAAATGACATTGTCATTTTGATAACTGTTACCTTGTCATTTGGTACTTGAGATCTGGAGAGATTTAGACAATTTTGGAATTAGGTTCACAGGTTAGTTATGATTTTATATTTTGGCCAAAACCATCAATGAGGCATTCTTGAGCCAAAAGTGCCCAAAATCCAGATTTGATGCCGGGTGTAGCAGTTGAAAACCAACAGACCACCCATCCACAGACCCCCTTTTCATGTTTAACCCTTAACTGGACGGGTGAATTTTTCTTACGTAACTGGACAGGTTGGGTAGATTCAACCCACTTATGTAACTTTATGAAATAAGCGCTAAATAATGATTGAAATCAATATTTAAAAAATATTTAATTAATAAATAGTTAATATACAGATTTTGACTTTTAAAAATTATGAATATAATCTATTTACAGTTTGCACAAATTTAAGAAATGTTTTTTGTAAACGTTTAGTTGACATACAGAGCAAAGGGTTTCTATTTTTTACTGCATTTTTGATGGACATTTGTAGCACCTTTTTTTAGAGTATATCAGATTATTGTGGCATCGTAGTTTCACTTGGTTTACTTGAACCATCATTTTTCTTGAATTGTCGTCTGTAATTCCAGCGGGAGAGAATTGAGATTCAAATTATAAAACTATTTTAGAGGCGTAATATTCTTTTTAAATTAAAACAATTTCTACTGTCCTTACTGCGATGGAAAAATTAAAGGGAGGGCCTGGCTCATCAGTGGTGAACCCTCCCAGCGGTTTCGCCAGTTTAATCTACCATACCGCTGTTATATTGCATTTTTGGAACTTCCTTTTATAGTTGACTGTTGTAAGACTCTTGGAATGGGTATTTTAGAAGAACTATGGACATAAGCTTTTAGGACAGCAGAATTAAATATAATTATAAATATATAATTTTTCCATCGCAGTAAGGACAGTAGAAATTGTTTTAATTTAAAAAGAATATTACGCCACTAAAATAGTTTTATAATTTGATAACAGATGGCGCGCTAGTGCATCGTAACAGAATTGAGATTACGTGTGGCCAGGTGTTCATCAGTCAATGCTCTCCCGAGATCACCAATAAAATTACTCCTTCTTTTTTATTCTTTCTATCAATCTGATTACCGATTTTCTTATTTTGGGAACATAGGAAGCTAAAGTGATTGTTCCAGAGAAACCAAAAATAGATGTTCCTGATTATCTATTAGGGTGTGGTTGAAATTGTGATGAAATCTAAGATTTGTTAACACAAGGTAATAAGACCAAATCCAAATAAATAAATATTATTACCTTGTGTTTATAATCTACAATCCAAATTGTGCCTCATCAATCTAAGATTTGTTCTTTCTCATCCTTTCTAAATAAATATGTAAGGCCATGTTCTTTCAACTTATCAACTAATTCTACTGAAGTGACCAATTGTCTGCTGTAATATTTCTATTACTCTTCCAAAGTGTGGTCGACTAATCTCTAAAACTTATATTTTGGGTTGGCAGGGATAGTTCTCTCTGTTGACTTGATTGATAATTCTACTTATCCAAAGAAAGAAGTGTCATTTTATAAAAGGAAGCTAAAAATAGCGGAAGACAGCGACTCAAGTATGAGCCATGAGCTAACACTGACCTGGAAAATTCTCACGCTTCTGGACGGGCTGGGAGGAATCTGCCCTCACATGTAAATTTAACCCCCCTCCCAAAACTGATATTTATAAATGATGGATGGAAAATGTTTATATCAATGTAAAATTAGAATTCATGAAAGCTGGTAGCTCTCAGTAAATGAAAAAATATATTTTTCCTATATTTAGTTTATGCATGGGCAGAATCAACCCAACCCGTCCAGTTAAGGGTTAACTACAAGACCAACCAATCCTGTTTATTACAGAATCCTTGGTTGAAATGACCATTGGCTTCCATGTGAAGACATTCCCTAACATTCTTGTGTGCCGTAGGAACCTGGATCCCCTCACAGAAACTGTAAGCATCTTCATTCTTTACCTCTTTCTTATATGTATATCTCCCATTGCCTAAAGGTTATGCAACTTCATGAAGGTAACATATAAGTGATAAGGAACAATTTGGATTATAGATTATAATACAAGAAAATAAGACCTAATCCAAATAATTTAATAGTGTGTGACATTTCGGCAACAACATTGTCACCACCATCAGACAAAAGAATAAATTGTTTTCATTTATTCTTTTGTCTGATGATGGTGACAATGCTGTTGACGAAACGTCACGCACTATTAAATTATTTGGATTAGGTCTTATTTTCTTGTAATATAAGTCTTTAATTAAAAAGGCATATATTGGATATAATGATATGTTGATCCAATATATGCCTTTTTAATTAAAGATTTATTTATGGATTGCTCTATTTTCAAAACAAGTCTTCATGATGGGTAAATGTACACCTGCCATTGGTTCAAAGAATCTGAACTACATACTGGGGCAGTCCAACTTAGATTTCAACAAGGTCTTTACTAACATGGAGAATTGACACCTTGACTGATGACATGGATTGAGATGCTGTTGTTTGAATCATGTTTACAATAAAACTCCACAAGGTCTTTAAAGGAATCAAGAAGTTGTGGGATGGTTGCGTGCGTGTTGGTGTGGCTTGTGGAAAGGCCGCTGATAAAATTATAATTATTTTTTTATAAATAAAATTAATTTATTTAAAGCCAGAAATATATAAAGAGAAAAGAAGTAACGGCCATTGGGATCAAGCCTTGTTGTTTTTGACGCGAGTGGCCAGCAAAAGTCCCGGATGACGCCTCGTGCGCATGCGTAGTCAGGTCACCATACTACTGCCCGTATGTGTAGTGAAGCTTTGTCCCAGTTCGCGCTCGCTGAAGCAAAAGTGTGTTCGCCACAAAGCCATCTCAAGCCATTGAAGATAGGATATAATACCAAAATCTATCCCACTTGCTCAAAATGTAGCTTAGAACCTGCAGCTTTAGAACATATTGCATTAGATGTACTCTTCTTCTTCTCCTTCTTTCTTATCTCCACTCAATCATATTAGGGCATCAAGTTGTGTTCCTTGATGGTGTCTGTTTGACAACCATCATAATTGGATGAAGTAGAATGTGTCTGCCTTTGTCATTAAGACTGGGAGCACTACTCAGTGGCAGGCCGACTTAGCTCAAAAAGAAATGGCCGCCTCTAACATGAGGAACAGACGCCATGTGCAGCGGCTCCAAAAAGGAGTACTAACGCTGCTCATCCTGTATCCCTGGAGACCTCACAGGGTACTATCAGCCGGGCCAGCTGAGCCTAGGTTTTTTAGCGAGCTTGTTACTGCTCCCCCTCCTCTTTTTTCATCTGGGCTTGGGACCGGCAAAGGCGGAGTTGCACACATTGCATTAGATACACTAAACAGGACCTTTAGGAGAGGCTGCTGCTTATCTTAAAACAGTTTGAGGAGCATGAACTCATGGAATTTGTGTAATCTTTACACAAGGGGATAAGAAACAACAACAACAAGGAACCAAGATTTAAGGGATTGTACTTTGATGTAGTGTTTTCTACCTATAGGTTGCCTCAAAATCTCAAGACACCATAAAAGATAAACCTTTATTTAGACAATACAACTCAGCTTCAGCACTCACATACCTTATATATATCCTTTTAATATATTTACATATTTTCACTAATGCAAAATATACATATTTACGAGATTTTTCTTCTTAGAAAAAAAAAAAAGAGAATGAATCAGCATATGGAATCAATACAGATGATAAGACACAATTTGGATTATCCCTATATATATAAAAGTCAGTGTATGTATGTATGTATGTGGGTATCTATGTCTGCTATACACGTCCACAATACGTAACTAATCTGACTGAAATTTTAACAGTATATAGAGTAGAATCTGGAAAAACTTATAGTGAAAATTTCAGGTCTCTATCCCGAATATTCTTCGAGTTATTTGCAAATTGCGTTGCAAATTTGCCTTTTCGCTCGCAAGCAGCGCCTCTAGCGGTGAAGATGGGAGGTAATATCAGCTTACCTAATGTACATGTAAAACGTGTTTTGACAGGACATAGAGAAAAATCTGGAAAAGATATTTATCGGATATTTAGCCAATAAAAAATAAAATTGACAGGTTCTGGCAAAAATAGTTGTTTTTTAGTCAGAAAATGATGATGACAATATTGCTGTATCATGTTTGATTATCAGATACAAAATTATATCGGGAAAAAATTCCAAAAGCTGAGACCATGGGTGAAGCCAGTTCATTTTTAGTGTGCAGGAACAAAATTATAACATAAAAACATTCATTCAAGCAGAAGATACAAAGCCAGATCATCTCTTTATAAAAATATCGCTTCTCTGACACAAATTTTGAGCGGGACGTTTCACAAGAGTGACATCCACGGCGCCAATTTATAATTGTAACGAATAGTATTTGAATAAAAACATTTAATCGGGTAAAACCTGGGTGTTGCCCGGGTCATTCGGCTAGTAGATTATAAATAACAAGGTAATAAAACCACCAAATAAATAAATAATGTGTGACATTTTGGTAAGAGTGTTGTTACCATCATCAGATAAAATTACTGAATGAAGCAAGGTAATAAGACCAAATCTAAAAAAATATTGTGTGATGTTTTTGAAACAGTGTTGTTACATACTCATATTTTTATTTATTTATTTGTATTTGGTCTTATTACCTTGCGTTTCTAATCTATACTAATTCAGTACACTTTTTGTCTGATGATGGTAACAACACTGTTACCGAAATGTCACACATTATTTATTTATTTGGATTAGAGGTCTTATTACCTTGTGTTTATAATCTATACTAATTCAGTACACTTTTTGTCTGATAATGGTAACAACGCTGTTACCGAAACGTCACACACTATTTATTTATTTGGATTTGGTCTTATTACCTTGTGTTTCTAAGCTATACTCATTCAGTACTTTTGTCAGATGATGGTAACAACGCTGTTACTAAAATGTCACACATTATTTATTTATTTGGATTAGAGGTCTTATTACCTTGTGTTTCTAATCTATACTCATTCAGTACACTTTTTGTCTGATGATGGTAACAACGCTGTTACCGAAATGTCGTATACTATTTATTTATTTGTATAATGAAGGTAATACTTACCTTGAGCTTGCAGTTTGATGAATAATGGGAGAAGTAGACCAAGGAACAAACAGTTTGATGATGGCCAATAGTTGATAGTCTGGAATTGGAAAAGATAAGGAGTTGCTAAGAACAGAGTAAACTGACCTTCCATCACAGTGGAAGGATGGTCTAAACCTTTTGTTTTAGACCGCTACGACCTAGGTTCAATCCCCAGATTGGGAACTTTTTTCTGGTAAAAAAAAAAATGCTCAAATGGCCCCCCCGATTCTTGCAAAAGTCAAACCCCACCACTGAGTGCATGTAACCAAACGGGGCTCTGGCATATTTGTAAGTGCAAAAGTCGAACTGCTTTTCACATGTGAAGACATGTGGTGCACTTAAAGTTAAAACAGTCACCTAACTCTACCCACCATGATTATCATAGTCTGTACCATGTGTGGTGGTAGTGCTCCATGGTTAAACCAATTCCTGAAGTCCACTCCTCTCCAATTTTGCGATGGTAGTTATAGGCCTGGGGTCCTCTATTGTCAGTTCTGAGCATGATATGTTCCGGAGAAGCTTCTGCACTTTTGAATTTCAAGCAGTTATTGAAGGTTTTTTGTCCATTTTGAAATTTTAAGGTTTTTATATGGCCACTTCTTAGTCTTGCTAAAGCTGTTTGTTGATTTCTATTGAGTTTTTGAACCATGTGTACTAGGGATAAAAAAGATTGTTACTGCCATCTATCAGACTAACTAGCTGGATGTACAGTACGGCCTGGCATTCTACCTCCAGTATCTGTCCCACTGGCCTGAGTACTTCCAAGTTGCCGAGGCCCCCAATGGAGATCTCATGGGATACAGTAAGTAGATATAATTAACACAAAGCAATAACCCACCATCTATACATATAAAATGAAAGGATGTAATTCTACTGTCCTATAAGCTTATGTCCATAGTTTTCTTGAAAACCATTTCTGAGATTCCACCCGTCATTGATGTGTATATAAACAGAATCGTCCAATACTGTATTAGAGCTCTGAGAAGCGGTCTGGTGGATTAAATTGGCGAAACCGCTGAGAGGGTTCACCACTGATAAGCCAAACCCTCCCAATATATTTTTTCATCGCAGTAAGGGCAGTAGAAGTTTGTATTATGTATAAAAGAAACATTTGAGCTTTTAAATCCTTTCATTTTATATGTAAGTAGATGTCTTCCCTCCCTCCCGTAGTTAGACTCCGTAGTTGGTTGAGAACCTTTTTTTGCTTATCCCTAGTACACGTGGTACAGGCCATGGTAATCATGGTGGGTAGTAATAGGTGACTGCTTTTACTGTAAATGCACCACATGTCTACACATGTGAAAAGCAGTTTGACTTTTGCACTTACAAATATGTCAGAGCCCCATTTGGTTACTTGCACTCGCTGATGGGGTTGGAACTTTTGCAAGAATCGGGGTTCATTGGAGCATTTTTTTATATCAGAAAAAAAGTGCCCAATGTGGGAATCAAACCCGGGTCGTAGCGGTCGAAAACCAATGGCTTAGACTACACTTCCACCGACCCCCAGTTGAGAACCTGACGTAGGAATGAGTAGCTCCTTATCTTAGAGGTTCAATTTCTCATCATGCGCTGCAAACAACCTTTTCCTCTCAGCAGTTTAGTCAAACTGGCCACTCAACATTTCCCCTCTTCATGACAGGGGTTTGTGGAAGGGTAGTCTAAACTGTTGGTTTGTGACTGCTACGACCCTGGATCGAAAACTGCATTGGGCACTTTTTTCTAATTAAAATAATTAAATTTTCTTGTATTATAATCTATAATCAAAATTGTGCTTTATCATTTCTAATTTTAAAAAATTCTTCAATGGGGGGGGCCCCTCGATTCTTGTAAAAGTCCAACCCCACCAGCGAGTGCAAGTAATCAAACAGGGCTCTGGCACATTTTGTAAGTGAAAAAGTCAAACTGCTTTTCACGTGTGTAGACATATGGTGTACTTACAGTAAGAGTAGTCGCCAACCTCTACCCACCATGATTATCATGGCCTGTACCACGTGTACTAGGGATAATAATAATAAAAATCTACACACCGATGTCACCAACCTTGGCATTTATATTGAAAAATCAGTCAATTGAATGCTGATAGAGAATTGGTCTTAGAACCTACCACTTGTTATAATTGTCCCTGTTACACTATTTATTTGGATTTGGTATTAATATCTTTTGTTTCGATAATTGATAAGGCACAATTTGGATTATAGATTATAAAACAAAGTAATAAGGAAAAAAAAAATTGGGTTTTTTCCACTTTTAATTCTAAGAATAATATTCTGTGTTTCTCAGATAAATATCTTCTTCTTATCTGTTATCTTGTTTACACACTTGATAACAGTAGCTATTATTTGTGGTAAAATTTCTCATTCAGTACTTTTGTCTGAAGATGGTAACAACGCTGTTATCAAAACGTCACACACTATTTATTTATTTATTTGGATTTAGTCTTATTATCTTGTTTTATCTTTTGTTTCTAATCTATAATCCAAATTATAAACACAAGGTTAATAAGACCAAATCCAGCTTCCTAGCTCACTCCGTAGCCATGGGTGGTCTACTCCAAGGTGATTGTTGGTCTCCTCCATATGTTTGTGCACTTTACATGGTTTTGAAAACAAAGCCTATATACCTCTTTTGTATTATGTATAAAAGAAACATTCGTGCTTTTAAATCCTTTCATTTTATATGTATAGATGGCGCGTTATTGCTTTGTGTTAATTTATACCTCTTTTGTATTCTGATCTTTGATGCCATTTCCAATGCTCTCTTCACACACTATTTATTTATTTGTATTTGGTCTTTTTACCTTGTGTTTATAATCTATAATCCAAATTGTGCTTTATCATTATAATCCTAATTGCGTGCGTTATCATAAAAATGGTTGAATTAACAAGTTTGTTGTTTCTTATCCCCTTATGTAAAGATTCCAAGATTCAATGAATCCATGCTCCTCGAGCTGTTTGATGATAAGCAGCGGCCTCTCCCAAAGGTCCTGTTTAGTACATCTAATGCAATGTGTTCTGGAGCTGCAGGTGCCAAACTTAATTTTGGGACAAGTGGGTTTTAAAAGGTTCTACTGTATATAGGGTTATGATAAGGCACAATTTGGATTATAGATTATAAACACAAGGTAATAACACCAAATATAAATAAATAGTGTGTGACATTTCAGTAATAGCGTTGTTACCATCATCAGACAAAAGTACTTGTCTGAAGATGGTAACAACACTGTTACCGAAACATCACACACTATTTATTTGGTCTTACTTTGTGAATTACCAAGGTTGTTGTTGTTTCTTATCCCCTTATGTAAAGATTAAACAAATTCCACGAGTTCATGTTCTTCGAGCTGTTTGATGATAAGCAGCAGCCTCTCCAAAAGGTCCTGTTTAGTACATCTAATGTAATGTGTTCTGGAGCTGCCAAGTTACATTTAGGGCAAGTGGGGATTAACAAGGTTCTACTGTATATATATATAGATTGTACTGTGGCCACTGAGTGAGTCCATGTGCTGTGTGGTGCAGTCATGGGAAAGTCAGAAGGCCATGGAGAGAACTGGCACGGCCATGTCACAGCTCTCAGTGTCTCCATGGATTACCGTCGTCTTGGACTGGCCGCCACTCTCATGGCCGGACTGGAAGCTGTCTCAGAGAAGTACAGTACCTCCCCACATCTTCTAGTGTCACTTGTGATTTTGGCATGGCTCTTGTAATGGTGACTCTCACCAGCTAAATAATCATTGTCATTTAAAATATGTCACGAAATTCAAAAGGCAACAAGTCTAAATTATTCAAATGTTTGTGACCTTTCTGTAACACAGAATTGTTACCATCATCAGACAAAGTACTGTATTAAATGTTTCGGTAACAGCATTTTTACCATCATCAGACAAAGTACTGTATTAAATGTTTCAGTAACAGCATTGTTACCATCTTCAGACAAGTACTTTATTAGATGTTTTAGTAACAGCATTGTTAGCATCTTCAGACAAAGTACTGTATTAGATGCTTCAGTAACAGCATTGTTACCATCTTCAGACAAGTACTTTATTAGATGTTTTAGTAACAGCATTGTTACCATCTTCAGACAAAGTACTGTATTAGATGCTTCAGTAACAGCATTGTTACCATCTTCAGACAAAGTACTGTATTAGATGTTTCAGTAACAGCATTGTTACCATCTTCAGACAAAGTACTGTATTAGATGCTTCAGTAACAGCATTGTTACCATCTTCAGACAAAGTACTGTATTAGATGCTTCAGTAACAGCATTGTTACCATCTTCAGACAAGTACTTTATTAGATGTTTTAGTAACAGCATTGTTACCATCTTCAGACAAAGTACTGTATTAGATGTTTCGGTAACAGCATTGTTACCATCATCAGACAAAGTACTGTATTAGATGCTTCAGTAACAGCATTGTTACCATCTTCAGACAAAGTACTGTATTAGATGCTTCAGTAACAGCATTGTTACCATCTTCAGACAAAGTACTTTATTAGATGTTTCAGTAACAGCATTGTTAGCATCTTCAGACAAGTACTTTATTAGATGTTTCAGTAACAGCATTGTTACCATCTTCAGACAAGTACTTTATTAGATGTTTCAGTAACAGCATTGTTAGCATCTTCAGACAAAGTACTTTATTAGATGTTTTAGTAACAGCATTGTTACCATCTTCAGACAAAGTACTTTATTAGATGTTTCAGTAACAGCATTGTTAGCATCTTCAGACAAGTACTTTATTAGATGTTTCGATAACAGCATTGTTACCATCTTCAGACAAAGTACTTTATTAGATGCTTCAGTAACAGCATTGTTACCATCTTCAGACAAAGTACTTTATTAGATGTTTCAGTAACAGCATTGTTAGCATCTTCAGACAAGTACTTTATTAGATGTTTCAGTAACAGCATTGTTACCATCTTCAGACAAGTACTTTATTAGATGTTTCAGTAACAGCATTGTTAGCATCTTCAGACAAAGTACTGTATTAGATGTTTCAGTAACAGCATTGTTACCATCTTCAGACAAGTACTTTATTAGATGTTTCGATAACAGCATTGTTACCATCTTCAGACAAAGTACTGTATTAGATGCTTCAGTAACAGCATTGTTACCATCTTCAGACAAAGTACTTTATTAGATGTTTCAGTAACAGCATTGTTAGCATCTTCAGACAAGTACTTTATTAGATGTTTCAGTAACAGCATTGTTACCATCTTCAGACAAGTACTTTATTAGATGTTTCAGTAACAGCATTGTTAGCATCTTCAGACAAAGTACTGTATTAGATGTTTCAGTAACAGCATTGTTACCATCTTCAGACAAGTACTTTATTAGATGTTTCGATAACAGCATTGTTACCATCTTCAGACAAAGTACTTTATTAGATGCTTCAGTAACAGCATTGTTACCATCTTCAGACAAAGTACTTTATTAGATGTTTCAGTAACAGCATTGTTAGCATCTTCAGACAAGTACTTTATTAGATGTTTCAGTAACAGCATTGTTACCATCTTCAGACAAGTACTTTATTAGATGTTTCAGTAACAGCATTGTTAGCATCTTCAGACAAAGTACTGTATTAGATGTTTCGGTAACAGCATTGTTACCATCTTCAGACAAAGTACTGTATTAGATGTTTCAGTAACAGCATTGTTACCATCTTCAGACAAAGTACTGTATTAGATGTTTCAGTAACAGCATTGTTACCATCTTCAGACAAAGTACTGTATTAGATGTTTCAGTAACAGCATTGTTACCATCTTCAGACAAAGTACTGTATTAGATGTTTCAGTAACAGCATTGTTACCATCTTCAGACAAAGTACTGTATTAGATGTTTCGGTAACAGCATTGTTACCATCTTCAGACAAAGTACTGTATTAGATGTTTCAGTAACAGCATTGTTAGCATCTTCAGACAAAGTACTTTATTAGATGTTTCAGTAACAGCATTGTTAGCATCTTCAGACAAGTACTTTATTAGATGTTTCAGTAACAGCATTGGTACCATCTTCAGACAAAGTACTGTATTAGATGTTTCAGTAACAGCATTGTTACCATCTTCAAAGTACTGTATTAGATGTTTTGGTAACAGCATTGTTAGCATCTTCAGACAAAGTACTGTATTAGATGTTTCGGTAACAGCATTGTTACCATCTTCAGACAAAGTACTGTATTAGATGTTTCGGTAACAGCATTGTTACCATCTTCAGACAAAGTACTGTATTAGATGTTTAGGTAACAGCATTGTTACCATCTTCAGACAAAGTACTGTATTAGATGTTTCGGTAACAGCATTGTTACCATCTTCAGACAAAGTACTGTATTAGATGTTTCGGTAACAGCATTGTTACCATCATCAGACAAAGTACTGTATTAGATGTTTAGGTAACAGCATTGTTACCATCTTCAGACAAAGTACTGTATTAGTAAAAACCACAACACCAGCTTTGGCAAACTGAGAAGCGTCAATCTGGAGACCATGATTTCAGGCTAATAGTCCGTGTCAGTACAGGACAGACTTTATTTCATAAGATCCACAAGGGATATCGTCTAGTTTTGACTTTTTTTTTAATCTTGATTGAGAGGTGACCTATGTATTTATAGAGAGATGGTATATTACATGATATAGATTTTAAAAGCTAAATTACACTAACAGCCATATGTGTGTGTTTCAGGAAGTGGGCCTACTTTGTAGACCTGTTTGTGAGGGTGTCCAACAAGGTGGCTGTAGACATGTACACCAGGCTGGGCTACTGTGTCTATCGTAGAGTACTGGAGTACTACTCGGGGGATCCGGATGAAGATGCTTTTGGTAAATTTCCTCTTTCTCTCTCTTTGTAGATTCCCATGTGAACTATGGTAGTGTAGCAGTGTTAGCTACCCTTAATTTCCTCATTTACATATTCCTCCCCTTGGCAGAGCTGACTGCTATAGGCCGCGTCCCCAGGTGGCAGATAGGGGAACGACCTTCAGATATGAAGGCCAGCTGTGAAACTAGCAGAATAACTGACGAATAAGCACTCGCGGACCAACAGCAGTATTGTTAGAAGAGGAGAAATCAACTGACCCAGTTGATAGACCTCAGCAAGGGTCCCACTCCAGGAATACAGAGGAGCTGCGTCTATACTCATGTTAGAGTCGGCAGCAAAGGTGTCTGCTTCCATGTTAGGAACAGCCTCAAACTACAGGCAAAGAAGAAGAAGAGGCAAAGTCAGACTTTCACCAAAGTGTGCCTGGATCATGGTGCCATGATCAATGAAAGCTGCACCCCTACACCCCATTCCATGAGATCATGGAATTCATGTGGTCTTTACACAAGGGGATTAGAAACAACAACAACATATCCCTCACTCGGATACTAACCCACATGTAACAATTTGAAACATTGTTCTTGGAAATAAGAGACACTTTAGCCATAAATCTTTTTTTTATTATTATTACTTTATCAAAAAAACGATTCACTGACCAAAGATTATCTTTTAATTCTAAGAAGTATGAATGCACCAGCCAGGCAACCTCTATCATCATGACAATTTGAAACATTGTTTCTTGCCCCAAGTTAAGCAATGTCGTGCCCGGTCAGTACTTAGGAGTGTAACCATTTGGGGGTGCTGTAACCTTTGATTATATTGGAGAATATATTTGTTCATATGGTCACCAAAACTTGAGTTTTTTATGGATTGTAACGGGGAAACCTCTCCTTATTAAATCACCTTTCTAAAGTCCCAAGCTTTGAAGAGAGCTCTAATATGAAATAGCTTCCTCTGACATGAGGAACAGACACCATGTGCAGCCATTCCTAAAGTTGGAGTACAGACTCATCCTGTATCCAGAGTTCTTACCGCCGATACTATCAGCTGAAGCCAAGTTTGTCTAGTGAACTTGTTATTGCTCCTCCTTCTTTTGTATCCAGGCTTGGGACCGGTGAAGTGGTTAAGGTGAAATGTTGTGTTGGAATGAGGAGCCTGGCGTAGAGGAGATATTTAATGATGCTAGACTATGTACAAACAAGCAAAGATTACTTACAGGCGAGATATGACATCCTGAAGCTATTATGTGCAGTTGTCTATAGCCCATTACATGTACACAGGAACTAGGTTGTGTGTAACAATGGATCACACAACTATCTATTTATTGCTATGTTCCCATATTTTCACAAGGCTTCCCCCCAGAAGTGCTTTTACAAGATGAGCCTAGTCCAAATACCAGATAAGATAGCTAGCAATCAATCAGTATGTGCTTCAAGATAACACCTGTCTGATTGTATGATATGGTTAATCTATTTGAAAAAGAAAGAATAAATCAAATTAAGGTAAAGAGTTTCTTTTGATTTCACAAGCTTTCAAGCAAAATTTCTTCTCTTTAACAGGCAAATACTTCTATGTACAAAGATTATCTTTATATTGTACATAGAAGTATTTGCCTGTTGAAAAGCTGAAATTTTGCTCGAAAACTTGTGAAATCAAAATTAAAAGAAACTCTTTACCTTAATTTGATTTATCCTTTCTTTTCCAAATAATTTCTAGGCAACTATTACTTACATAAAATGGATAATCTATCTACATTTGTATGTAGACACTGTGTGCCACAACACTGCGGTGAAGCTGTACAGGGCATGCCTAAGATATATGTACACACATACAAGGATTGGAACAAATATCTACACAATGATGTGTACAAAGATGTGCTGTAGACAGCCCTATGTACAAAGATGTGCTGTATACAGACATGTAAAAATATGTATGTTTCCCAGCATATGTACAAAAATGTGCTCTACGCAGCCCTATTGACAAAGATGTGTTGTACACAGACATGTACAAAGATGTACGTTTCCCAGCATATGTACAAAGATGTGCTGTAGATATATGCAAAGATAAACTGTGCACAGACATATATACAAACACATGTATGTAGATACCAGGAATATAATAGTTATCTACACAATGATCTATACAAAGTTGTGCTGTATGCAGACATACATATATACAACACCTATGTAGATACCAGGAATATAGCCCAACTATCTACACAATGTGATCTGTAAAAAGTTATGCTGTATGTACAAAGTTGTGCTGGGTGCAGACATTTACAAAGATGTACGTTTTCCAGCATATGTACAAGGATATATATGCAAAGATATGCTGTACATATATGCAAAGATATGCTGTACATATATGCAAAGATGTGCTGTACATATATGCAAAGATGTGCTGTACATATATGCAAAGATGTGCTGTACATATATGCAAAGATATGCTGTACATATATGCAAAGATATGCTGTACATATATGCATAGATATGCTGTACATATATGCAAAGATATGCTGTATATATATGCATAGATATGCTGTACATATATGCATAGATATGCTGTGTACCACCATATACAAAGATGTAGATACCAGTAATAGATATCTACACAATGTACAAAGTTGTGCTGGGTGCAGACATGAGGAAAGCCCTGTCGCGGGACACAGCTAAGAAGTCCGTGGTGCCCCTCACCCACCCAGTGAGGCCAGAAGATCTCGAGTGATAATAAACTCTCTCACCCCAACTTGCTCTGTGGCTTGCGGAAGCTCACCAGGATGGGGTACATGTTGTCTAGGGCCTCGCGCAGGTCCTGAACAACCTTGGCTCCTGCGCAACACTTTCTTTACTCCCCACTGCTTGTGTGTTGAGAGACTAACCAAACCATGTGCACTGTGCAACAAACCACCCAACCTATGAGACCATTAACCATTGAACGTTTGTCTTGAACCATAAACTTTGTATAGACACACAAGATATCTCTTTTTTTTTTTTCAATGTATCAAAACAAATCTGCACAGAGAAATGCAATGCTAATTTGTGTAATGTATGAACATTATCTGCAATGTTGTTTTAGCTGGTTGTGACTAGCACATACATTCTCCGCAGTTAGGTTGAAAGATGGTGAGAATGACTACTCTTGTTAATTAGGCAACAAGTGTGTGTGTGTGTGGGAGAGCACTCTACAAAACTAATATGCAATATCAATGCCTGTTGATTTGCATAACTAACATCAGAATCCTGGAGCGTTCAGAAGTCATCGAATATCAATTTGCATAACTCCCTAAATAACATATTTCATGATTTTTCAGGATGCCTTAATGACCAATTTCTTGGTCGTTGAGGTACAGCTTGCACCACGCTGATGAGGGCCAACAGCCCGAAACGCGTCCGTGGTTAGCTTCTTGATTAATCAAGAATGGGTATTTGGCCAATTCTGGAATAATTAAAATCAACGAGAATAGTTGATATTTATTCCGTTAGATGGCGCCAGCCATCAGCAACTTTCAGTTGCACGATAAGGAGATGCCTTTTTCTTTATTTACATAGTGTTGAAAAAATCCCTTTTTTATTATTATTATCATCATTATTCTCTACTCTCCCAAAGGTAAAAAATGTTATATAGACCTGCTTATACATTTAGTTCTAATATTCTTCTTTTTTTGCTTATCCCAAGTACATCTGGTACAGGCCATGATAAACATGGTGGGTAGAAGAAGGCGACTGCTTTTACTGTAAGTGCATATTCTTCTATTTACTACAAGAGAACTCTTAAAATAAATATATTGTAAACCACACATTTTAAGTTACAAAATGCACTATCTATAATGCAACAAACAAAAATAATTAATACCATCAACACAATGTGAGACTACCACAAAACTTGAACCCTCACTGAATTTAACATGGTCACGGCTCATTGGAAGAATTAGAGCATTTATAAAGAGATCCCAGGTGGCGTTAAAGAAAGGATGCTCTATAAATAAAATCACAGTCTCCAGTAAGAAAAATGTCTGTTGTATAAAGCTGTTTAGTTCCCATCAGTAATCTCCTTATTACATGAATACCTGGGTTGGTTGGTATCTAGACAATTTGTCTCTGAGTGACTGCTGTGTTTGATTCCCCCCTAGTTGCTGATATATGTATATACACTCATGGACAGAATTGTTCAGACTGGTTATCTCATGTGTCTTCAATTCATTGTAATATCTTTCAGAGTTATTGTCGCGATATACATGCTGAAAGGTACAACTTCCTTAAGTTTTGTCCAGGAGTGTATATACACTTGGTTATCTCGTATGTCTTCAATAAAGGTCACTGTAATATATTTCAGAGTTATTGTCCCGATATACATGCTGAAAGGTACAACTTCCTTAAGTTTTGTCCATGAGTGTATATACACTTGGTTATCTCGTATGTCTTCAATAAAGGTCACTGTAATATATTTCAGAGTTATTGTCCCGATATACATGGTAAAAGGTACAACTTCCTTAAGTTTTGTCCATGAGTGTATATACACTTGGTTATCTCGTATGTCTTCAATAAAGGTCACTGTAATATATTTCAGAGTTATTGTCCCGATATACATGCTGAAAGGTACAACTTCCTTAAGTTTTGTCCATGAGTGTATATACACTTGGTTATCTCGTATGTCTTCAATAAAGGTCACTGTAATATATTTCAGAGTTATTGTCCCGATATACATGCTAAAAGGTACAAGTTTTGTTTATGAATGTATATACCAGGTCTATTAGTATGAAACGCGAAAATGGGCGCCAGAGGCCGCTGTGCAACTTTATTTGAGCCGACGGGGCGCTGTTGTAGGCATTTTGTTCTTTGACCCACGTGGCATCAGCATGCGTGCAGTTTTAGAAAAATTCAATTCGTGAAAAATTTCTGGAGCCCGTGGAAAATGGCGATTTCCGAGCCAAAAAGTGCCCATTTGCGGGAAGTTTTGTTGTTCGCCTTCAACTGGAAGAAAAGTGCCACTGAAGCCCACCGAATGCTCGAGGAAGTTTACAGCGACCATGCTCTGAGTAAATCGCAGTGTTACAGGTGGTTTAAAAAATTCCAAAGTGGCGATTTTGAACTTGATAATGAACCACATGGAAAACCGCCCCAAAAGTTCGAGGACGCTGAACTGCAAGCTTTGTTGGATGAGGACAGTACCCAAATGCAGGAGAAACTCGCAAAACAGCTCCAGGTGTCTCAAGGTGCTGTTTCTCTACGTTTAAATAGCCTCGGAATGACCCAAAAGCTTTTCAGATGGGTCCCCTACGAGTTGAGCGAAAGGCAGCAATAATGGCGTCTGGTAACCTGCGAAAGGCAGCTCGCCAGGCATGAAAAGAAGTCATTTTTGCTCCGAATCATAACTTCTGATGAGTAATGGATCCACTTCAGCAATCCTACGTGCCAAAAGTCGTGGGGCCTGCCCGGCCAATTTCCAAAACAGACGCCTAGGCCCAAACGCTTCGGAAAAAAGGCAATGCTTTGCATATGGTGGGACCAGACCGGCGTAGTATATTTCGAACTCCTGAAAACTGGCAAAATGGTCAATGCTAGTCGCTACGAACAACAAATGCACAGTTTGAGAGAGGCGTTGAATGAAAAAAGACCGGAATGGCGTGAAAAGCACAACAACCTGATACTGCAGCATAACAACGCTCCAGCCCACAACGCTACGGTGGTCAAAAACACCATAAAAGACTTGGGCTGGGAACTCTAACCCCACCCGCCGTACTTACCAGACTTAGCGGCGTCGAACTACCACCTTTTCACATCTTTAGGACACGCCCTAAAAAAACAGGAATTTTCGAACTCAGACATACTCCGAAAATGACTTGTTTACTGGTTCGACTCAAAAAGAATAGAAATTTTCAGACAAGGAATTCGAAAATTGCCTGAAAAGTGATCCGAGTGTATAGATAATCAGGGCAGTTACTTTGAATAAAAAATCTTTTGTTGTATGGAATTGGCGAACTTTTGAATTCACTGAAAATTTTCGCGTTTCATACTAATAGACCTAGTACACTATTTAATTAGTATAAAAGGCATTTATAAATTAATAATAAATGAAGAGTTTTTACCTGTGATAATGATCTTGCCGGATACAAACACCAGCACAGTCACTCTCGGCTTGAGTAGGTGGTAGAACAGAGCTGGGAATATCTCTGGTTCATAGCTGGACACCACACCTTGCTGTATCATTTAAAGGTTATATATATTGATGAGACCGAGGTGGGGATGTATTGCTCATTTTATTTAGAGACTGCATTGTCCTGGTGGGTTATGGTCACCAGGGCACTTTCCAGTGCTGGATGCGTGGTCCGGTCTCAGAGGGTCGTTGGGGTCCGGTTCTCATCGATATGGCCGTTGGAGGGGTTATAGAAATGTGCCAGAGCCCTGTTTGGTTACTTGTTGACACACAACAATATATTGTGTGACGTCTGATCCTTTTACTACAAGAATGTCATAGCTAAGAATGGGATAAATAAGGAAGTGTGTTACTGGCACCTTTCAGGGTGGCACTGCAGCAGGAGAACACATAAAAAAAGACTGACAGTGCAGGTATAAAGTGACTACAAGGAAAATGGCAGTCTGTGGTGAGACAGCAGTTTGACAGCGAGGAGTCTCTCAAGAAGATGCCAGAGTATCCATTAGATAGAAGCTGTTGGCCTGACCGCAGTAGTACCCTGAAGTTTGACATATCTGGGTTGACAACTGAACTGTACAGAGTGGATTTCTCTGTGTGGACACTGCATCGAGTGTTTTGGCTGGCAACAGATCAGCCTACTGTCAGTGTTGTCCAGGCTGGACATAGTTGTGTGTGGAACAGTTCACAAGAGTGATATCCACGGAGCCAAGGATCCTTTTGAGGTTAAAGTCCCACTTATTGTACCCATACATTCAAACCACTCCAATAAAAATGTTCAGCTACATCCCTTCACAAACTCACGTGTTATCTTTATACCATCCTGAACAAAGTACACGAATCATGTCAGTGTACCGACTCAACAAATTTAGACTCATGAACAAAACTTAAGGAAGTGGAAAGTCTTTGTCGCCGATTATCTATATATATATACAACAACAACAAAAACCTTTATTAAGACACTATTGTCTTACAAGGGGATTCCCTATAACGGTTATATATGTACATGAGTGAGGAGGAAAAGCAATTTAGAGGGGAGGGTGAGCAATCAGCCGTTGTCTGTGGAGTTGAGCACTTCTTCTCTCATTTTATCAATCGCCTTGAAATATTTAAAATATTTATAAACAAATGTTTTATCCAGCAGGAGAGTAGTGAAGATTTTATATACATGTTGTACATTGTAGTGGGTTTGCCCCGAAATTTCGCGAATTTCCAGTCTCTTTTCATGTAGGAATGGGCAATGGAATAGATAGTGGACCAAATTGTCTTGGATGCCAACATTGCAGAAGTAGCAATTTATAGAGTCGCTGTTCCAAAACCCCGTGGGTTATCTATATATAAATACTAGCGAACCCGGCCACGCGTTGCTGTGGCTAAGTTGTAATATGTTAAATTAATATTATACTAAACTATTCAGTACAGTAAAGTTAATATTCACTTATAAAGATAAAAATGTTTTAGCCGATCTAAAGCCCTACGGGATTGAGAATGGAACGTTACGTTAAAATTTGAAAGTGATTTTTATATATATAGATAATATAGCCCTTTATAATCACTGCATTAATAAATGTCAGTGAACTTGTTTATATGTATTGTTTTTTGTTTTTGAGATATTCTAATAGAACGTTCTCACAATTTTTGTAAAATATTTATATATGCACAAACACAGAATTTAAAAATATGTCTTAAAATTTGCTATAATTATTGTTATAAATATTATTTTAAAATAATTCGCCAGAAATCGTCCCGGTAGTATACTAAACAACTTCCCAAAGTTTCATGGCAAACATCTAAAATAAAATAATACTTTTAATACTTTGCTACAATATTAAAAAGAGGGGTGCTTAGGTGTTCAAAATGTAAAATGTGCTCTAAATAGTATTACATAGAGCCTTCATAACAAACATATTTAAAATTAACCAATTAAAATATAATAATGCTGTAAAAAAAGACTTTGCTACAATAATATAAAAGAAATGAAAATAAAAAAAAGACACCCACGCTGAGCCTCGAACCTAGGTTTGTTATAAATATTATTTAAAAATTGTTTATGTTAATTTTTATTTTAAAAAGCCTACATTTTAAATGAAATAATATTTTTAATAATTTGCTACAATAATATAAAAGAAATGAAAAAAAAAAAAAAAAACACCCACGCTGAGCCTCGAACCTAGGTTGTGGGGGTATGAAGCTGTGTACCTAACCTATAGGCTAAGCTTGACATTACAAATACGCTCATGCGAAGCTATTTCAGGCCATACGCCTGCCGCGAGGGGGCGCTGATTGCGAGTGAATTTACGTTTTATTGTAAATAAAAATGCAACGAAAGGTTATTTCTAAAGAGTAATTAGCCAGAAACCATCCCGGTAGTATACTAAACAACTTCCCAAAGTTTCATCACGATCGGTTGAGCGATGTAGAAGATTATCACTTACGGACGGACCAACAAAGAAGGAGGCAGAAGCAATTTTGTTAATGCTTTATTATAACGTGTCTTCCATAAAGGTCACTGTAATATCTTTCAGAGTTATTGTCTGAGTACCGATATACATGCTAAAAGGTACAACTTCCTTAAGTTTTGTCTATACGTGTATATGATACATAAGGTTTCTATACAAATAAACACATTTGTTGGATAGGATCATCCTAGCTGAGATAAGATTGGTAGCTTAATTTGGTTTAGGTGGATACAATACTTTCTTATTCTGAAGCTAGGATTCTTAATGTACAACTCATGGACAAAACTTGACAAAGTTGTACCTTTATAGCATGTATATCAGGATTCAGACAATAACTCTGAAATATATTACAGTAACCTTTATTGAAGACACGAGATAACTTAGTGTGAACAACCTCTATCTCCTTCAAAAAGAGACAACTGACGACATCAAAGACTTTCCACTTTTGTTGTGTTCCAGTTTTGTCCATGAATGTAAATATAAGTACAGATGGCCTTAAAAAAAAAGACCCATAAGCTGATTCAAGATGAGTAACAAACTCACACATAAGGATTGGACAAGCCAACAACTCACTTGCAGAATTGACAGTGGGAATTGTTGAGTTCGTCCAGGTTGATGGGAAACCTCATGTCAATCAAGGCCACCATGTTGATGATGCGGAAGTTCTTGAAGCGAACCTGCCAATCAACAACCCCAACATTGCGACCAATCGGATGCTGTAGCTAACCTTACCTCATAGCCCAGTTTCTGGATGATCCGAGCCACCTTGCGGGCGGAGAGGTTGGACTCTTCAGGACTGGAACAAACACATCATTTGGACTTCCATCAAATTCTTGGTGATATTTTAAGAGAATGGGCATCTATTGATCATGGAACTAAAAGTTACTGATAGCTTGCGCCATTTGTCACAATAAATATCAACTATTCATTGACTTTTAATAATTATTCCAGAATTTGACAAATATCCTTTCTTGATTATTCAAGAAAAGCTAATCAATTAAGCACAAGGTAATAAGACCAAACCCAAATATATAAATAGTGTGTGACGTTTCGGTAACAACGCTGTTACTGAAACGTCACACACTATTTATTTATTTGGGCTTGGTCTTATTACCTTGTGTTTATAATCTATAATCCAAATTGTGCCTTATCACTAATCAATTAAGGTAATTCACAAGTTAATAAGACTAAATAACTAGTGTGTGATGTTTCGGTAACACCGTTGTTATCAAAATGTCACTATTTTTTTTTGGATTTGGTCTTATTAACTTGGGTTTCTAATTTATAATCCACGGGTTGTACCTCATCATTAGGGCATTTGACAAATTCTGGAATAATAAAAAAAATCAATGAATAGTTGGATATTTATTCCGATAGATGGTGCAGGCTATCAGCAACTTTTATTTTCACGATCAGGGTATGTCTTTCTCTTCATTTATCAACCTGATATCAGCACAACAGTTTCACTTTTGTAACGTTTTATCACTTGGTGTCAGGTAGAAATGTGGATGGACACATGTCAAAATGATGACAATTTTTTATCTCTTAATTACACGAATGAGCCTCCCTGTATTTACATAAATAACCATTGAGGCTAACTCCACCATTGCCAGTCCCAAGCCCGGATGATAAAGGAGGAGGGGAAGCAGTAACAAGCTCACTAAAAAACCTGGGCTCAGCTGGCCCAGCTGATAGTACCCTGTAAGGGCTCCTAATCCAGGGATACAGGATGAGCAGTGTTTGTACTCCTTGTTAGGATGGCTGCACATGGCGTCTGTTCCTCATGTCAAAGGCAGCCATTTATTTAGGAGCTAAGTCGGCCTGCCACTGAGTAGTGCTCCCAGTCTTAATGACAAAGGCAGACTCATTCTACTTCACCCAGTGTGGAGATAAGAAAGAAGACCATTGAGGCTGATCCTTGAGAATAGCAGAGATTAAATGATTCAAAGCTTTTGAAATTTCCAAGTTTTTAAACCACAATCTGTGTGAGTAGAAACTTGCTCAAAATTTTCCTTTTTTTTAAATCAATTAATTTGAAAATTTAAGTGCATTATAAGCTTAGTATTTTAATTAGAATTTATTATTTAGGGAACTTTAAAATTATAGGTCAGCTATTTATTTTTTATATCTCAAAGTTTGTTATAACAATGGTATTTTCAATGGAATGGAATTTGAGATTATCTTAGGTCAGGGATCGTCAAACTTTTGAGTCGGAAGAGTCGAAAATTACAATTTACAAAATTTCAAAGTTTTTTAAAGAGCCGCACACTTTTTTCTTGCCAACAATAAATAGTATTCACATAAATTATATTTACGTATGGAACTATATAAAGAGCTTCACATCCAAAGAGCCGCATTTGGCTCATGAGCCGCAGTTTACCAACCCCTGCCTTAGGTTCATTATGAGGGAAGGTTCGCTTTATGCCAGGTTTGTTTTAGGAGGGTTTCACTGTATCTACATAATCTCCTGATAGCATTAAATAAGTTTTTATTTATTATTATTATCCCTAGTACATGAGGGACAGACCATGATTATCATTTTTTTTTTTGCTTATCCCTAGTACACGTGGTACAGGCCATGATAATCATGGTGGGTAGTTAGCGACTGCTTTTTACTGTAAGCGCACCACATGTCTACACATGTGAAAGCAGTTCGACTTTGCACTTACAAATGTGCCAGAGCCCCGTTTGGTTACTTGCACTCGCTGGGGGTTGGACTTTTGCAAGAATCGGGGGGCCATTGGAGCATTTTTTTTTTTTTAACAGAAAAAAGTGTCCAATGCGGGGATCGAACCTGGGTCGTAGTGGTCGTAAACCAAACGGTTTAACCAGCCTTCCACCGACCCCCATGATTATCATGGTGTGTAGAAGTTGACGACTGCTTTTTACTCAAAGTGCATGTTTATATTGATAAGGTACAATTTGGATTATAGATTATAAACACAAGGTAATAAGACTAAATCCAAATATATAAATAGTGTGTGACGTTTCGGTAACAGCGTTGTTACCATCTTCAGACAAAAGTACTGAATGATGGTAACAACGCTGTTACCGAAACGTCACACACTATTTACTTATTTGGATTTGGTCTTATTACCTTGTGTACATGTTTATATATTTAATTAAAAAGGCATATATTGGATCAAAATATCCTTTATTTTACCAATATTTCAGTTGGCTGAACGCCAACCTTTATCAAGGTATTATAACATATTTAATGTGTGTCTATTAAATATGTTATAATACCTTGATAAAGGTTGGCGTTCAGCCAACTGAAATATTGGTAAAATAAATGATATTTTGATCCAAAATATATGCCTTTTTAATTAAATATTTATTTATGGATTGCTCTATTTTAAAAATGTTTATACATGTGAAAAGCAGTTTGACTTTAAAATTTACAAGTATACTATAGCCCCGTTTGGTTACCTGCATTCGTTGGTGGGGTTGGACTTTTTCAGGGCCTACATTGAGCTTTTTTTTTTTTTTTTCAATTAGAAAAAAAGTTTCCAATGCAGGATTAAATCCTGAGTTCCAACAGTTTAAATAACTCATCCACCAACCTCTATTCAATAAATTAATCCTCTGTACCACACATTATTGACTCATCCATTGATGAGCTCTACTCTTCCCCAGCAGACACCATCAACAAGCTTTACAAGCATGATACCTTCTTCTTCTTTCTTATCTCCACTCAATCATATTAAGGTATCAAGTTGTATCCCTTGATGATGTCTGTTTGACAACCATCATGATTGGGTGAAGTAGAATGTGTCTGCCTTTGTCATTAAGACTGGGAGCACTACTCAGTGGCAGGCTGACTTAGCTCCAAAATAAATGGCCGCCTCTGACATGAGGAACAGACGCCATGTGCAGCCGCTCCTAACATGGAGTACAAACGCTGCTCATCCTGTATCCCTGGATTAGGAGCCCTTACAGGGTACTATCAGCCGGGCCAGCTGAGCCCAGGTTTGCATGATACCTTGATATAATTGAGTGGAGATAAGAAAGAAGATCCTCTATACCAAATAGATAGCTTGTTCTTCTGTAGAAAAGTTTTGAAGCCTGAAAGCTTGAGCTGCTTTATAACATTTTCCTAAAAAACTCCCCACAGATGGCTTATGTTTGTACACCTTAATCCTATCATCACTATAATCTAATATAGATTTAAGACTGAACCGAGGGGAAGACCAGAAATTTTTGTTTTAAATCCAATGATAAGGTCCACAATTTGGATTATGGATTAAAAACACAAGGTAATAAGACCAAATAAATAAATATTGTATGAGGTTTTTGTAACAATTCTGTTACCATTATTAGACAAAAGTACTAGGGGGGTCGGTGGAAGGATGGTCTAAACCGTTAGTTTTCGACCGCTATGACCCGGGTTCGATTCCCGCATTGGGCACTTTTTTCTGTTTACAAAAAAATAATAATAATCCAATGGCCCCCAAGTCTTGCGAAAGTCCAACCCCACCAGCGAGTGCAAGTAACCAAACAGGGCTCTGGCACATTTGTAAGTGCAAAGTCAAACTGCTTTTCACATGTGTAGACATGTGGTGCACTTACAGTAAAAGCAGTTGCCAACTTCTACCCACCATGATTATCATGGCCTGTACCACGTGTACTAGGAATAAGCAAAAAAAAAAGTACTGGATGGAGTCTGATTGAGTCTTATTCCATGTTACAGTGGAATCCAGTATCACTTGTAACCAAGATTTTGTTGTTTCCACAGTTGGGACTTTAGAATTAGGGTGTTATATAACAGGGTTTCTGTCATAAAGGAAGCTGTTATTATGATATTCCACTGTAATTATTATAGAGTAGAACAACCTCTCTGTAAAGGATAACAGCTAGTTGCAGAGTCAAAGTGTCCTTTAGGAAGAGGTATCCTCTTACTGGAGAGTTTCTAAATAGAATAATTGTAAGTAGTAAAGTCTTCTTCTTTTTTGTCTCCATTCAATCATATCAGGGTATCAAGCCTGTAGAGTTTGAGACTTTTGATGGTGTCTGCTGGGGATGAGTAGAGTTCATCAATGGATGAGTCAATACAGTCAATAATGTGTTTTGGGGTTGCAGGTTGACACTTAGTACATAGTGGGAAAACCTTGCAACCATTCTGTCATTGTCCGTAGATGACCAGACTTAAGTCTGGAAATCAAAGACTGTTGTTCTCTTGGGAGGACAGAACTTGTCCCTCCTGCTCTGTACCAGTCATGTTCAGCTTTAGATAAGTAGTAAAGTAAATAGTAAAAATGGTCATTTTTGGCAAACTGTCCATTTTAGAGAGAAGTGTTCTCTAGCTAGAGTATCCTCTCATTAAGGTTGTACTGTACAAGGTCTGTATTTAGAGCTTGCAATTTCTTGAATGTGATTAAGCCTAGAAACCAATTGGTCTCAAAAGAAGAAGAGGTGATTGAGGTAGGCCAACTGGCTGTCAATTACTGCCTGGAGAGTTAGTAATCTTTCTTTCTTATCTCCATTCAACAATCATACCAGGGTATTAAGTCTATAGAGCTTCAGATGGTGTCTGCTGGGGATGCTGAGTAGAGCTCATCAATGGATGAGTCAATACAGTCAATGATGTGATTTGGGGTTGTAGGTTGACACTTAGTACATAGTGGGAAAACACTGCGACCATTCTGGAAAGTCATTGTCTGTAAATGACCAGACTTAAGTCTGTAAATGAAGGACTGCTGTTTCCTTGGGAGGACAGAGTTGGTGCTCTGTCATGTGCAGCAGTAAATCTCCATTACCTGCGACAGCCAGACACCACCAGCTTGCCGTTCCCAAACACCAGAGTGGTGGAGCTGGGACTGCCCAGCCTCATCACCAATCCGGGAAATCTCTTGGGCCGATATTCTGAGTTCCTGGTCCGTAGGGCAATACGGGTCAGGTCCAGCGATGTTTCCAGGTTCACCGTAGACACCACATTCCTGCACAGCATGGTCTCAGCTTTGTGTGGTGTCCCCCTAACACCCCATTCAGAGAATCAGTCAGAGATCATATTTTTCACAAGGTAACAAGACTACAAATACAGTCTTAACTTTTTTTAATTCAACACTTCAAGAGAGCAGAATTGTCGGTTGAATTAAAAGTTGATGTTGAATTTTAGTTTGGAAAAATATACATCAACCCACAATTATTTATTAGGTTGGAGAAAGACCTCTTTAAAAATTCTGAGTTCGACTGACCCGGTTGATAGACCTCAGCAAGGGTCCCACTTCAGGGATACAGAGGAGCTGCATCTGTACTTATGTTAGAGTTGGCATTGAAGGCTTCCATGTTAGGAACAGCCTTAAATTACAGGCAAAGTTAGACTTTCACCAAAGTGTGCTTGGATCATGGTGCCATGATCAATGAAAGCTGCACCCCTACACTCAATTCCATGAGATCTTCCATTCCCCTGAGGACAGCGAATCACTGAAATGTCTTGAACCTAATAAATAATTGTGATCAATGTGAGAATTATTATTATTCCATTGTATAATTATACAAGGGCATGGAGACTATATTCATTGATCAAATTCACAATCTCGAAAGCTGCACCCCTACACCCCATTCCATGAGAGCTCGAGGAGCATGAACTCTTGGAATTCGTGTCATCTTTACACAAGGGGATAAGAAACAACAACAATCTTGGTAGAGTTGGGGCCCTGTCTTGAGGCTCCCATACATTCCAAGAAGTGGTCTGGTGAGGTCTCTTTGGTCCTGCAGATATGGTTGATTAGATTAGAAACATAAAACCAAAGAGACAAACTCTTCCTGATGTTTCAGTGACAATGCTGCTAACAAAATGTCACAAAAAGTTATCCAATTTAGATGTGGTCTTGTTACCCTATGTTGTTGTTGTTGTTTCTTATCCCCTTGTGTAAAGATTACACAAATTCTATGAGTTCATGCTCCTCGAGCTGTTTGATGATAAGCAGCGGCCTTTCCCAAAGGTCCTGTTTAGTGCATCTAAGGCAATATGTTCTGGCGTTACCTCATATTGTTATAACCGTGGTTTATATAAATTCAATTGCCATCTATCAATAAAATTTGTGACATGTAAGATCTGTAGAGATAATATTTGATGATATTATTGAAACACATTGCCAGTAAATTTATTTGTGTAAAATTGTATAACAGTGGTTATATAAAACACTAGGGAGAATGTGTTATAAACCAAGTAGTGTTATAAAGGAGTCCAGTGTATTTTCCTGGGAGTTGACTGTATTCTCAGCTTTGGTCTATCCTGTACATTTACTAAGGGGGGAGGGGACCTAAAGTCTGGAAGGAAGGACTCACTGAATCTTCCAAGGGAGGGTACAGCTGGGACTGCTGGTGGAGGTCCCAGGCTCAGGTGACGCCTCCTGTTATCACACAGTCTGTGTCACATTGCTCCGTATATCTCTATATATATAAAAGTCAATGTCTGTCTGTCTGTTTCGCGATAAACTCAAAAACTACTGAACCAATTGGTACCAAATTTTGCATGTCGCTTTTTATTAACCTGAGGAAAATTTTCGGCTACATTTTGATTAGTATTTTTGGCTATTTCTTTTTTTCATTTGAAGAACTTCTTTTTTACGCGGAGTAATCCGGAATATAATGAATACCCAAATATGGCCATTTTTTATAAGCATCGGTGGTTCAGTGGAAGAATGCTCGCCTGCCACGCGGGCGACCCGGGTTCGATTCCCGGTGGATGCATTTTTTTTTTTTACAATTTTTAAAACTCATTTATATTATATATAATATAAATATATATTATTATATCAACTATATTAATTAAATCAAATACCTAAACACTAATATAATACAATTTTTGCCATCACACACACTTTTTTCCTGTAGTTTATGTGTTACTTCTGTATTGCTATTCTATGGCACTTCTAATATTTATTATTGATGTACTTTCAGTATGAAGGAAATTGCAATGGGGGAATTCTCGGGCAAAGCCGGGTCATATGTCTAGTATATATATATATATGTTATAATAGAAAAAAAAAAAAGATTTTTCTGTTTGATTTTGGAATTGTTGCGATTATCTTGATTTTGGTTATCTTGAGAATTAAGCTATGGTGGTGCAGTCGTGGTTAATATCCTTAAAGTATGATAATGAAAATAGTTTTGATCAGTAAGAGATTGCTTTAATTGAGCTTTAGGATTATATAATAAACATAATTTGATAAAAGTACTGCCTGACTTAAGGTGTAAGAATAAAAAATGAAATACTTATTTATATTAATGTACAAAAGGGTTGAGCCGGCCATTGGGATAAAACAACAACGAGTTTTTTATAGGGGAAGAATGACCTCTGGCGGTCGATTTAGCAGAGTATTTGAATCAATGAAATTATAATTTAAAATAAAATAATATTTTTATATAACATATATATGTAGTAATATATGTGATGGAACTCAAGGAGCATGAACTCATGGAATTTGTGTAAGCTTTACCCAAGGGGATAAGAAACAACAACAATATATGTCAATACACACTAGATTTTTATATGTACCACATAATTATAAATAGTGTAACAGCTCCAAAATGTAGATAAAATTCAACGTGGCAGCTTTGCCATCATGTAATTACACAACAAAGAAATAAAGTTTTATTGAGAGTCCGCCGCACCATAGACAGGACGAGGGTCCGAGGAATCAAATTTTATCAAAGATTATTAATTTCCTCCCAGGAAACTTCCAATAAGTTTTACGACCACCACTGGACTCCGAGAAACAGCCGGACATCAACAGATCATCTCTTCCTCTCATGTAGATCACATCCTCCTGGACCTTGTCCGCATCTTCGGCGTTGGTCTCTCTCTGAGTTGACATCCAATCTACCTCGTTCTTTATGTTACCCATTGATGCCTGAAACCACTTGGCCCCATGACTGTTAGTACTTGCAATACCATATCTTTTAGCCGACAGGATAACCTGCCTATCATATATATATATATATATATGTGAAAAACAGTACAAAAGTGAATTTGCACATGGATCAGGTAGATAAATTAAGAAAAAAGGCATTTCCTGATCGTGAAATTGAAAGTTGCTGATGGCTTGCGCCATCTATCGGAATAAATGGCGCAAGCCATCAGCAACTTTCAGTTGCACGATCAGGAAATTCCTTTTTTCTTAATTTATATTTGGAAAAGTAAAATCCTCTGCAATACATATAAATAATAAACAGAACAGCTTCAGAGGTAAATTTCTTATTTTATATTCATCTCAAGCTTTCTGGTATCACAAACACTTCTACATATGATAAAAAATATTATATACTCCTGTAGATGGGCTTGTGATATCTGAAAGTTTGAGATGAATGTATACAATAAAGCAAGAAACTCACCCTCGGAAGCCATTTTGTTTATTATTTACATATATACATAACATACAGTCAAGTAATATAGAGTACATTCCTGACAATCTATAATAACATCGCCTCTTACTGCATGACAACTTAATATATTGGACCTCATCAGAAACTAAGTTGGATTGTATTATGATGTATTAGCGCACCATCTGTTATGAAAATTCGAAACTATTATAGACACGTATGATTCTTTTATAAATAAAACAATTTCTACTGTCCTTACTGCAATGGAATAGTTGTGTTGCATTTTTTTATCTTCCTTTTGTAGTGATATTGATGCTGGGCTCTTGGAATGGGTGTTTTAGATGAACTACAGACATAAACTATTCCATTGCAGTAAGGGCAGTAGAAATTATTTTATTTTTAAAAGAATCATACGCGTCTATAATAGTTTCAAATTTTCATAAGTTGGATTGTACCATTATGTGCTCCGGATTCTTTGAATTAAAAATATAGACTTACACTTCATTAAATCCTCATTTCTTTCATAAAGTTGCTTTTGCTCCATCTTTGCCGGTCCCAAACCTGGATGAAAAAGGAGGGGGGGGAGCAGTAACAAGTTCACTAAAAAACCTGGGCTCAGCTGGCCCGGCTGATAGTACCCTGTAAGGGCTTCTAATCCAGGGATACAGAATGAGCAGCATTTGTACTCCATGTTAGGAGCAGCTGCACATGGCGTCTGTTCCTCATGTCAGAGGCGGCCATTTATTTTGGAGCTAAGTCGGCCTGCCACTGAGTAGTGCTCCCAGTCTTAATGACAAAGGCAGACGCATTCTACTTCACCCAGTCATGATGGTTGACAAATAAAGTTGCCTCAATTCTAGGCACTGGAATAAGAAAGAATATATTCTCTAGTCTAGTCCAGAAAATAAAGGATGATGAAGTGGTACCTTTATTATTCTGTGAGTAGCCATGGTCAAAACTTGGAAATCCTTTTCCCTCCAGGAAAAATAATTAATGGTTTATGATAAGGCACAATTTGGATTATAGATTATAAACACAAGGTAATAAGACCAAATCCAAATAAATAGTGGGTAACTTTTCGATAAGAGCGTTGTTACCGAAATGTCACACACTATTTATTTATTTGGATTTGGTCTTATTACCTTGTGAATTAATATTTTATTTATATATATGTTATATTGAAATATATTTATTTAAAATGTTATATTAAGGAATTATTTTATTTAAAATTATAATTTCATAGATATAAATAATATGTATAAATCGACCGCCAGAGGTCACGTTTTCTTTATAAATACTCATTGTTGTTGTTCCCAGTTGGTCGGCCCAAACCTTTTGTACATTATGTAAATAAGCTTTTCCTTTTTTATTCTTACGCCTTAAGCCAGGCAGTACTTTTTATCAAATTATGTTCTTTTATATATTCCTTTATCACAAATAAAACAATCTCTTTCAAAACCATATTATTATTTTTATTTCAAAATTATTCAACCACGACTGCACCACCATAGCATAATCATCAAGATGATCAAAAACAACAGAAATCTTATCTTTTTTATTTTAAATATAATATATATATATATTTTTTTTATTTCCAAATCTTATTGTTTTAAATAACACACAGATTTGTCTTTAAGTAAATTATAATAACCATAATGTGATTAGAAAGAGAAGCAAAAGAAAAAACTTTATTATAAATGCACAAATTAAAGTTTTTTTTTTGGTAAATTGTGCCTGAGAAAGAATACTTTGGGTTATTTTAAAGTTATAAATGTATATGAGGAATATAGAAATTTTGGGAAAGTGAGACATATTATGGGGGAGAAATAAAAATGTCTTGCCATGATGCCACTCTAATTGACAAATAAAAAAATACTACAATCTGACAATTAAATGAAAGATTTTTACAGAGGTTAAATAAGACTTTCTACCTTCCCTCATCAAAATAAATTTACAAAGTAATATAGTTTATATAATGAGTATAAATATAGATGGTGGGTTATTCAATATTCATATCTGTGATCATTTATTAATATATATATATATATTTTTTATTTTAAAATACTTTATTTTTTATTTATTTATATTATTTTTTCTACAAAATTTAGATTTAAAAACTTACATTAGACGTTGATTCACCATTTCCAATTTGAGAAACATCTTCCGTCGTTTGGTTTTGAAAGCTAGGTATGTCTTCTGCTCCCACCGACGCTGACATTTGGACAAAAATTAATGTCACAAAAATTGTTCTATGTGACGAATTATTTTGAAATATACTCACTTAATGTCGACATATTAACCCTGGAGTTATATTTATTTGAAAATATATATTAAATGAAAAGTATTAGTGTACAAATGTCACAAACCGAGTATTTAAATTCAAAATCAAAATATATTTTTGTTTACACACAGCTATCACGCAATAAACGCGTTCTGTCACAGAGTAATATTTGATTTAAAATTGTTATGTATTCTTTAAAGTAGTTATTAAGAGATCAACTATTCAGATTATGTTTTGGCTATTAAAATTAGGATTTGTAACCTGAAAGCATAAAACTCGAAACAATAGTCTAAATATGCCGATTAGGTTTATGTATTTCGCAGCATTTATCACGATTTGAAAAAAAAAAAAAAGTAGGCTTCTTATTCTGTTATGATAAATTTTCAAAACCTAATAAAAGAAATAGAATATACTGCATTTAATAATGCGTTGAAATTGTGCTTTTGAATTTTAATATATCTCTGTAAAAAATTAAACTTATGAAGGATATGCTCCAGAAGCCTGGGTTACCTTTATGTTAGTATTAATAAATATAAGGAACATGTTGAACCAAAATCAAAATGGACGCTCTCATTTCTTTGTGAAAAAATTAATATGTTTGATTGATTTTATATTTTCATAGATGTACAATAAAAAAGCTAGATGAATCATAATGATTTGAGATAAAGATTTTATAAATATTTGTGTTGGCCAATCATATTCTTGTGACCTTTTGGACTAAACTGTGTAAATATTGTGAGGAATTTCTCGAATGATATCATTTTATTCGTTGCACATAGCTTCTCTCTCTTTTCACGTTTTCTTGTGGCTTCTGTGCTTGAGTGCTCTAAAATAAAGATCATTATTATAATTAAAAAGAAACATTTCCTCTCAGTCTTTTCTTTTAGGCGCTCTAGAAGTTTTTACTGATCAAATAAACATAGCGCTGTCTTACTATATAATAATTCACGGCATTAAATTTGTACCATAGGGTAAATATAATAATTTTAACCATTTTATTGTACTCCACACCATCACTATAGGTGATGGGCTCACACATAAGATGATGTTGAATTCAAACAAGCATTAGTTGTACCCCTCTGTGTCTTCAGACATGGATACAGCCATAGTGGTCCTAGATACAGAACTGCGATTCATCGTAAAATATGTGGTTTCATGTTCATCATTTAACCTACCGATATAGACGCCCGCGCGTGCCTGCCTCTGATGCGGAGTTAAGGAAGCCTAAGCGATAGTTGTCGCTCTAACAGCTTACTTTGCTGCAGGAGTTGATGTGTTTGTCCTTACTGACACATATCTTCGTGAAAACGACCCAAATTCCTGACTCATGGTGTATGATGTAGTTTTACGAATATACAAACAAGGCTGTAGTCTTATACAGTAATAACCGAGGGCCGTTGAAATTCTGCTAGCGTTCTTTAGGTTTCTACTGGATCTATCGATTCCATATTCTTGTGATTGTCATAGGATCTCTACCAACCCGAGCAGCAATGTCATGATAGGATAAACCACAGTCCCTTTAGGCTTTGATTCTGCTACGGTTAAATTTCAATATGTGGTGGTATAGGTTCCATATCATGAGACATAGCAAAACCTTTTACAATCAACCAAAAAAATGCAAATGAAATTATTATAAGAGAAATCCGCTTTACAAACGGCTTTTTAATTCAAACTAGATGGCGATACTCCTACCTGCTTTGTATATTTGGATTGATATTGTAAGGGAAAATGCGTTTTATCTTCGCCAAATCCTTCTATGTCCAAATAAAGTGGGCGCCAGTGGTTTCAGAAGCGCGAATCACAAATTTATTCGTCTATGACCCAGGTAGAGACCTAAAACTGTACTGGTTAGCAAAAAGTGTCAAAGGGGGAATTAACCTCTCCTTTTAAATGAACAGATTTTTATTAAAAGCAACGAAAGAAAACTTCAATATAAAATGAAAGGATTCAAAAGCGCGAATGTTTCTTTTATACATAAAACGAACTTCTACTGTCCTTACTGCGATGAAAAAATATATTGGGAGGGCTCGGCTCATCAGTGGTGAACCCTCCCAGCGGTTTCGCCAATTTAATCCACCAGACCGCCTCTCAGAGCTCTAATACTGTATTGGATCATTCTGCTTTTTATATGCTACACTGAAGGATGGAATCTTAGAAATGGTTTTCAAGTAAACTATGGACATAAGCAGTAGAATTACATTCAAATATTTGCTTCGAGCAATGCTCTTCAGCAAACTATAAAGACAAGGCCAGTTAGGAATAAATTAACACAAAGCAATAACGCGCCATCTATACATATAAAATGAAAGGATTCAAAAGCGCGAATGTTTCTTTTATACATAAAACGAACTTCTACTGTCCTTACTGCGATGAAAAAATATATTGGGAGGGCTTGGCCTATAAGCTTATGTCCATAGTTTACTTGAAAACCATTTCTAAGATTCCATCCTTCAGTGTAGCATATAAAAGCAGAATGATCCAATACAGTATTAGAGCTCTGAGAGGCGGTCTGGTGGATTAAATTGGCGAAAACCGCTGGGAGGGTTCACCACTGATGAGCCAAGCCCTCCCAATATATTTTTTTCATCGCAGTAAGGACAGTAGAAGTTCGTTTTATGTATAAAAGAAACTTCAATGTTA
>CP092874.1:9179857-9320867 GCA_030710605.1 Cordylochernes scorpioides
GAAAATAGAGCAATCCATATTTAATTCATTAGATAATAAAAAGGCATATATTGGATTTAATAAAATATTTATTTTGCCAATATTTCGGCTGGCTGAACGCCAATCTTTATCGAGGCATTACATTTTTGTATTTGTAATGTAATGCCTCGATAAAGGTTGGCGTTCAGCCAGCCGAAATATTGGCAAAATAAATATTTTTTTTAAATCCAATATATGCCTTTTTATTATATAATAATGTTATATGTAATTCTACTGTCCTCTCTCTAAAAGCTTTTTTCCATATAGTTTTCTTAAATACCATTTCTAAGATTCCACCCTTCAGTTTAGCATATAAAAGTAGAATGATCCAATACAGTACTAGAGCTCTAAAGAAGCGGTCTGTAAGATTAAATTGGCGAAACCGCTTGGAGGGTTCACCACTGATGAGCCAAGACCTCCCAATTGCATGTTTGGTTGAAACGTATTTGCATACGTATTTTCAAATAAATCGAAAAACTTCTTCTTGTTATAAAGTAAATATAGTCCTAATATATAATTACATGTGCCATTATCTCTGTAAACAAGAAAGTACACTCTCGATAATCTGAAATGAACTCAATAATACATCTGTATTTTTTTCCACATCCTGTGAACTCCTTTATTTTTACATCTCTTTGTAGAAAAAATGTATAAGAACATTCAAATTAACAAGTTTTTTAACAAGCAAATGATAATTTAATAGAAATTAAAAATGAGCGAATTATTAATTGCATAATGTGTTTTCAGCTTCAAAAGATGATAATGGTAGGTAGCGGTGTGTGTTACAAGAATCTATAAATAAACTTGTACTTGAGTAACTTTTAGTTTACATTTTGAAAGCGTAGCTTTCGAGCTAAAATCTTTTCAACAGGAAAATTTCTCTAAGGTAAGTCCAAAAAGCTTGGCAAATACACTCATTGACAAAACTTAAGGAAGTTGTACCTTTTAGCATGTATATCGGGACAATAACTCTGAAAGATATTACAATGACCTTTATTGAAGCCACACGAGATAACCAAGTGTATATACACTCATGGACAAAACTTAAGGAAGTTGTACCTTTCAGCATGTATATCGGGACAGTAACTCTGAAAGATATTACAGTGACCTTTATTGAAGACACACGAGATAACCAAGTGTATATACACTCATGGACAAAACTTAAGGAAGTTGTACCTTTCAGCATGTATATCGGGACAATAACTCTGAAAGATATTACAGTTACCTTTATTGAAGACACACGAGATAACCAAGTGTATATACACTCATTGACAAAAATTAAGGAAGTTGTACCTTTTACCATGTATATCGGGACAATAACTCTGAAAGATATTACAGTTACCTTTATTGAAGACACACGAGATAACCAAGTGTATATACACTCATGGACAAAACTTAAGGAAGTTTTTAGAATGTATATCGGGACAATAACTCTGAAATATATTACAGTGACCTTTATTGAAGACACACGAGATAACCAAGTGTATATACACTCATTGACAAAACTTAAGGAAGTTGTACCTTTTACCATGTATATCGGGACAATAACTCTGAAAGATATTACAGTGACCTTTATCGAAGACACACGAGATAACCAAGTGTATATACACTCATGGACAAAACTTAAGGAAGTTGTACCTTTCAGCATGTATATCGGGACAATAACTCTGAAAGATATTACAGTGACCTTTATTGAAGACACATGAGATAATCAATTGTAAACAACCTTTTTCTTCTTCAAAAAAAAAACAGACAACTGGCGACATCAAAGACTTTCCATTTTCTTATGTTTGTCCATGAGTGTAGTCTATCAAGATATCTTTATTATGAATTCACGTCAACACTATATTCAGACTTAATACCAATCAAACTAATGTTACACATACATAACACGGGAAAATAACTTTATAAATCATATTTACTAAGCATTTTGGTCTTACTATAGAGAAATTCGAAACTATTATAGACACGTAAGATTCTTTTTTAAAATAAAACAATTTCTACTGCCCTTACTGCAATAGAAAAATTGATGGGAGGGCCTGACTCATCAGTGGTGAACCATTGCATAATTTTTCTATTGCAGTAAGGGCAGTAGAAATTGTTCTATTTTAAAAAGAATCATACGCGTCTATAATAGTTTCGAATTTTGATAACAGATGGCGCGCTAATGCATTATACTATATAGAAATGACCATTGAAAAGCATTTATCTGGTAATCTAACCATTTAAATGTATAATATATTTCTTAGATATATCAAATATAAGTTTGTGGGATGGTTGCGTGATGTGTTGGTGTGGCTTGTGGAAAGGCCGCTGATAAAATTATAATTAAAATTAATTTATTTAAAGCCAGAAATATATAAAGAGAAAAGAAGTAACGACCATTGTAACGGCCGTTGGGATCAAGCCTTCTTGTTTACCGCGCTAGTGGCCAGAGTGGATGTTCGCGCATGCGTAGTCAGGTTGACGCTCGCGGTTGCCGAGGCCGTCCACAGCCCGTGTGTGTAGTGGAGCTTTGTTCCAGTTCGCTCTCGCTGAAGCAAAGTGTGGTCGCCACAAGTTTACTCGAGTAAACTCGTTGAAGTGTAATAAATAAACATATCCTCATAGATTTATATTTGATATATATAATTGATACTGAAGATTATCATTCTGATATATATAGTCCTTGCAAGTTTGTTTCATAGATTCTTAATAGATACACTCATGGACAAACTGCTATTTTTATTTTCTTTAGTGGATGTATTCATTATATTGAGCAAAATCTCTCAGATAGGTTATACACACACAAGCAAAAGCCTTTATTAGAGACTTACCCCATACAGATTCTCCCAATTGGGTAAGGTAATAATTGTGTTATTTACATAGAAATTGAACTGCCTTTACTCTTCATCTCAAAGTCATTCACTTGTTGACTGGTCCTTACATAACAAATAGGTTATGAAATTTTCTATAATGGCCATAACGCCAAACTTTTCAATCAAATTTACTGAAACCGGGTGTTTATGTACTGCTTTGTATACAAAATACTTCAATACAATAAACACCGTTACAACATGAATGATGTTTTTATAACTCTATAGATGCCTATAGATAAACTACATGGACAAAACTTAAAGAAGTTGAAAGAGAAAAGTCTTTTATGACGCCAATCTTCTGTTTTATTTTATTTTTTTCTTTTTAAAGGAGACAGAGGTTGTTCATACTTGGTTAACTTGTGTGTCTTCAATAAAGGTCACTGTAATATCTTTCAGAGTTATTGTCCCGATATACATGCTAAAAGGTACAGCTTCCTTAAGTTTTGTCCATGAGTGTATATACACTTGGTTATCTCGTGTGTAGTCAATAAAGCTCACTGCAATATCTTTCAGAGTTATTGTCCCGATATACATGCTAAAAGGTACAGCTTCCTTAAGTTTTGTCCATAAGTGTATATACACTTGATTATCTCGTGTGTCTTCAATAAAGGTCACTGTAATATCTTTCAGAGTTATTGTCTGAATCCAGATATACATGCTAAAAGGTACAACTTCCTTAAGTTTTGTCCATGAGTGTATATACACTTGGTTATCTCGTGTGTCTTCAATAAAGGTAGCTGTAATATCTTTCAGAGTTATTGTCCCAATATACATGCTAAAAGGTACAACTTCCTTAAGTTTTGTCCATATGTGTATATACACTTGGTTATCTCGTGTGTCTTTAATAAAGGCCACTGTAATATCTTTCAGAGTTATTGTCCCGATATACATGCTGAAAGGTAAAACTTCCTTAAGTTTTGTCCATGAGTGTATATACACTTGGTTATCTCGTGTGTCTTCAATTAATGTCACTATAATATCTTTCAAAGTTATTGTCTGTGTCCCGATATACATGTTAAAAGGTACAACTTCCTCAAGTTTTGATTATGAGTGTATTTTTAATTAAATTTGTATTATGATATATTTGAAGTAGATAAACATTTAGTTGTATCTTAATAAGGCTATTAATTCTGTGAATTAAAATGTTTAATATATATTGCATCTTATATGAAATGAAATTCTATTTTTCTCACCAAATTGTGTATCTCCAGATTACACCATATTCATCCCGAATGTTGAAGGTAATTGCTTTGTGCTTGTTATTAAAGTCTAAAACACATTTAAACTTTATATATTTAATTCAATGAAGATCAAAATTACATAAACATCACAATTAATTATATATCTTAACTATATAACATTAGGCCATTTATTTTCAGTTTGTTTGGTCACCAGTCCAATATTTTCACAGACTAAATTATGAGATTAATTTATAGAGATGAAAATAATGCAAAACAAATAAACAACTATTTATTTATTATCATTTACAAAGCACGCAATATCCGTCTTAGATATTTGCATGCATACACAAGTTTGGGAGCTTTTACAGTAATTATTAATAGGATTTTAGTTAGTATAATAGAAATTATTAACGTATTTGTCAATTAGTTAACGATTCAATTACCCTATAATGAATATTAGTGAACATCACATTTAAGAACAGAAATTTAGAGCTATTTACAGCATCTAACTATTTACCATTTATTACAGCCTGCAGCCTACACAGTCTGCAGAAAAGGAGTCAATCGAAGAAGTCAATAGTGAACTGAGAAAGGCAGTCGTCACACCCTTCAACAGAAAAAGAAAAAAAAATAGGGGGAGAAGGATTTCATGGCCATTAGGAAAAGTGGAGGAGGTGCTACCTGGGGCCGATGGACAAGTTCGAGTCGCAAGAGTGAAGACATCATCGGGAGTTTTTCTTCGTCCAGTACAGCGACTTTTTCCATTAGAAACAAAACAAATTTAGATTGGCCTCTACTATAGCCATGAAAATATAGTATTAGAATTTAATTTATCAATTAAATTGGTGGGAGGAATGTTAGTGAAAGGCACGCCCGCGCGACGAAGAGAAGAACAGTTTTCAACCAACACCACCGCCGACGGACGGTGGCGAAGTCACGGTCGGCGCGCATGCGCGGCGGTCACGTGGGAAGCACGGGCGTGGGCCCTTCGAATTCTGACGGCCAACACGGACTGACTTCCTTCCCAATCCATCCTTTTCAATCGAACATTTTTTAACTTCTTTAATTACTAAAATTAATTTGTAACATAATATTTATATCTATATTTATCCTGAATAAAATTTAAAAATATCAAGGATGATTAATTGAATCATTCTTTCAATACCAAACAAACCTGTCATAGTGTACCATTCAAAAAGTGTACCGAACATTAAATTTTATATACATATATCTATTATTAACTATTTGATTTAGACAATTTATATTTATTTGATTTTTGACTCTCAAGTCCTCTACAAGTCGACAGTCCGTTAAAATATGTACAGGATTTTCTTCTTCTGCACCACATGAGCATTTAGGCGAATCCGTCTTTCTGACCTTGTACAAATATGATCTAAAGTTACCGTGTCCAGTAAAAAATTGAACGTTGTAAAAATTTGGCTTGACATATTTGGGAATCAGTAAAGAAGGACTTGAAAATGGTGTTAGTCTTCTCATAGTATTTCTGCAATTTTTCCTTTATATAATTAGAAATTTTATTCCTACTTGAAGAGTCAAATCGATTGTAATTTATTTCGGTTTTCAACATGTTAGATTAAATATATTCAGTAAGTGTGGGAACTTGTGCAAGTATGTGTGTACAATCCGATGATGTTGTACTGTAGGCCTGTATACAATGTTTTAAAATATTATATTGAAGAGAATTTAGTTTGTCCTTAGACTTTTTGTATACTATATACATCAGTAATTTATTCTCTTTTTTGTAAAACTCTTTTTTACTCTGTCTATATAACTTCCCATAATGGATAAGATGTCAAATTTCGTTAGAGAATAGCTAAAGTTTGCATTCAGCTCCACACAGCTTGTCTCGATGTTTTCCGCCATTTACAAAGTACTTGTAAAAGATCAGAAACCTTTATCAAAAACCAAAGATAACTATAATAACAAATAACACCAGAACTTATTTATTCATAGCATTCAATAGTTTCAGGATATACCTTTTTATTTTATATATACAGTAGAACCTCCCTGTAAAGGACAACACCTAATTACAGAGTCAAAGTCTTCTTTAGGGAGAAATGTCCTCTTAACGGAGAGTTGTTAGGTAGAATGGTATTTTTGCAAATATAAAAACTGTTCTTTGTAGAGAGGTGTCCGCTAGAGGGAGATTCCACTGTATGTCATAACAGAAATATGTAAATAAAATGGCCTGTGTGGGAGTATGAGGAAAGGGAAGATAAAATATCCGAGTCAATACAACTTCTTTGGTCACCTGTTGTCAGTCTTCTCACTCCCCTTCCCCCCTGGAGATAATTTATCTTACTCAAAGTAGTTTAAAAGGAGCTGGATGTGATGATTAAGGGACAGCTCACACTGAGGTGGTCTCGACACCAGTTGTTCCCAGGGTGGTCCTCGGACCTTCTCTATTTCCTCTCTGATCTATTCCTCACGCGGGTTTTTGCTTCTGAATCCTGTCTCCTGTGTGTCCTTACCACTTTTCACACATCTACCACGACTTCTTGAAAAATTACTACATATATATATATGGTAATTTAAAACAACAACCTCATATGGTGTAGATAACTTATAACAAGATTGCCATGTTGTATATAGAGACACATCTATAAATAATTATGCGCATGATTAATCTGTGTCTTTACATCACCCTATGTAATGTAATTTGTACAAAGTGGATAAATAAATAAAATCTGTAATAGATTTAAGAGTTGAGCTAAAGCAGAGATCGAGCATAGTATTGCCAAAACAACAGTCTAAAGATGGAACTCATAAATCAGGTAGATTTACAATTCCCACAAACAAGGCCACCCACACTGTCACATGTGGTGGAATGCAGAGACCCCTCTCACACCTGGACATGCCAAGGCCCCCCTTTTCTCAGAAACGCCCATGTCACATAAGGTCGCCCCGTCTTGAACCTATAAATCATCACCTTACAGTGGCTTGACAGCTCAGTACAATTCAGTCAGTTGAGTTTAGTTCACCCTTAGCGTCAGCTCACGTCGGTCGTATGTTATGTCGATCTCATCCAACATGTAATTAGGAAGAACTCGTCTATCTCCATCTTGCGCTTCTAGCTCAGCTTTTATCTGTTACGGAACTTTCTTAGTGCAACTGTGTCTTCGTTTTTTGTGTGGATATCCCCCAGCTTTTCCACTCTGCCTCGACCACGACTGCCTGTATTTTGTGAGAACTTTTAAAGGTCTTCCAAGGTGCAGAGAGGTACTGGAAAACTCTACATCCTGACTGTTCCTCTCGGTCAACACAGTACAACAAGAGCTACCAGGACTTCAACATTTATTACAGAAGTCGACAGGATTCTACAAGTCGACAACAACCAAACATTCAACTATTATTACAGAAGTCGACAGGATCTCTACAAAAGCTACTGGAATTCTCATCTCATTACATGAGTCGACAGGATCTCATCACAGATAAGTCGACAGCAACTCATCATCACATATATGTAGGGGGCGATGCAAAGGTGTAATCATTCTGATGTACAATTAAAGGGAGAGGTGCTTCTTTTGGTGCATGAATATCATCCTTCCGCACAACTTTATATTATTGTAATACATAATGATATTACGATGTACTAGAGCGCCATCTGTTATCAAATTATAAAACTATTTTAGAGGCGTAATATTCTTTTTAAAATAAAACAATTTCTACTGTCCTTACTGCGATGGAAAAATTAAAGGGAGGGCCTGGCTCATCAGTGGTGAACCCTCCCAGCGGTTTCGCCAGTTTAATCTACCATACCGCTGTTATATTGCATTTTTGGAACTTCCTTTTATAGGTGACTATATTTAATTTATATATATATATATAATTATATTTAATTCTGCTGTCCTAAAAGCTTTTGTCCATAGTTCTTCTAAAATACCCATTCCAAGAGTCTTACAACAGTCACCTATAAAAGGAAGTTCCAAAAATGCAATATAACAGCGGTATGGTAGATTAAACTGGCGAAACCGCTGGGAGGGTCCACCACTGATGAGCCAGGCCCTCCCTTTAATTTTTCCATCGCAGTAAGGACAGTAGAAATTGTTTTATTTTAAAAAGAATATTACGCCTCTAAAATAGTTTTATAATTTGATAACAGATGGCGCTCTAGTACATCGTAACATTATTGTTCTAATAAAAGACACAATTTGATATTTGCGGAAGAGCGATTGCTCGAAGCATATTATATATTTATAATTATATTTAATTCTGCTGTCCTAAAAGCTTTTGTCCATAGTTCTTCTAAAATACCCATTCCAAGAGTCTTACAACAGTCACCTATAAAAGGAAGTTCCAAAAATGCAATATAACAGCGGTATGGTAGATTAAACTGGCGAAACCGCTGGGAGGGTTCACCACTGATGAGCCAGGCCCTCCCTTTAATTTTTCCATCGCAGTAAGGACAGTAGAAATTGTTTTATTTTAAAAAGAATATTACGCCTCTAAAATAGTTTTATAACATAATGATATACTTATCTGAATACTTATTTGTTAACAAACATAATATAACGAATAAATACGACATCAAGAATGTTTCTTCTCACAAAAATATCAAACTTCTACTGTCCTTACTACGATGAAAAAATATTCGGAGGGTTTGGTTCATCAGTGGTGAACCCTCCCAGCGGTTTCGCCAATTTAATCTACCAGACCGCTTCTTTAGAGCTCTAATACTGTATTGGGTCATTCTGTTTTTATATGCTACATTGAAGGGTGGAATCTTATAAATGATCCAATACAGTATTAGAGCTCTAAAGAAAGCAGTCTCTGGTAGATTAAATTAGCGAAACCACTGAGAGGGTTTAACCACTGTTGAACCAAGCCCTCCCAATATTTTTTCTTCGCAATAAGGACAGTAGAAGTTTGATTTATTTGTAACATTCGCGTCTTAATGTCTTCATGCGTTATATATAGATGGAGCGGAATTGTTTTGTAAACATAATCTGATTGTTGTGCAGATATTGGTCCACTGCCCTCTATTGAAGGTATTTATCAATAATATATTAGATTCGGTGTCATTTTTTTAAATATTTCGTTCATCTCTATTTTTGAATAAGCATTTTTTTTTAATATAATAGATTAAACTGGCGAAACCGCTGGGAGGGTTCACCACTGATGAGCCAGCACTTTCCATTATTTTATCATTGCAGTAGAGACAGTAGAAAATTGTTTTATATCAAAAAGAAACATGTGTCAAAAAAAAGGTTTAAATCATTATATTGTTCATTTTACCTATATAGTGTGAATTTGAAGGTTTGTTTTTGTGATTGCGTTTGATAAAACATTTTATTTATAATTTATGTTTATTTTATCATATATAGTTTATATATACTCTAAGGAAAACTTAAGGAAGTGGAAAGTATTTGATGTCTCTTGTCATCTGTTTTGTTTGTTTTTTTTTTCTTTGAAGGGGAGACAGAGGTTGTCTACACTAGGTTATCTCGTGTTTCTTCAATAAAGGTCACTGTAATATCTTTCAAAAACTTAGAAATTTCACCACTTTTGTAAATATATTTATGATTATCTTTCTAATCTGAAAGAATCAAGTTCCTAATCTACATTATCGTTTCTTTTTTTTTTTTTCTTGCATATTGAATTTATAACTGTTTCTGTTAAAAATGTAAATTGACGCAATTATACCTAGCTGGGATATCGCGTTTTGAATGTTGAAATAAATAAATATCTTTCACAGAGTTAATGTCTGAATACTGATATACATGCTAAAAGGTACAACTTCCTTAAGTTTTGTCCATGAGTGTATATACACTTGGTTACTTCGTGTGTCTTCAATAAAGGTCACTGTAATATCTTTCAGTTATTGTCCCGATATACATGCTGAAAGGTACAACTTCCTTAAGTTTTGTCCATGAGTGTATATACACTTGGTTATCTCGTGTGTCTTCAATAAAGGTCACTGTAATATCTTTCAGTTATTGTCCCGATATACATGCTGAAAGGTACAACTTCCTTAAGTTTTGTCCAAGAGTGTACTCTATTTGTAAATGAAGATCTGGTCGAATTTTATTTATTTGATATTTAACATCCCTCTAATAGAGTTTTTCATTCTCATTTGTTATATTCTGTGCAATGGTTCGTGTGTGTCTTAGATATCAACCGGCGTTCCTTTGAAATGGAGAGTGAAGGTATTGTGTCATCTCATTTACATATTGTACATTTTTATCTCATAATAAATTGAATAACAAGAAAACAAATCTCCCAAATATGTGTGTTACTGAACTTTGAACGATTGTTTAACGTATTTTATATGTCGTGGTAAGGTTTTTCCTGTCTTCTGATTGTCGTGGAATGCAGGTTTATGCAGTCATGGGGACAAGTGGTTTCAGGCGTCAATGTTGTTGTTGTTGTCGGGTCCAATGAAGAGCCTCAGATGTCTCCATGCATCTCTATCACAGCAGCAGCAATGTACACTATCTTGGGTGTGTAAAGCTGCTGTTCTGAGTCTAACACTGAGCAGCAGCTTTACACACCCAAGATAGTAGACATTGCTGCTGCTGTGATAGAGATGCATGGGGACATCTGAGGCTCTTCAGGCGTCAATGGGTAACATAAAAGGACGAGGTAGGGTCGATGTCACCTCAGAGTGAGGCCAGCGCCGAAAACGTAGACAAGGTCCAGGGAGGGTGGGATCTATATTAGAGGGAGAAATGAACTGTTTGTTATCCGACTGTTTGTCGGTCTGTAATCGGAGACCTTTGTCCTGTTTTGGCGCCGGCGGACACTCCTGTTTTGTATGACATGATGGCCAAACTGGAGAGCTGAATTGTATCTATATTGTTGAGTCTCACTTCGATAAAATAATTCCTTGAAACAATATCAAAATGAGAGCATTAAGCCTCCAAGGAAATATTTTTTAAAGAAACTTTTCCCTGGAGGCTTATTTTGCTATTGTTGAGTTTGTTACACTATTATTATATTACATATAAAAATCTAGTATATATTAATACATTTTGAAAATAGAGCAATCCATACTTAATTCATTAGATAATAAAAGGCATATATTGGATTTAATAAAATATTTATTTTGCCAATGTTTCGGCTGGCTGAACGCCAACCTTTATCGAGGCATTACATTTTTGTATACACAAAATATTACAAAATTACAATATTACAAAAATGTAATGCCTCGATAAAGGTTGGCGTTCAGCCAGCCGAAATATTGGCAAAATAAATATTTTATTAAATCCAATATATGCCTTTTATTATCTAATATTAATACATATATGTCATAATATATACTCTTCCAGGAATAATAAAGCAAACCTAGAGCCAGCCCAGAGAGAGACGGGATGTAAAGTCCGGTCACTTGGGACAGCAGCGACATTCCAAGGGGAGACCACTGGGGCCCGTTACTTGGAACCTCAGGACTTTTAAGACAGTTGGGGATTGTGTGCGACACGAACGGACTCCCAGCTTTGCCGGGCCTGTCTCTCTCTCTCTCTGGTTGTCTGTGTTCATCTTCCAACTTGTGGTGTCCTTATTTCTCTTTCCCCACCTTATTATATTGCCACATATATATATTTTTATTTCAATTTACACACTCATGGACTGGGTTGTCCTTTAGACCTAAGTCTTTTTTGTTTTATTTACAATACAAGAGTGGAATTCAAATTCTTGAGATGGCGTCATGCAGTTTTATTTCTTGGAAGATTTCCTAGGGATGCTGGAGTTAGGTTAGTGGCTTCTAAGAGAATGTCTGTCTGGAATATTTTGGTATTCAAAGGCTGAACAGGTGGAAAGGAGTTGATCCATAGTTTGGTCTCCTCTACGCACTCTCGCCTGAATATAAGATTATTCTCTGCCAAGTTCCTCAAACCTATCATCGAACATATTGGGAACATGAACTGCGCACCTGGCTTGGAAATGTCTAAACTTATGGAAGCTTTAGTCTCCTGACAGGATCCAGACGTCTCTACGGAGAAGGCCTCCTCTGATATAAATACTTCTCTTTTATCTTACACTCTGTAAGCTATTTTTTCTGTTGACTAGATGTCAAAAAACTATTTTTAATTGTCAATTGTCACAGTTTGGTCGTTCCTTTGGCAATAGAGGGAGATTGGTTAATCTAATATCTATATATATATATATAAATGAATGTCTGTCTGTATGTCCGGTATACAAATTCGCAGTAGTTCACTAATTCAAACCAAATTTCCATACATAGGTAAAAAATACGGGGAAGACGATAGGCTATTTTAAAAAATATATAAATCAATTATTAGAACTATATATTCAAATTATTCTACTTAGCTCGCGAGCAGCGCCTCTAGCGGTGAAGATGGGAGGTAATATCAGCTGACCTAATGTACATGTAAAGTTTGGAGCGGGACGTTTCACAAGAGTGACATCCACGGCGCCAATTTATAATTGTAACGAATAGTGTTTGAATAAAACATTTAATCAGGGTAAACCCGGGCGTTGCCCGGGTCATTCGTCTAGTACGATATAAAATGTGCTGGTGTTAACAGATTACGAAGATGCATCTCACCTAGCCAAAGGTAATATATGTAATTTTATTTATTTATTTTATGGAATGTTTCTCTCTTTATTAAAGGATATTGATCTATAATAACGACCAGGTCTCGCACAAGTACAAAGATATTGAAGAAAATGATTCTGTTTGACCTATTGAGCAAAAAATATTTTTTGCCCTAAATATATTTTTCACGTGTTTAGTATATAATTTTTTCAAATGATGTGTTATCTATTTGAAAGGCATATTTTCAAGAGAAATTTATAAGAAGCTCTTTCTGAAGGATAATAATGCCTTGTAATATTTGTGGGGTTGGGATGTTTTTATTTATTCATTTACTTTGCCTTTTTGGGAAACAAAAATAAACTAAATGTTTATTTAACTCTTCCATGATATTTGGCCAACCCAATTTCTTGATAAATCAAGAAAAGTCAACCACGAACGCGTTTCGGGCTGATTGGCCCTCGTCAGTGTAGTGCAGACTGTACCTCTAAGACCAAAATTTAGTCTCATATATGTGAAAAAATAATAAAAATTAATTAATGAAAAAAGGTCAGGTGTTGATATTAAATTCAAAAGAGGCATATTTTGATCACGTTCATATGAACTTTTTAGATGGCAGCCTGTACCACGCTGACGAAGGCCAACAGCCCGAAACACGTTTGTGGTTGGCTTTTCTTGATTTATCAAGAAATGGGTTGGCCAAATATCAAGGAATAGGCTAAATCACACACACACACAAAAACCTTTATTAAGACACACTGGTCTTACAGAGAATTCTCCTTGGGGTTACAAGACGGAGAAACCTGGGAAAGTGGGAAATATACAAAGGGGTAAAAATGGATAAAGATTATATACACATGATAAATATATACAGATTATTATTTGAATGATCCTATGAAAAATAAGAATATGGATTTGGAAAAATGGATGGAAGAAGTGGAGAGCGAAAAGAGGAAAAAAAACAGGTATTTACATATGGGACATACATGTAATGGAACAAGTCAATTTAAGCTCTTCTGCTCACACAGCACAGGTGGACCATGGCTTTTTTCAATAAATCTTTAAGAGATTTTCCAGGAAAATCCGAGTGTTCAGAGTTGTAAATAGGTTATATCAACGTTTAGTTGATTTCTATTCCACTAGATGGCGCTCTGCCTTCTAAAATATTCGTGTGAATGTGTTCAGGATATTCCTTTTTTTATTTTAATAATCATATAGGAGTGATATAATAAAGTGTAGTTTCACAATCTCTCTCTCTCTATATATATGTCATAATATATACTCTTCCAGGAATAATAAAGCAAACCTACAGTTGACCCAGAGAGAGACGGGAGGGTAAAGTCCGGTCACTTTAGACATCAGCGACATTCCAAGGGGCGACCACAGGGACCGTTACTTGGAACCTCGAGACTATTAAGACAGTTGGTGGATTGTGTGCGACACGAACGGCCGCCCGGCTGTTGCCGGGCCCGTCTCCCCCTCTCTCTCTCTCTCTCTCTCTCTGGTTGCCTGGGTTCCTCTTCCAACTTGTGGTGTGATTATTTCTCTTTCCCCACTTGTTATATTGCCACACATATGTATATATATCAATTATTTTATATATTTTTTTATCTATTTATTCATATTAACACACAAAGTAATTCTACTGTCCTATAAGCTTATGTCCATAGTTTTCTTGAAAACCATTTCAGAGATTCCATCCTTCAGTGCTACGTATATAAGCAGAATCGTCCAATACAGTATTAGAGCTCCAAGAAGCGGTCTGGTGGATTAAATTGGCGAAACCGCTGGGAGGGTTCACCACTGATGAGCCAAGCCCTCCCAATATATTTTTTCATCGCAGTGAGGGCAGTAGAAGTTTGTATTATGTATAAAAGAAACATTCTTGCTTTTAAATACTTTCATTTTATATTTATTCATATATTTATCATTATATAATCATATTTATTCTGTATTTAACCTTATATAATCTTATATGGACATTGAAATAAAGTAGTTTCAATCTCAATCTCTCTGCTATAGATTATGTATAACATAGCATATATACCACCCTATACAAACATATTAAACATTCCCAATATAAACCTATTTTTTATATCACAGAATGTCATCATTTTCCCCGTTATAATTTCCTACCATGGTAAGTATAATTATACTAGTTTCTTATTTCTTAAAAATAAAGATACTACGGCCAGTAAATCTTTTTATTACCTCGGCGTTTCGACAAAAATCTTTTGTAATATGATGCACTAGTGCGCCATCTGTTATCAAAATTCGAAATTATTTTAAAGGCGTAAGATTCTTTTTGAAAATAAACAATTTCTACTGCCCTTACTGCAATGGAAACTCCCATTAATTTTTCCATTGCAGTAAGGGCAGTAGAAATTGTTTATTTTCAAAAAGAATCTTACGCCTTTAAAATAATTTTAAAAAATCTTTTGTCCTCGTCAGGAGTAAACAAAAATTAAAACATTTGGCAAGGTGCTCAAAATTATTTTTATAGAATGAATTGAATTAATTATTCTTATAGAATAATGTTTAACGTCTTGCCAAATGTTTTAATTTTCGTTTGCTCCTGACGAGGACAAAAGCTTTTTGTCGAAACGTCGAGATAATAAAAAGATTAACTGACCGTAGTATCTTTATTTTCAAGAACTATAAATGCCGGCCAAGCAGCCTCTATCTTAACGATATACTAGTTTCTGCGTTGTTATTCATTTTACCACAAAGCGCTATACCCTACTAGGAATATTTGCATAGGTTGTTACAATTAAAACATATTTGCATAGAGATAAAATATTGTACGGAGATGACTACTACCGCCATTACTTCGGGCTTATTTTCAACAAGATATCACGGCACATGTTTTTATTTTATTTTATTTCAATTTAAAGCACTATGTCCCCCTAAGGACACTTGCGCTGTCATACATGTATGACATTTGTCTATACATATATTTACAATAATTTTAGGCCGTGAATAGAATAGTCATATGATGTTAACAAGGAGAAAGAGAGAAAAAAATAGAAAAAAGAACTGTGTACAAAAGAAAGAAGTGTCTGGCAATATGTACAATAAACAATATATAAATTATCAGTTTATTAAAAGATATTTGTTGCTATTTATTAAAAATATATCTACAAAAGGTATTGAAACGCCACATGTTACTCTGGGTTATCTTAAATCGTACTGAATTCTTCCGTAGAAAGACTTACAAAGCAATAGAGACCTGTAGAGAACATCTGGGACCTGATGATAAGGCGACTACAACCATCCCAGAATGTTGACTATTTAGCTCGACATTTGGAGACAATTTGGCAAGACATCCCTAAGCACACCATCCGGAATCTTTATCAGTCCATGACACGCCGGGTGGAAGCTTGCATCCAGGCCAGTATGGGTCCAAAGACATATTGACATTCTCAATTTGTGACAATCAAACTCTGGAATAAGATAATTAATTTTTCTGAAATTTTAATTGTTTTGTTCCCTCTACATGTTCTTCACGTACATCAATTTTTGCACGTCGTCGATATTTTTGTCATAGAGTGTACTTTTGTTTTTAAATCAAGATTATCTATTGAAAATTTATATTGTGGCGAAGAAATATTTTATTATTTAATTTAATATTATTCAATGAAAATACTCAACAGATTATAAAAATATATATTACCCTGTATTTGTGAAATCATCTTTAAAATATTTCTTTGCTTGCTTGCTTAAGATTCCCTAGCTGTAGATAGTTTTGGCTGACTTGTTAATAATTGTCGACTCGTCGCTGTGACGTCATCAATAAATACTTTTACATCTTAGGATATTTCAAGGCTTGATTTCTACGCTACAATATAATTCCCATTCTCTAGTAATTTAGATAAAGGATTTCACAATGACAGGCTCAACTTCTATATAACTGTTGTATGCTTCAGACGCAGCAGGCATTTCCTGTCAAGCTATTGAACAATCGACGAAAATAAAATTAAGTTTACATATTACCAGATTGTCTGTTCTCATATAGGCCCTCAACATTAAACCATATCTAACATATATAAACATTATAACACTTCTAAAGGTGGAAATTTGGCAGGGAGGATAATGATATGTAAGGTTTGACCAATAATTTACCTGAAAGTTCCAATATTTTTTTAAATACAAATAATAAAAAGGTTTCGAACATCAATTCTAATAAATAGAAAGCTTGAGCATTATTTTTGCTTATTTCCAGGAAATTATCGGACAAACTTTTTATAAAAAATAAAGGTCATCCCTCCCATCTCAAAACTAGACATCATCTGGTGCTGTGCCTTTGTCAACAATCTAGTTTTGACATCTATTTTAAGGAGAGAGATTACCTGTATTTTTATACATCAAAAGGCTTTTTTAACAGTAAAATGTGCAAGTTTATATCGTTAAAATAATTCAATCTGTAATATAACACATGGATAATGTTACTGATTTAGGGACATATATATGGTGCCAGTGAAAGGGAAGAAGGGACAGTTTCACTTATATGATGGGAAAATTTATTGTGGGAACACATATGTACTGTCATTGGAAGTAATAGACAATAATAATAGACACTGGCAAGGCAAATGTACAATATGAGGTCTCCTTTCTTTAAAAAAAAACTATTCCCTGAAAACCTAATAATTTCATCTTGATATAAATACAATGGAATATTTTATTTAAAATCCATTCTGTATACTGACTCGCTCTGATGTAATCGTTGGATGTATTAATTTACTTAGTCCACATGTTGTTCTAACTGTTGTAAATGGCAATTTTGTGTACACATTTCATATGATGTACATATTTCAAGCTACTATTTCTAATTACTACATGCAAAATATGACATCGAATGTGTAATTTGCGTGCTTTCCAATGTTTAATTATGTTAATTTAACGATGATTTGATTTGTATATAATTTCAGATTTACACGCAATTATCCTATTTGTGGATATGGCGTGTCTTTGCAACTGTTAAATAAATAATGGTTTCGTAGTATGGCCTTTATCAGCACAAGAGCAACTTCTCTCCGGTTCAAAATCACATTAATAGGTACCGCTCAGCAAGAGCAACCTAATTCATGATAATTGAAACAGTGAATAATATGTGGTTATTCACATATTAAACAAAATTTTACCGCGGGAGTCAATCCCGGTTCATGACTGTCGGGAATCGAGGGGGTTACCCACTCGTCCACCACTTTTTTAGCAACTTCTCTTAGGATGTTATGATGTTATGAAATCGGTTGGACTTTACAAAATGGTGTCTAAAATGGTGAAGTAGCAGGGCCAATTTTCAAGCAATAATAGAACATACAAGTAAAGTTAAGGGAGGATGGTACACCCATACTTCGCTTTGCGTCGGGGTTACGTTCCAAAAAAACACGACGCAAATTGAAACGACGCAAAGTGAAAATATGTGAAGGCGCAATCAAAAACAAAGGTGTTGCCATATTTTAGGAAAAAAATCAAAAAAAAATTAAAGACTCGAATCCAAAACAACGCAACTTCGAAAATCTAACGACGCACAGTGAAAATCAGTAAAATTTAAGCAGCGACGCAACTTCGAAAAAAACGCAAAACGAAACGACGCAAAGCGAGGTATTGGTGTATTCATGTACAAAAGTGACATCTCTCTTTGTGAATGTGCATAAAAACAATGCATTTTGTTCATAAAATCCCAGTAAAAAAAACTTAGATATGTGATAATAAATGAGAGCCATAGCCTAAAACCATGGTAAACAGTTAGGCTTTTGTCGGAATTTTCTAAAAATGGTGTTGTGACTCATTCTTTATCACTACATTTTCATTTTTTTACAAGAGTGAAAAACAAACGCATTGTGTTTTAATATTCATTTGAATAGAAATTTGCCTATTTTGGCAAATATATATTGGTCATCTTCTTTCTTATCTCCACTCAATCATATTAGGGTATCAAACTTGTTTGACATCCATCATGACTGTGTGAAGTAGAATGCGTCTGCCTTTGTCATTAAGATTGGGAGCACTACTCAGTGGCAGGCCGACTTAGCTCCAAAAGAAATGGCCGCCTCTGACATGAGGAACAGACGCCATGTGCAGCCGTTCCTAACATGGAGTACAGACGCTACTCATCCTGTATCCCTGGATTAGGAGCCCTTACAGGGTACTATCAGCCGGGCCAGCTGAACCCAGGTTTTTTAGTGAGCTTGTTACTGCTCCCCCTCCTCTTTTTTCATCGGGCTTGGGACCGGCAGAGGCGGAGTTATATATATTGGTAATAAATTATTACACATTATTATGGAATACACTTAAGGTTGCGGGAGGATGGTATTGTGTATCAAGAGGTGTCATTTTTGGTACATATGCAAATATTATGAATATTTCAAAAAGAAAATCGCATATTTTTTATCTAAACTGCTTTTAAATTAATTTTATAATTCGTGTGGTGGGTAAACTCCACTCATCCAACAAATCTTTGGGGGTGTGAAATGATCTGATTAAAATCTGCCTATGCAAATTGTGGATATATATATATATATATATATATATATATATATAGGTTTTATAACTCTCAATTAGACATTTTAAATTTATATTTAGACATTTTACATTTAATTTATACACATGAACTTTTTATATAATATTTATTCAACACACTTTAAAACACAACTATGACAACATTAAATATAATATTATCGTCTGATTTCTATTAATTTTAAAATAAATAGAGGCACGTATCAAGCAATATCAAAGTGAAAACAAATGATCAACATAAAAATAGCTCAAACTAAGCGAAACATAAAAGAAGATTCGGAATTGTTTATTAATAATTCACCTGAATAAAAAATGATGTCAAAATCGCTATTTCCATTTCAAGCGCCTCTTTTTTATAATAAAAACTATATTCAATATTTTTTTTGTTGTTTCAAAGTGCTCTTAAATAAAGAATATATAGAAAGTCCATGTGTCTAAATAAAAATGAAAGTTTCTAAATTAAAATGAAAGATGTCTAAATATAAATTTAAATGTCTAATTAAAAGTTAAAAACCTATATATGCATTTGTTAAAATCGGAATGATTTTATGTCTTTACATTGTTGTTGTCTTTAAATAACATTTCCAAATCTCTACATGTCCAAATATTCGGGCGCCTGTGGCTGCAGAAAAGCAGACCACAAATTTATTCATCTATGGCACATGTAGAGACCTAAAGCTGTGCTGGCTAGCAATAAATGTTGAAGGGGAAATTAACCAATCATTTCTGTCTAAACATATTTTATTTTAGACCAATAAAATAATCTTTCAATGTACATCAGAAATATATATTGAAACAAATAAAAAAATACTTAAATAGGATCACGCACATATATAAGATTTTTTAAAAAGGATTAAAAAACTATATAAGATTAAAATAGAGAGGAGTTTAAAAGTATATATAAATATAAACTTTTAAAAAAGGCCTATTATGCCAAAATCCCATATTATCCCCACCTGCCTCTGGATCCAGCCACCCAAGTCCAGAATTCGAAAAAGGGCGGCCAAGGCCGCAGCCAGCGGCTTGAGCTTTCAGCAACTCCCAATCCTCAGCTTCTAAGGAAAAAAATCTAACTGTTGTAAATATCAAAATATCCCGCTTCCTTGACCCCAGTGTTGCTGAACTCAACCCTCCAAGGCTATCATCACCCTTCTCTCTCAGTGAAAAAAAAATTATCTTTAAAAAATATTTAAAAAAATTAAATATAATAATTATTAAAGAAAAAATTCACACAAAAAAATAAAGATTAGAAAATATTGAATTAAAAAATTATAATTAATATTGTAGGATCTTGGAATCAGCTTGGGAAAGGTTCAGGGCTCGTGGTGGAGCTGGTGTTCTGCCTGAAGATGGTGACCTTAACACCCACCATGGGCTTGTGGCTTGCCCATATGCATGCTGGAGTCTGGCCTGGTGCTGGTGGAGTCAAGTCAAGCACCATAGGTCAGTGGCTTGATTACAGGGAAGGGGTGTCTGGGTCCATCTTGGACTCTGGCTTGGGTTCAAGTCGACCAGATCATCCACCACAGGTCAGGTGGCTTGACCACAGAAAGGGGTGTCTGAGTCTATCTTGGACTCTGGCTTGTTGATGTCAAGGCCGAAGGTGGTCTCAGGCTCCATCTCTACACCTCAAAAATCACAAGAGGTTTTCAGCTTAGATGGGCAAAGGTGGGACATGGTTAGGTGATTTTGGCATACTGTGGTCACGAGGAGTCCTAACACATTTATAGTGATTAAAATAAACACACAGCGCGCGATTTATTTCGATAGAATGATTAAAAATATAACAGTGATGATGAATTAGAGAACAGATATAAAATTAATTAAACACTGAAATATTAGAATTAATTTAATGATATCCATTTTCTATTGCATGTCTCAATATTTTATTTTTTACTGTTCTCTCTTTTAAAAAAGTTCAGGTTTCTAAAAAAAATCTCAATTTTTTCGCGTTCTGACGCATGGTTCTCCCCCCCCATTATAGTTGTTCACTCTATAATAGCCATACACTGATTGTGAATTGGAATGACAAATATACAATTTTTTATTTTTCATTTTACATAATACTCAAATTTATTTTACAGTAATATATGATTGTTCATTAAAATTTTTGAAAAACATATATATATTTTTTTATATAAATAATTTTCAATGAAAAAAATGACTTGCACGCAATATATTCTTGAAACTATTTGATAACATTGGGTTTGTTATTATTTTGTGCATTTTTCTTATATAAATTTTTTCTACTTATATTTATTACTTTAGATTATTTACTTTAAACTAAATATTGTCAAAATGACTACTGTTAGACCATTTACTTGCGATGATATGTTTCGCTTTAATAATGTGTAAGTAGTCCTGAACAAAAAAATTAAATCAAACGCAAAATCACACGATATATTAACCTGACGAGTGTTTAAACTCAAAAGCGAGACAGCTAAAATAAATAATCACCATAAATTCTAACGATAAAATATCACTTTCAAATAACATTATTTTTCCAAAATTAATAAAAGCGGCACGTGATTGTGATATTACCATAGAGAAAATATCTTTATTTTACGGGGCTGCTAACCAAAATGAATGATTTTTGAGCCCGAAATTACCATAAATCTTGAGACAACTCTTTGCATGCCTTTGATTTTGTTTTTAATCTTTGATCTACTTTGCAACATAATATTATCTCAGAAATATATGTTTGCAATCAAATTTTATTGGTGTTTTTGTTAATAAGTCATGTTATTTTTTAATAGAGAAAAGTTTGTTTTTTTCTCTATCTGATTAATCTTTAAAACACATTTAGAATCCTTAAGGATTTAAGGTTATTAAAATTAACCCATTTTAGTACAGTAGAACCTCCATGTAAAGGACAACACCGAATTACAGAGACAAAGTGTCCTTTAGGGAGAGGTGTCCTCTTACCGGAGAGTTGCTAAATAGTAAAGATAGTAATAAAAGAAAATAAGACCTAATCCAAATAATTTATTAGTGTGTGACGTTTTGACAACATTGTCATCATCATCATCATCAGGGATAAATCACAATTTGGATTATAGATTTCATTATAGATTCAATCTATAATCCAAATTGTACTTTATCCTGATGATGGTAACAATGTTGTTGCCGAAACGTCACACACTAATAAATTATTTGGATTAGGTCTTATTTTCTTTTATTATACACCTATCCCCCGATTTACACGGTACTTGTTTTACACGTTTTCGCTTTTACACGGTTTTCCAAATAAGTTTTTTTATTTTTGTTTTTATCGCACTATACTAAATGCTACTGTGATTGAACACATGCGCTGTGTACACATCTCACGAGGAATCCCGAGCTTATGTGCTGACTACATATTTTAACCTGTCAATGCATTTTATTTTTATTTCTGTGTACACCTATCCCCCGATTTACACGTTTTTCTCAGGAACGTATCTACCGTGTAAATCGGGGGATAGGTGTAATCTATAATCCAAATTGTGCCTTATCAGTAAAGATTTTGCAAATGAAAACTGTCCTTTGTAGAAAGGTGTTCACTAGCGGGATGTCCACTAAATGGAGATTCTACTGTATTAGATAAAATGAGCATGTTCATGAGAGATTTGATTGTAATTTGTTCCATAGAAAATGACATTGTCATTTTGATAACTGTTACCTTGTCATTTGGTACTTGAGATCTGGAGAGATTTAGACAATTTTGGAATTAGGTTCACAGGTTAGTTATGATTTTATATTTTGGCCAAAACCATCAATGAGGCATTCTTGAGCTAAAAGTGCCCAAAATCCAGATTTGATGCCGGGTGTAGCAGTTGAAAACCAACAGACCACCCATCCACAGACCCACTTTTCATGTTTAACCCTTAACTGGACGGGTGAATTTTTCTTACGTAACTGGACAGGTTGGGTAGATTCAACCCACTGATATAACTTTATGAAATAAGCGCTAAATAATGATTGAAATCAATATTTAAAAAATATTTAATTAATATATAGTTAATTAAGAAAAAGGCATCTCCTTATCGTGCAACTGAAAGTTGCTGATGGCTGGCGCCATCTATCGGAATAAATATCAACTATTCTCGTTGATTTTTAATTATTCCAGAATTGGCCAAATACCCATTCTTGATTAATCAAGAAAAGCTAACCACGGACGCGTTTCGGGCTGTTTGGCCCTCATCAGCGTGGTGCAAGCTGTACCTCAACGACCAAAAAATTGGTCATTAAGGCATCCTGAAAAATCATGAAACGGGTAGTTAAGGCCAGAATTGCGTGAGGACGCTACACAATGTGAAAAAATAGTACAAATGTAACATTGTACTGGGATAAGGTGCATAAATTAAGAAAAAGGCATCTATAGATGGCGCCAGCCATCAGCAACTTTCAGTTGCACGATAAGGAGATGCCTTTTTCTTAATTTATGCACCTTATCCCAGTACAATGTTACATTTGTACTATTTTTTCATATAGTTAATATACAGATTTTGGCTTTTAAAAATTCTGAATATAATCTATTTACAGTTTGCACAAATTTTAAGAAATGTTTTTTGTAAACGTTTAGTTGACATACAGAGCAAAGGGTTTCTATTTTTTACTGCATTTTTGATGGACATTTGTAGCACCTTTTTTTGGAGTATCAGATTGTTGTGGCATCGTAGTTTCACTTGGTTCACTTGAACCATCATTCTTCTTGAATTGTCGTCTGTAATTCCAGTGGGAGAGAATTGAGATTACGTGTTCCCAGGTGTTCATCAGTCAATGCTCTCCCAAGATCACCAATAAAATTACTCCTTTCTTTTTTATTGTTTCTATCAATCTGATTACCCATTTTCTTATTTTGGGAACATAGGAAGCTAAAGTGGTTGTTGCAGAGAAACCAAAAATAGATGTTCCTCATTCTCTATTAGGGTGCGGTTGAAATTGTGGTGGAATCTGAGGTTTGTTCTTTCTCGTCCTTTCTAAATATGTAAGGCCATGTTCTTTCAATTTATTCTACTGAAGTAAACCAATTGTCTGCTGTAATATTTCTATTACTCTTCCAAAGTGGTCGACTAATCTCTAAAACTTATATATTTTGGGCTTGCAGGGATAGTTCTCTCTGTTGACTTGATTGATAATTATACTTATCCAAAGAAAGAAGTGTTATTTTATAAAAAGGAAGCTAAAAATAACGGAAGATAGAGACTCAAGTATGAGCCACGAGCTAACACTGACACAGAAAATTCTCACGCTTCTGGACGGGCTGGGCGGAATCCGCCCCCACATGCAAATTTAACCTACCTCCCAAAACTGATATTTATAAATGATGTATGGAAATTGTTTATATCTCTGCAAAATTAGAATACATGAAAGCTGGTAGCTCTCAGTAGACGAAAAATATATATACAGTAGAACTTGGATAATTCGAACTTCTTTAATTCGAAAACCTCTTTAATTCGAATATTTATCTTGGTCCCTAGAATTTGAAATAAATAAAATTTCCGTTTTTAATTCGAATTTTTGGATAATTCAAATTTTTTTATGGTCCCTTGGGGTTCGAATTATCCAAGTTCGACTGTATTTCCTATATTTAGTTTATGCATGGGCAGAATCTACCCAACATGTCCAGTTAAGGGTTAACTACAAGACCAACCAATCCTGTTTATTACAGAATCCTTGGTTGAAATGACCATTGGCTTCCATGTGAAGACATCCTCTAACATTGTTGTGTGCCGCAGGAACCTGGATCCCCTCACAGAAACTGTAAGCATCTTCTTCCTTTACCTCTTTTTTATATGTATATCTCCCATTACCTAAAAGGTATGCAACTTGTTGAAGGTAACATATAAGTGATAAAGCACAATTTGGATTATAGATTATAATACAAGAAAATAAGACCTAATCCAAATAATTTATTAGTGTGTGACGTTTCGGCAACAGCATTGTCACTATCATCAGACAAAAGAATAAATGAAAATTCCTGAAGTCCACTCCTCTCCAATTTTACAATGGTAGTGGGGGGTCGGTGGAAGGCTGGTTAAACCGTTTGGTTTTCGACCACTAGGACCCGGGTTCGAACCCGCATTAGACACTTTTTTTCTGTTTAAAAGAAAAAAAAAAATGCTCCAATGGCCCCCGATTCTTGCAAAAGTCCAACCCCACCAGCGAGTGCAAGTAACCAAACGGGGCTCTGGCATTAGTAAGTGCAAAGTCGAACTGCTTTTCACATGTGTAGACATGTGGTGCACTTACAGTAAAAAGCAGTCGCTAACTACCCACCATGATTATCATGGTCTGTACCACGTGTACTAGGGATAAGCAAAAAAAAACAAAAAAAAACAATGGTAGTTATAGGCCTGGAAAATAGGTCCTCTATTGTCAGTTCTGAGCATGACAAGATATTCTCCGGAAAAGCTTCTGCACTTTTGCATTTCAAGCAGTTATTGAAGGTTTTTTTGTCCATTTTGAAATTTTTAAGGTTTTTATACGGCCACTTCTTAGTCTTGCTAAAGCTGTTTGTTGATTTCTATTGAGTTTTTGAACCATGTGTACTAGGGATAAACAAAGATTGTTACTGCCATCTATCAGACTAACTAGCTGGATGTACAGTACGGCCTGGCATTCTACCTCCAGTATCTGTCCCACTGGCCTGAGTACTTCCAAGTTGCCGAGGCCCCCAATGGAGATCTCATGGGATACAGTAAGTAGATATAATTAACACAAAGCAATAACCCACCATCTATACATATAAAATGAAAGGATGTAATTCTACTGTCCTATAAGCTTATGTCCATAGTTTTCTTGAAAACCATTTCTGAGATTCCATCCTTCAGTGCTGCGTATATAATCAGAATCGTCCAATACAGTATTAGAGCTCTGAGAAGCGGTCTGATGGATTAAATTGGCGAAACCGCTGGGAGGGTTCACCACTGATAAGCCAAACCCTCCCAATATATTTTTTCATCGCAGTAAGGGCAGTAGAAGTTTGTATTATGTATAAAAGAAACATTCGTGCTTTTAAATCCTTTCATTTCATAGGTAAGTAGATGTCTTCCCTCCCTCCCATAGTTGGACTCCGTAGTTAGTTGAGAACCTTTTTTTGTTTCTTTTTTTGCTTATCCCTAGTACACGTGGTACAGGCCATGGTAATCATGGTGGGTAGTAATAGACGACTGCTTTTACTGTAAGTTCACCACATGTCTACACATGTGAAAAGCAGTTCGACTTTGCACTTACAAATATGCCAGAGCCCTGTTTGGTTACTTGCACTTGCTGGTAGGGTTGGACTTTTGCAAGAATCGGGGTTCATTGGAGCATTTTTTTATATCAGAAAAAAAGTGCCCATGCGGGAATCAAACCCGGGTTGTAGCGGTCGAAACCAATGGTTTAGACCATCCTTCCACCGACCCCCAGTTGAGAACCTGCCACAGATATGTGTAGCTCCCTATCTTAGATGTTCAATTTCTCATCGCACGCTGCAAACAACCTTTTCTTCTCAATAGTTTAGTCAAACTGGCCACTCAACATTTCCCCTCCACATGACAGGGGTTTGTGGAAGGGTAGTCTAAACTGTTGGTTTGTTACTGCTACGACCCGGGATCGAAAACTGCATTGGGCACTTTTTCTAATTAAAATAATTAAATTTTCTTGTATTATAATCTATAATCCAAATTGTGCTTTATCATTTCTAATTTTAAAAAAATTCTTCAATGGGGGGGGGCCTCGATTCTTGCAAAAGTCCAACCCCACCAAGCAAGTGCAAGTAATCAAACGGGGCTCTGGCACATTTTGTAAGTGAAAAAGTCGAACTGCTTTTCACATGTGTAGATATGTGGTGTACTTACAGTAAAAGTAGTTGCCTACTTCTACCCACCATGATTATCATGGCCTGTACAATGTGTACTAGGGATAATAAAACTCTACACGCTGATGTCACCAACCTTGGCATTTACATTTAAAAATCAGCCAATTGAATACTGATAGAGAATTGACCTTAGAACCTACCACTTGTTCATTCCTGTTACACTAGTTTTTAATTTGAATTTGGTATTAATATCTTTTGTTTCTAATCTATAATCCAAATTATAAACACAAGGTAATAAGACCAAATCCAACTCCCTAGCTCACTCTGTAGCCATGGGTGGTCTACTCCAAGGTGATTGCTGGTCTCCTCTGTGTGCACTTCACATGGTTTTGAAAACAAAGCCTATATACCTCTTTTGTATTGTATTCTGATCTTCTTTGATGCCATTTCCAATGCTCTCTTCACACACACTATTTATTTATTTGGATTTGGTCTTATTCCCTTGTGTTTATAATTTAACTCTTTTTGTGTTGTTTTTCTTGCTTCCCTCTTTCTCTTTCTTGTTTTTTTTTCTTTTTTTTTTCTTTTTCTTCTGTCTATATCATTGTTTCCTTTGTCTCACTGCTTTGTTCTTATGCATACCTCTGGTGAATCCTGTATAGGGTCAGTGACCCTAAATAAAGGCTTTTTGTTGTTGTTGTGTTTATAATTTATAATCCCAATTGTACATTATCATTATAATCCTAATTGCGTGCGTTATCATAAAAATGGTTGAATTAACAAGTTTGTTGTTTCTTATCCCCTTGTGTAAAGATTGCACAAATTCAATGAGTTCATGCTCCTCCAGCTGTTTTATGATAAGCAGCAGCCTCTCCCAAAGGTCCTGTTTAGTACATCTAATGTAATGTGTTCTGGAGCTGCAGGTGCCAAGCTATATTTTGGACAAGTGGGGTTAACAAGGTTCTACTGTATATAGGGTAATGACAAGGCACAATTTGGATTATACCTATATATAGTCACGACAGTCTTTCCTCATCGCTGTCCTCAATTCCTCATGTCACGGATGCGCGTGCATCATCATTATGATCATTATCATTATCTAATGATAATAATAATAATTATTATTATTATATTATTATTATTATTATCAACATATATAGTCACGACCGTCTTTCCTCAATTCCTCATGTCACGGATGCGCGCGCATCATCATTATGATCATTATCTTCTATAGAAGCTTCTATCTTTATAATTATGTATATTTACAAAAAGTCAATTCGCTCGCGCCTCTAGCGGTGAAAATGAGGGGTAATACCAGCTGACCTAATGTACATGTAAAGTTTGGAGCGGGACGTTTCACAAGAGTGACATCCACGGCTCCAATTTATAATTGTAACAAATAGTATTTGAATAAAAACATTCAATCGGGTAAAACATGGGCATTGCCCGGGCCATTCGTCTAGTAGATTATAAACACAAGGTAATAACACCAAATCTAAATAAATAGGGTGTGACATTTCAGTAATAGCGTTGTTACCATCATCAGACAAAAGTACTTGTCTGAAGATGGTAACAACACTGTTACCGAAACATCACACACTATTTATTTGTTCTTACTTTGTGAATTAACAAGGTTGCTGTTGTTTCTTATCCCCTTGTACAAATATTACACAAATTCCATGAGTTCATTTTCCTCGAACTGATTGATGATAAGCAGCGGCCTCTCCCAAAGGTCCTGTTTAGTACATCTAATGCAATGTGTTCTGGAGCTGCCCAGCTACATTTTGGGCAAGTGGAGTTAACAAGGTTCTACTGTATATATATATATAGATTGTACTCTGTCCACTGAGTGAGTCCATGTGCTGTGTGGTGCAGTCATGGGAAAGTCAGAAGGCCATGGAGAGAACTGGCACGGCCATGTCACGGCTCTCAGTGTCTCCATGGACTACCGTCGTCTCGGACTGGCCGCCACTCTCATGGCCGGACTGGAAGCTGTCTCAGAGAAGTACAGTACCTCCCCACATCTTCTAGGGTCACTTGTGATTTTTGGCATGGCTCTTGTGATGGTGACTCTGACCAGCTAAATAATCATTGTCATTTAAAATATGGCACGAAATTCAAAAGGCAACAAGTCTAAATTAATGAAATGTTTGTGACCTTTCAGTAACACAGCATTGTTACCATCATCAGACAAAGTATTGTATTAGTACTTAGGTACTGTATCAGATGTTTCGGTAACAGCATTGTTACCATCATCAGACAAAGTTCTTGTTGTGCCCGTTGTTTTGTCAATAATCCACTCTGAGTCGTCGGAGCTCCCTTGGTACCGGTTTTATTTATAACCAGTTCCGGAACATAAGGAGAACACCACACACAGCCAGACGCGGAGTTAGTCCTCCGCTCGCAGCCGACACAAAAACAAACTTCCAGGATCCAGTCTCGGCCGGTTCCCGCCGCCACACTGGCGCCGCTAGGCGCGTGAGGATTCTTGCCTGAACCCTCAACAGTTCTATATTAGTAAAAACCACAACACCAGCTTTGGCAAACTGAGAAGCGTCCACCTAGAGACCATGGTTTCAGGCTAATGGCCCTTGTCAGCCTAGGGCGGACTTTATTCCATGAGATCCACAAGGGATTTCGTCTAGTTTTGACTTTTTTTAATCTTGATTGAGAGGTGACCTATGTATTTATAGAGAGATGGTATATTACATGATATAGATTTTAAAAGCTAAATCACACTAACAGCCATATGTGTGTGTTGCAGGAAGTGGGCCTACTTTGTAGACCTGTTTGTGAGAGTGTCCAACAAGGTGGCTGTAGATATGTACACCAGGCTGGGCTACTGTGTCTACCGTAGAGTACTGGAGTACTACTCGGGGGATCCAGATGAAGATGCTTTTGGTAAATTTCCTCTTTCTCTGTAGATTCCTATGTGAACTATGGAATTATTATTATTATCCCTAGTACACACATGGTACAGGCCATGATAATCATGGTGGGTAGAAGTTGGCGACTGCTTTTTACTGTAAGTACACCACATGTGAAAAGCATGTGTGAACTATGGTAGTGTAGTAACCTGTACTGTTAGCTACCCTTACTTTCTTCATTTACATATTCCTCAAACATTCACCTTCAATGGATACCCTTACATGTTGGCGGCATTGAAGGCAATGAAGCTGCTGATGTGCTAGCGAAAAAAGGCACAAAAGAACCCTTGCCACAGAAAAATAAACTTACTTTTAAAGAAATAGAAACAATAGTCAAAACAAAAATAAACAAGAACTGGAGGATCCCACCTAAGCACAGTTGGTACAGTGGAGTGAACCCAGGACGAGCTCTGAACATCAGAAATAGACAGCATCAAACAACACTAACAAGATTTAGAACAGGCCATCTCAAGCCATTGAAGATAGAAAATAATAACAAAATCTACCCCACTTGCCCAAAATGTAGCTTGGCACCTGCAGCTCCAGAATACATTGCATTAGATGTACTAAACAGGACCTTTAGGAGAGGCCGCTGCTTATCATCAAACAGCTCGAGGAGCATGAACTCATGGAATTTGTGTAAACTTTACACAAGGGGATAAGAAACAACAACATATTCCTCACTCGGATACCAACCCACATGTAACAATTTGAAACATTGTTCTTAAAGTAAGTGACACTTTGGCAAGTAAATCTTTTTTTTTTATTATCATTTTATTATAAAAACTGACCAAAGATTATCTTTTAATTCTAAGAAGTATGAATGCACCAGCCAGGCAACCTCTATCATCATGATAATTTGAAACATTGTTTCTTGCCCCATCACCCAAGTTAAGCAATGTCGTGCCCAGTTAGTACTTAGGAGGGTAACCATTTGGAGGTGCTGTAGGCCATTCCTTTGATTAAATTGGAGAATATATTTGTTCATATGGTCACCAATAGTTGAGTTTTTTATGGATAGTCTTCTTCTTCTTCTTTCTTATCTCCACTCAATCATATTAAGGTATCAAGCTGGTAAAGCTTGAGATTGACAACCATCATGATTGGGTGAAGTATAATGCGTCTGCCTTTATCATCAAGACTGGGAGCACTACTCAGTGGCAGGCCGACTTAGCTCCAAAAGAAATGGCCGCCTCTGACATGAGGAACAGACGCCATGTGCAGCTGCTCCAAACATGGAGTACAAACACTGCTCATCCTGTATCCCTGGATTAGGAGCCCTTACAGGGTACTATCAGCCGGGCCAGCTGAACCCAGGTTTTTTAGTGAGCTTGTTACTGCTCCCCCTCCTCCTTTTTCATCCGGGCTTGGGACCGGCAAAGGCGGAGTTTTATGGATAGTAACAACAGGGAAACCTCTCCTTATAAGATCACCTTTTTAAAGTCCCATGATTTAAGAGAGCTCCAATATGAAATAGCTTCCTCTGACATGAGGAACAGACACCATGTCCAGCCACTCCTAAGTTGGAGTACAGACTCATCTTGTATCCAGAGTTCTTACAGCCAGTACTATCAGCTGAACCCAGGTTTGTCTAGCGAACTTGTTACTGCTCCCCCTTCTTTTGTATCCAGGTTTGGGACTGGTGAAGTGGTTAAGGTGAAATGTTGTGTTGGAATGAGGAGCCTGGAGTAGAGAAGATATTTAATGATGCTAGACTATGTACAAACAAGCAAAGATTACTTACAGGCGAGATATGACATCCTTATGTACAGTTGTCTATAGCCCATTACATGTACACAGGAACTAGGTTGTGTGTAACAATGGATCACCCAACTATCTATTTATTGCTATGTTCCCATATTTTCACAAGGCTTCCCCCCAGAAGTACTCCTACAAGATGAGCCTAGTCCAAATACCAGATAAGATAGTTAGCAATCAATCAGTATGTGCTTCAAGATAACACCTGTCTGATTGTATGATATGGTTAATCTATTTGAAAAAGAAAGAATAAATAAAATTGAGGTAAAAAGTTTCTTTCAATTTTGATTTTTCAATCTTTTGAGCAAAATTTCTGTTCTTCAACGGGCAAATACTTCTATGTACAATATAAAGATGATATTTATACAAAAATAATAGAACTAATCAAAAATAAATAATAGATTTTTCTATTATTTTTGTACAAAGATCATCTTTATATTGTACATAGAAGTATTTGTCCAGTGAAAAGCAGAAATTTTGCTTGAAAACTTGCGAAATCAAAAGTAAAAGAAACTATTTACCTTAATTTTATTTATTCTTTCATTTTTCAAATAATTTCTAGGTAACTATTACTCACATAAAATGGATAAATCTATCTACATTTGTATGCAGACAGTGTGCCACAACACTGCGGTGAAGCTGCACAGGGCATGCCTAAGACATATATGTACACACATACAAGGATTGGAACAAATATCTAAACAATGATCTGTACAAAGATTTACTGTTCGCAGCCCTATGTACAAAAATGTGCTGTACGCAGACATGTACAAAAATGTGCTGTATGCAGCCCTATTGACAAAGATGTGCTGTATGCAGCTCTATTTACAAAGGTGTACGTTTCTCAGCATATGTACAAAGATATGCTATGCACAGACATATGTACAAAGATGTGCTGTTTGCAGCCCTATTGACAAAAATGTGCCTTATGCAGACATGTACAAAGATGTACGTTTCCCAGCATATGTACAAAGGTGTGCTGTGCACCACTATTTATATAAACATGTGTATGTAGATACCAGGAATATAATAGCTATCTACACAATGATCTATACAAAGTTGTGCTGTATGCAGGCATATATATATACAACAGCTATGTAGATACCAAGAATATATACCAACTATCTACACAATGTGATCTGTACAAAGTTGTGCTGGGTGCAGACATGTACAAAGATGTACGTTTTCCGGCATATGTACAAGGATATATATGCAAAGATATGCTGTACATATATGCATAGATATGCTGTACATATATGCAAAGATATGCTGTACATATATGCATAGATATGCTGTACATATATGCAAAGATATGCTGTGTACCACCATATACAAACATGTAGATACCAGGAATAGATATCTACACAATGTGATCTGTACAAAGTTGTGCTGGGTGCAGACATGTACAAAGATGTACGTTTTCCAGCATATGTACAAGGATGTGCTGTGCACAGACATATATGCAAAGATATGCTGTACATATATGCATAGATATGCTGTGTACCACCATATACAAACATGTAGATACCAGGAATAGATATCTACACAATGTACAAAGTTGTGCTGGGTGCAGACATGTACAAAGATGTAAGTTTTCCAGCATATGTACAAGGATATATATGCATAGATATGTGTACCACCATATACAAACATGTAGATACCAGGAATAGATATCTACACAATGTACAAAGTTGTGCTGGGTGCAGACATGTACAAAGATGTAAGTTTTCCAGCATATGTACAAGGATATATATGCATAGATATGTGTACCACCATATACAAACATGTAGATACCAGGAATAGATATCTACACAATGTGATGCTGGGTGCAGACATGAGGAAAGCCCTGTCGCGGGACACAGCTAAGAAGTCCGTGGTGCCCCTCACCCACCCAGTGAGGCCAGAAGATCTCGAGTGATAATAAACTCTCTCACCCCAACTTGCTCTGTGGCTTGCGGAAGCTCACCAGGATGGGGTACATGTTGTCTAGGGCCTCGCGCAGGTCCTGAACAACCTTGGCTCCTGCGCAACACTTTCTTTACCCCCCACTGCTTGTGTGTTGAGAGACTAACCAAACCATGTGCACTGCTCTGTGCAACAAACCACCCAACCTATGAGACCATTAACCATTGAACCTGGAACCAGTTTGGTCTTGAACCATAAACTTTGTATAGACACACAAGATATCTCTTTTTTTTTTCCAATGTATCAAAACAAATCTGCACAGAGAAATGCAATGCTAATTTGTATGATGTATGAAAATTATCTGCAATGTTGTTTTAGCTGGTTGTGACTAGCACATACATTCTCCGCAGTTAGGTTGAAAGATGGTGAGAATGACTACTCTTGTTAATTAGGCCACAAGGAAAGTGTGTGTGGGAGAGCACTCTACAAAACTAATATGCAATATCAATTCCTGTTGATTTGCATAACTAACCCGGGAATCCTGGAGCATTCAAAAGTCACCAATTATCAATTTGCATAACTCCCTAAATCACTATTTACATAGTGTTGAAAAAAATTCCTTTTTTATTATTATCATCATTATTCTCTACTCTCCCAAAGGTAAAAAATGTTATATAGACCTGCTTATACATTTAGTTCTGATATTCTTCTTTTTTTGCATATCCCAAGTACATGTGGTACAGGCCATGATAATCATGGTGGGTAGAAGAAGGCGACTGCTTTTACTGTAAGTGCATATTCTTCTATTTACTACAAGAAAACTCTTAAAATAAATATATTGTAAACCATACATTTTAAGTTACAAAATGCACTATCTATAATGCAACAAACAAAAATAATTGATACCATCAACACAATGTGAGACTACCACAAAACTTGAACCCTCACTGAATTTAACATAAACATGGCTCATTGGAAGAATTAGAGCATTTATAAAGAGATCCCAGGTGGCGTTAAAGAAAGGATGCTCTATAAATAAAATCACAGTCTCCAGTAAGAAGAAATGTCTGTTGTATAAAGCTGTTCAGTTCCCATTAGTAATCGCCTTATTACATGAATACCTGGGTTGGTTGGTATCTAGATAATTTGTCTCTGAGTGACTGCTGTGTTTGATTACCCCCTAGTTGCTGATATATGTATATACACTCATGGACAGAATTGTTCAGACTGGTTATCTCATGTGTCTTCAATTCATTGTAATATCTTTCAGAGTTATTGTCCCGATATACATGCTGAAAGGTACAACTTCCTTAAGTTTTGTCCATGAGTGTATATACACTTGGTTATCTCGTATGTCTTCAATAAAGGTCACAGTAATATCTTTCAGAGTTATTGTCCCAATATACATGCTAAAAGGTACAAGTTTTGTTTATGAATGTATATACACTATTCAATTAGTATGAAAGGCATTTAAATTAATAATAAATGAAGAGTTTTTACCTGTGATAATGATCTTGCCGGAGACAAACACCAGCACGGTCACCCTCGGCTTGAGTAGGTGGTAGAACAGAGCTGGGAATATCTCTGGTTCATAGCTGGACACCACACCTTGCTGTATCATTTAAAGGTTATATATATTGATGAGACTGAGGTGGGGATGTATTGCTCATATTTTTTATCCTGGTGGGTTATGGTCACCAGGGCACTTTCCAGTGCTGGGTGCGTGGTCCGGTCTCGGAGGGTCGTTCGGGTCCGGTTCTCATCGGTGTGGCCTTTGGAGGAGTTATAGAAATGTGCCAGAGCCCTGTTTGGTATATTGTGTGACGTCTGATCCTTTTACTACAAGAATGTCATAGCTAAGAATGGGATAAATAAGGAAGTGTGTTACTGGCACCTTTCAGGGTGGCACTCCAGCAAGAGAACAAAAAAGACTGACAGTGCAGGAATAAAGTGACTACGAGGAAAACAGCAGTCTGTGGTGAGACAGCAGTTTGACATCGAAGAGTCTCTCAAGAAGACGCCAGAGTATCACATTAGATAGGAGCTGTTGGCCTGACCGCAGTAGTACCCTGAAGTTTGACCAAGCTGGGTTGACAACTGAACTGTACAGAGTGGATTTCTCTGTGTGGATACTGGACCGAGTGTGTCGGTCGGCAACAGATCACACAAGTCACTATCGTCCGGGCCGGACTCTGTGTGTGGAACAGTTCACAAGAGTGACATTTACAGAGCCAAGGATCCTTTTGAGGTTAAAGTCCCACTTATTGTACTCATACATTCAAACCACTCCAATAAAATTGTTCAGCTACATCCCTTCACAAACTCACGTGTCATCTTTATACCATCCTGAACAAAGTACATGAATCATGTCAGTGTACCGACTCAACAAATTTAGACTCATGAACAAAACTTAAGGAAGTGGAAAGTCTTTGATTCGCCGGTTATCTATATATATATACAACAACAACAAAACCTTTATTAAGACACTATTGTCTTACAAGGGGATTCCCCATAACGGTTATATATGTACATGAGTGAGGAGGAAAAGCAATTTAGAGGGGAGGGTGAGCAATCAGCCGTTGTCTGTGGAGTTGAGCACTTCTTCTCTCATTTTATCAATCGCCTTGAAATATTTAAAATATTTATAAACAAATGTTTTATCCAGCAGGAGAGTAGTGAAGATTTTATATACATGTTGTACATTGTAGAGTGGGTTTGCCCCGAAATTTCGCGAATTTCCAGTCTATTTTCATGTAGGAATGGGCAATGGAATAGATAGTGGACCAAATTGTCTTGGATGCCAACATTGCAGAAGTAGCAATTTATAGAGTCGCTGTTCCAAAACCCCGTGGGTTATCTATATATAAATATATATGAAAAAATAGTACAAATGTGACATTGTACTGGGATAAGGTGCATAAATTAAGAAAAAAAAATTAAAAAAAATAAAATATATATATATATACTTTTAATAAATAAATATATATACTTTTTTTTTGAAGGAGGCAGAAGCAATTTTGTTAATGCTTTATTATAACGTGTCTTCCATAAAGGTCACTGTAATATCTTTCAGAGTTATTGTCTGAGTACTGATATACATGCTAAAAGGTACAACTTCCTTAAGTTTTGTCTATACGTGTATATGATACATAAGGTTTCTATAGAAATAAACACATTTGTTGGATAGGATCATCCTAGCTGAGATAAGATTGGTAGCTTAATTTGGTTTAGGTGGATAAAATTAGCAATACTTTCTTATTCTGAAGCTAGGATTCTTAATGTACACTCATGGACAAAACTTGACAAAGTTGTACCTTTATAGCATGTATATCAGGATTCAGACAATAACTCTGAAATATATTACAGTAACCTTTATTGAAGACACGAGATAACTAAGAGTGAACAACCTCTATCTCCTTCAAAAAGAGACAACTGACGACATCAAAGACTTTCCACTTAAGTTTTGTCCATGAATGTATATATAAGTACAGATGGCCTTTAAAAAAGACCCATAAGCTGATTCAAGAGAAGGAACAAACTCACACATAAGGATTGGACAAGCCAACAACTCACTTGCAGAATTGACAGTGGGAATTGTTGAGTTCGTCCAGGTTGATGGGAAACCTCATGTCAATCAAGGCCACCATGTTGATGATGCGGAAGTTCTTGAAGCGAACCTGCCAGTCAACAATCCCAACATTGCGACCAATCAGATGTTGTAGCTAACCTTACCTCATAGCCCAGTTTCTGGATGATCCGAGCCACCTTGCGGGCGGAGAGGTTGGACTCTTCAGGACTGGAACAAACACATCATTTGGACTTCCATCAAATTCTTGGTGATATTTTAAGAGAGTGAGCATCTATTGATGGTGGAAGTTACTGATAGCCTCTGCCATCTATCAGAATAAATATCAACTATTCATTGACTTTTAATAATTCCAGAATTGGCCAAATATCCTTTCTCGATTCTTCAAGAAAAGCTAATTAATTAAGGTGATTCACAAGTTAATAAGACTAAATAAATAGTATGTGATGTTTGGGTAACACCGTTGTTACCAAAATGTCACTAACTATTTATTTGGATTTGATCTTATTAACTTGGTTTTTACCTCATCATATGGGCATTTGACAAATTCTGGAATAACAGGAATATCTTTATTTACGGGGTGCTAACCAATATTCTGGAATAATTTTTTAAAAAATCAACAAATAGTTGGATATTTATTCTGACAGATGGTGCAGGCCATCAGCAAATTTTATTTGCACAATCAAAGGATGCCTTTTTCTCCATTTATCAACCTGATATCAGTACACAGTTTCACTTTTGTCATTACTGTGTGCCAGGTAGAAATGTGGATGAGCACATATCAGGGGGTTGCCAATTTTTTAATCTCTTAATTACACGAATGAGCCTCCCTGTATTTACATAAAGAACCATTGAGGCTATCTCCACCCTTCCCGGTCCCAAGCCCGGATGAAAAAGGAGGAGGGGGAGCAGTAACAAGCTCACTAAAAAACCTGGGCTTGGCTGGCCCGGCTGATAGTACCCTGTTAGGGCTCCTAATCCAGGGATACAGGATGAGCAGCGTTTGTACTCCATGTTAGGAGCGGCTGCACATGGCGTCTGTTCCTCATGTCAGAGGCGGCCATTTCTTTTGGAGCTAAGTCGGCCTGCCACTGAGTAGTGCTCCCAGTCTTAATGACAAAGGCATTCTACTTCACCCAGTGTGGAGATAAGAAAGAAGACCATTGAGGCTGATCCTAGAGAATAGCAGAGAGTAAATTATTCAAAGCTTTTTGAAATTTTTAAATAGCAATCTGTGAGCAGAAACTTGCTCAAAATTATCCTTTTTTTTTTAATCAATCAATTTGAAAATTTAAGTTCATTATAAGCTTTTTTAGTGTTTTAATTATAATTTATTATTTAGGGAACTTTAAAATTATAGGCCAGCTATTTTTTTTTTATATCACAAAGTTTGTTATAACAATGTGTATTTTCAATGGATTGGAATTGGGATTACCTTAGGTTTGTTATAAGGGAAGGCTCACTATATCCTGGGATTATTTTAGGAGGGTTTTACTGTATCTACATATTCCCCTGATAGTATTAAATAAATTTTTATTTATTATTATTACTAGCGGATGTACCCGGCTTCGCCCGGGTTTTACCCAAGTAAAGGTTTGTCTAACGAATCTCTCGATAAAGTGAACATTTTTTCCCGGTCCCTTGAAAAATGCTCGATAAGTTGAATAAAATCAATATTAATTGGTTCCCTCGGTAATTGGAAGTTAAAGGAATAGTATCTTGCCTTGGAATTGTATCATTATTCTTGTCTCAAATAAATGCCGTGTCATCCTGAATTTTGTCTTTCCTAATTTTCTACATTACAAAATCATCGTATCATCATGATAATATTTAGAGCAGATTGTTGAATTATAACAGATAAATTAGAATATTTATCTTGATTATTTTTAGGCGAAAAGTTATTTCAAAAATTTTATTTGCTAGAAACCTTCCCAGTACTATACTAAATAACTTCTCAAAGTTTCATGGCGTTCCAATGAGTGGTTTGGTCAGGCATAAAGGACAGACAGACACACATACATTCATTTTTATATATATAGATTATCCCTAGTACATGTGGGACAGGCCATGATTATCATGGTGGGTAGAAGTTAGCCACTGCTTTTTACTCTAAGTGCACCATTTGTTTACACATGTGAAAAGTGCTTCGTCTTTCACACTTACAAGTATACTATAGCCCCATTTGATTACCTGCATTCGTTGGTGGGGTTGGACTTTTGCACAGCCCACATTAAGCTTTTTTTTTTTTTTTTCAATTAGAAAAAAGTGCTTAATGCTAGATTAAATCCAGGGTTCCAACAGTTTAAATAACTCATCCACCAACCTCCATTCAATAAGTTAATCCTCTGTACCACACATTATTGACTCATCCATTGATGAGCTCTACTCTTCCTCAGCAGACACCATCAAAATTCTCAAGCTTTACAAGCATGATACCTTCTTCTTTCTTATCTCCACTCAATCATATTAGGGTATCAAGTTGTGACCCATGATGGTGTCTGTTTGACAACCATCATGATTGGGTGAAGTAGAATGTGTCTGCCTTTGTCATTAAGACTGGGAGCACTACTCAATGGCAGGCCGACTTAGCTCCAAAATAAATGGCCGCCTCTGACATGAGGAACAGACGCCATGTGCAGCCGCTCCTAACATGGAGTACAAATGCTGCTCATCCTGGATTAGGAGCCCTTACAGGGTACTATGAGCCGGGCCAGCTGAGCCCAGGTTTGCATGATACCTTGATATGATTGAGTGGAGATAAGAAAGAAGATCCTCTATACCAAATAGATAGCTTGTTCTTCTGTAGAAAAGTTTTGAAGCCTTGAGCTTTATAACATTTTCTAAAAAAACTCTCCCCACAGATGGCTTATGTTTGTACACCTTAATCCTACCATCACTATAATCTAATTTCAATTTAAGACTGAACCAAGGGGGGACCAGAAATTTTTGTTTTAAATCCAATGATAAGGTCCACAATTTGGATTATGGATTAGAAACACAAGGTAATAAGACCAAATAAATAAATATTGTATGAGGTTTTTGTAACAATTTTGTTACCATTATTAGACAAAAGTACTAGTGGGGTTGATGGAAGGATGGTCTAAACCGTTAGTTTTCGACCGCTACGATCTGGGTTTGATTCCCGCATTGGGCACTTTTTTCTGTTAAAAAAAAAAATGCTCCAATGGCCTCCAAGTCTTGCAAAAGTCCAACCCCACCAGCGAGTGCAAGTAACCAAACAGGGCTCTGGCATATTTGTAAGTGCAAAGTCGAACTGCTTTTCACATGTGTAGACTTGTGGTGCACTTACAGTAAAAGCAGTCGCCAACTTCTACCCACCATGATTATCATGGCCTGTACCATGTGTACTAAGGATAAGCAAAAAAAAAAGTATTGGATGGAGTCTGATTGAGTCTTATTCCATGTTACAGTGGAATCCGGTATCACTTGTAACCAAGATTTTGTTGTTTCCACAGTTGGGACTTTAGAATTAGGGTGCTATATAACAGGGTTTCTGTCATAAAGGAGGCTGTTATTATGATACTCCACTGTAATCATTATTTTTTTTTAAATTTTTTTTTTTGCTTATCCTTAGTACACATGGTACAGGCCATGATAATCATGGTGGGTAGTTAGCGACTGCTTTTTACTGTAAGCGCACCACATGTGAAAGCAGTTCGACTTTGCACTTACAAATGTGCCAGAGCCCCGTTTGGTTACTTGCACTCGGTGGTGGGGTTGGACTTTTGCAAGAATCGGGGGGCCATTGGAGCATTTTTTTTTTTTTTTAAACAGAAAAAGTGTCCAATGCGGGGATCGAACCCGGGTCGTAGTGGTCGTAAACCAAACGGTTTAACCAGCCTTCCACCGACCCCCTGTAATCATTATAAATTAGAACAAGTAAGAGGATACCTCTTCCTAAAGGACACTTTGACTCTGTAACTAGGTGTTGTCCTTTACAGAGAGGTTGTAATCATTATAAATTAGAACAACCTCTCTGTAAAGGACAACACCTAGTTACAGAGTCAAAGTGTCCTTTAGGAAGAGGTATCCTCTTACTGAAGAGTTTCTAAATAGAATAATTGTAAGTACTAAAGTCTTCTTCTTTCTTGTCTCCATTCAATCATATCAGGGTATCAAGCCTGTAGAGTTTGAGACTTTTGATGGTGTCTGCTGGGGATGAGTAGAGCTCATCAATGGATGAGTCAATACAGTCCATAATGTGTTTTGGGGTTGCAGGTTGACACTTAGTACATAGTGGGAAAACCTTGCAACCATTCTGTCATTGTCCGTAGATGACCAGACCTAAGTCTGGAAATCAAAGACTGTTGTTCTCTTGGGAGGACAGAATTTGTCCCTCCTGCTCTGTACCAGTCATGTTCAGCATTAGATAAGTAGTAAAGTAAATAGTAAAAATGGTCCTTTTTGGCAAACTGTCCATTTTAGAGAGAAGTGTTCTCTAGCTAGAGTATCCTCTCATTAAGGTTCTACTGTACAAGGTCTGTATTTAGAGCTTGCAATTTCTTGAATGTGATTAAGCCTAGAAACCAATTGGTCTCAAAAGAAGAAGAGGTGATTGAGGTAGGCCAACTGGCTGTCATTTACTGCCTGGAGAGTTAGTAATCTTTCTTATCTCCACTCAACAATCATATCAGGGTATTAAGTCTATAGAGCTTCAGATGGTGTCTGCTGGAGATGAGTAGAGCTCATCAATGGATGAGTCAATACAGCCAATGATGTGATTTGGGGTTGTAGGTTGACATTTAGTACATAGTGGGAAAACACTGCGACCATTCTGGAAAGTCATTGTCTGTAAATGAAGGACTGCTGTTTCCTTGGGAGGACAGAGTTGGTGCTCTGTCATGTGCAGCAGTAAATCTCCATTACCTGCGACAGCCAGACACCACCAGCTTGCCATTCCCAAACACCAGAGTGGTGGAGCTGGGACTGCCCAGCCTCATCACCAATCCGGGAAATCTCTTGGGCCGATATTCCGAGTTCCTGGTCCGTAGGGCAATACGGGTCAGGTCCAGCGATGTTTCCAGGTTCACCGTAGACACCACATTCCTGCACAGCACTGTCTCAGCTTTGTGTGGTTTTCCCTAACACCCCCGTTGAGAGAATCAGTCACAAACAATATTTTTCACATGGTAACAAGACCTCATACTTTTTTGATTCAATACCCTGAGAGATAAGAATTATCAGTTGAATTAAAAGTTGAATTTTAGTGTGGAAAAATATATAGCTACATCAACCACAATTATTTATTAGGTTTCTCACATTTCAGTCACTTTCTTCCATAACTCCACCTTTGCCGGTCCCAAGCCCGGATGAAAAGGGAGGAGGGGGAGCAGTAACAAGCTCGCTAAAAAACCTGGGCTCAGCTGGGCTGGCTGATAGTACCCTGTAAGGGCTCCTAATCCAGGGATACAGAATGAGCAGCATTTGTACTCCATGTTAGGAGCAGCTGCACATGGCGTCTGTTCCTCATGTCAGAGGTGGCCATTTCTTTTGGAGCTAAGTCGTCCTGCCACTGAGTAGTGCTCCCAGTCTTAATGACAAAGACATTCTACTTCACCCAGTCATGATTGAGTGGAGAAAGAAGAAGTCACTCTCTTCCATTCCCCTGAGGACAGAGAGTCACTGAAATATCTAAATAATTGTGGTTGACTTTGCTTAAAATTTTTTAATGAAACTGATTCCAATAATTATTAATTAAACATTGTATTTATTAATTTACAAGAGAGAGAACAAAATATAAAAAGGGAAACTAATATTAAAACAAAGGAACTTTTTTTTTCTTTCGGTTAGCGCCTATTTTCCTGTGAGCTTACGCACACTCTGTGGTAACAATTAATTAATATATATACAACAAATTGTGATCGATGTGAGAATTGTTTTTTTTTTTTTTATAATTATTATTGTCCCATTGTACAATTATACAAGGTCATGGAGACTATATTCATAGATCACAATCTTGGTAGGATTGGGGTCGTGTCTTGAGGCTCCCATACATTCTAAGAGGTGGTCTGGTGAGGCTTCTTTGGTCCTGCAGATATGGTTGATTAGATTAGAAACATAAAACCAAATAGATAAACTCTTCCTGATGTTTCGCTAACAATGCTGCTAACAAAATATCACAAAAAGTTTATCTATTTGGATTGTTACCCTATGTTGTTGTTTCTTATCCCCTTGTGTAAAGATTACACAAATTCTATGAGTTCATGCTCCTCAAGCTATTTTATGATAAGCAGCGGCCTTTCCCAAAGGTCCTGTTTAGTGCATCTAATGTAATATGTTCTGGTGTTACCTCATATTGTTATAACCGTGGTTTATTCAATTGCCATCTATCAATAAAACATGTAAGGTACAGTAAGGTCTGTAGAGATAATATTTGATGATATTATTGAAACACATTGCCAGTAAATTTATTTGTTAAAAATTGTATAACCGTGGTTATATAAAACACTAGGGAGAATGTGTTATAAACCAAGTAGTGTTATAAAGGAGTCCAGTGTATTCTCAGCTTTGGTCTATCCTGTACATTTACTAAGGGGGGAGGGGACCTAAAGTCTGGAAGGAAGGACTCACTGAATCTTCCAAGGGAGGGTACAGCTGGGACTGCTGGAGGAGGTCCCAGGCTCAGGTGACTCCTCCTGTTATCACACAGTTTGTGTCACATTGCTCCGTATATGTGTGAAAAAATAATAGAAAAAAAATAAAAAATGAAAAGGTCAGGTGTTGATATACCTTCTTTATTTTTAATATATACCCGAGGTGTGTTCAAAAGGTATCGCGACTTTTGGGTTTTTTCAAAAATTATTTATTTATTCATGAATACCTATTTTGTCCCCTTCAAAGTAATCCTCATGAGATATTATACACTTGTGCCAACGGTTTTTCCAATCTTTGAAGCACTTCAAAAAATCATTTTTTTTTAAATCTTTTTCAGCTCCTCCTTCAATGCAGTCTTTATCTCGTCAAGCGTAGTGTAACGTCATCCTGCGGCATCATTAGTGTGTTGTTTTTGGCCAAAAAGTCGCGCACAAGCAATGATGTGTGAGCAGGGGCGTTATCGTGGTGCAAAAGCCAATTTTTGTTCTTCCACAAATCCGGGCGTTTCTGGCGGATTGATTCGCGCAAATTGCGCATAACTTGCAGGTAATATTCCTTATTGACCGTTCTACCCTGTGGCAAGAACTCATGATGCACCACGCCCCTGCAAACGAAGAAAACGGTCAGCAAAACTTTCACATTCGACCGAACTTGGCGCGCTTTTTTCGGTCTTGGTTCGTGCGGCAGCTTCCATTGAGATGATTGAGCTTTGGTTTCCACGTCATAACCATAAACCCATGCTTCGTCACCAGTTATGACCCTCTGGAGCCAAATTTGGGTCGTCGCGGACAGAGTCCAACATCTCATTAGCAATGTTCATGTGATGCTGTTTTTGGTCGCACTTGAGCAATTTTGGTACGAATTTCGCGGCGACCCGTCTCATGCCCAAATCATTGATAAAAATCGAATGGCACGAGCCAATCGATATGTTTAGGTCCTCAGCAACTTCTCTAACGGTGATTCGACGATTGGCCAATATCATTTTCTCCACTTCATTAATTTTTTCGTCTGTTGTTGAAGTGCTCGGGCGTCCGGCACGCTCTTCGTCGTTCACATCTTCTCGGCCTTCTGAGAACATTTTGTACCACCGATAAACATTGCTTCGGTCCAAGGTAGCTTCTCCGTATGCCACAGTCAACATTCGGAATGCATCCGCGCACTTAATTTCGTTTTTCACACAAAATTTGATACAGGTTCTTTGATCCATTTTTTTTAATAGGTAAAAATCGAAGAAGATCCAAAACACCTGCGAGCAAAGCAGCTGTCAACAATTAAGTGAACATTCAAAATGGCCGAGCTTGTCGGCATAAGTGAGAGACATGAGTACCAACATAAAGCCACAAAAAGATCGAAATTCGAATATACGTAACCCGCGAAAATTCAAAAGTCGCGATACTTTTTGAACACACCTCGTATATATTATAAAATATAATACACTGCGGCTTGTGATTGTAAAACAACACCTGAAGTTACACCGCATGAGTTTCTTTTCAATGAAAAATCAAAATTTATTTCAAGGTGAAATATTGACTATTTCTAACCTTTTTGGATGAGGTATGAAAGGGTGAATTATGAAGAGTAATGATGAACGGAAAAATAAAAGTGTCCAGGGATGGGAATCGAACCCACAATGTTCCGCTTACCGGGCAGATGCCATGTCCACTGTTCATTGAAAAGAAACTCATGCGATGTAACTTCAAGTGTTGTTTTACAATACATATATATGTAGCAACATATGTTAATATCAAAATTCAAAAATATTTTAAAGGCGTAAGATTCTTTTTGATATTAAACAATTTCTACTGCCCTTACTGCAATGGAAAAATTAATGAGAGGGCCTGGCTCATCAGTGGTGAACCCTCCCAGCGGTTTCGCCAGTTTAATCTACCATACCGCTGTTATATTGCATTTTTGGAACTTCCTTTTATAGTGATACTGTTGATAGACTCTTTGAATGGGTATTTTAGAAGAACTATGGACATAAGCTTTGAGGACAGCAGAATTACATACATTTTTAATTATATAAATATGTTAATATGCACTAGATTTGTATATGTACCATGATTAAAACAGTGTAACAGCCCACAACACGCCAGCTTGGCCATCATATAATTACAAAACAAAGAAGTTTTATTGAGAGTCCGCCACACCATAGACAGGACGAGGGTCTGAGGAGTCAAATTTTGTCAAAATTATTCATTTCCTCCCAGGAAACTTCCAGTAAGTTTTATGACCACCACTGGACACCGACAAATGGGCCGGACAACAACAGATCATCTCTTCCTCTCATGTAGATCACATCCTCCTGGACCTTGTCTGTGTCTTCGCCGCTGGCCACTCTCTGAGGTGACATCCAACCTGCCTTATCCTTTATGTTACCCATTGACTCCTGAAACCACTTGGCCCCATGACTGCATAGTGCTTGCTATACCACATCTATCAGTCAACAGGATAACCTGACTATCACATATATATATTTGTAAACGTAACAACCTCTGCAATTACATATAAATAATATGCAAAACAGATTCATAGGCAGGTTTCTTATTTTATATTCATCTTAAGCTTTCTGGTATCACTTCAGATTATGATAAAAAAATATCATATACTCCTGTAGATGGGCTTGTGATATCCGAAAGTTTGAGATGAATATACACCCATACTTCGCTTTGCGTCGGGATTACGTTCCAAAAAAAACACGACGCAAATTGAAACGACGCAAAGTGAAAATATGTGAAGGCGCAATCAAAAACAAAGCTGTTGCCATATTTTAGGAAAAAAAATATTTAAAAAATTGAAGACTCGAATCCAAAACAATGCAACTTTGAAAATCTAACGACGCACAGTGAAAATCAGTAAAAATTAAGCAGCGACGCAACTTCGAAAAAAATGCAAAATGAAACGATGCAAAGCGAGGTATTGGTGTATACAATAAAGTAAGAAACTCTCCCCTTGGAAGCCGTTTTGTTTATTATTTATATATATACATAACATACAGACAAGTAATAGAGAGTACACTCCTGACAATCTACAATAACATCACCTCTTACTGCATGACAACTTAATAGATTGTACCTCATCAGAAGCTTAAGTCGGACTTCACCATTATGAGCTCCAGATTCTTTGAATTAACAATATAGACTTACACTTCATTAAGTCCTCATTTCTTTCATAAAGTTGCCTTTGCTCCATCTTTACCGGTCCCAAACCTGGATGAAAAAGGAGGAGGGGGAGCAGTAACAAGCTCACTAAAAACCTGGGCTCAGCTGGTCCGGCTGATAGTACCCTGTAAGGGCTCCTAATCCAGGGATACAGGATGAGCAGCGTTTGTACTCCATGTTAGGAGCAGCTGCACATGGCGTCTGTTCCTCATGTCAGAGGCGGCCATTTCTTTTGGGGCTAAGTCGGCCTGCCACTGAGTAGTGCTCCCAGTCTTAATGACAAAGGCAGACATATTCTACTTCACCCAGTCATGATGGTTGTCAAATAAAGTTGCCTCATTTCTAGGCACTGGAATAAGAAAGAATATATTCTCTAGAGTCCAGAAAATAAAGGATGATGAAGTGGTACCCTTTATTATTCTATGAGTAGCCATGGTCAAAACTTGGAAATCCTTTTCCCTCCAGGAAAAATAATTAATGGTTTATGATAAGGCACAATTTGGATTATAGATTATAAACACAAGGTAATAAGACCAAATCCAAATAAATAAATAGTGGGTAACTTTTTGATAAGAGTGTTGTTACCGAAATGTCACACACTATTTATTTATTTGGATTTGGTCTTATTACCTTGTGAATTAATGGTTTAATATACTCAAAAGTTTTTAATCTGTTTGCTATCCAAAAAAAAATGTCAAAATATAATATTTTATTTATATTATTTTAATATTTTTTAAATTTCCAAATCTTATTGTTTTAAATAAAACACAGATTTGTCTTTAAGTAAATTATAATAACCATAATGTGATTAGAAAGAAAAGCAAAAGAAAAAACTTTATTATAAATGCACAAATTAAAGTTTTTTTTGGTAAATTGTGCCTGAGAAAGAATACTTTGGGTTATTTTAAAGTTATAAATGTATATGAGGAATATAGAAATTTTGGGAAAGTGAGACATATGGGGGAGAAATAAAAATGTCTTGCCACTCTAATTGACAAATAAAAAAATACTACAATCTGACCATTAAATGAAAGATTTTTACAGTGGTTAAATAATAATTTCTACCCTCCCTCATTAAAATAAATTTACATGGTAATATAGTTTATATAATGTGATACAAATATAGATGGTGGGTTATTCAATGTTCATTTCTGTGATCATTTATTAATATATTTTTTATTTTAAAATACCTTATTTTTATTTATTTATATTATATTTTCGAAAAAAATTAGATTTAAAAACTTACATTAGACGTTGATTCACCATTTCCAATTTGAGAAACATCTTCCGTCGTTTGGTTTTGAAAGCTAGGTATGTCTTCTGCTCCCACCGACGCTGACATTTGGACAAAAATTAATGTCACATAAATTGTTCTATGTGACGAATTATTTTGAAATATACTCACTTAATGTCGACATATTAACCCTGGAGTTATATTTATTTGAAAATATATATTAAATGAAAAGTATTAGTGTACAAATGTCACAAACCGAGTATTTAAATTCAAAATCAAAATATATTTTTGTTTACACACAGCTATCACGCAATAAACGCGTTCTGTCACAGAGTAATATTTGATTTAAAATTGTTATGTATTCTTTAAAGTAGTTATTAAGTGATCAACTATTCAGATTATGTTTTGGCTATTAAAATTAGGATTTGTAACCTGAAAGCATAAAACTCGAAACAATAGTCTAAATATGCCGATTAGGTATTTCGCAGCATTTATCACAATTTGAAAAAAAAATAAAAATAGGCTTCTTATCCTGCTATCATAATTTTTAAAACCTAATAAAAGAAATAGAATATACTTCCTTTATTAAATGCGTTAAAATTGTGCTTTTGAATTTTAATATATCTCTGTAAAAAAAAAAACATATGGAGGATATGCTTCATGAGCCTGGGTTACCTTTATGTTACTACTAAATAAATGGAACATGTTGGATCAAAATGAACGCTCTCATTTCTTTGTGAAAAAAATGAATATGTTTAATTGATTTTATATTTTCATAGATGTGCAATAAAAAAATCTATATAAATCATAATAATTTGAGATAAGGATTTTATTAATATTTGTGTTGGCCAATCATATTCTTGTGACCTTTTGGACTAAGCTGTGTAAATATTATGAGGAATTTCTCGAATGATATCATTTTATTCGTTGCACATAGCCTCTCTCTCTTGTTCTTGTTGTTGTCTCTTGTTCTGTGCTTGAGTGCTCTAAAATAAAGATCATTATTATAATTAAAAGAAACATTTCCTCTCAGTCTTTTCTTTTTAGCGCTCTAGAAGTTTTTACTGATCAATTAAACATAGCGCTGTCTTACTATATAATAATTCACGGCATTAAATTTGTACCATGGTGTAAATATAATAATTTTAACCATTTTATTGTACTCCACACCATCACTCTAGGTGATGGGCTTACACATAAGAAAATGTTGAATTCAAACAAGCATTCTCTGTGTCTTCAGACATGGATTCAGCCATAGTGGTCCTAGATACAGAACTGCGATTCATCGTAAAATATGATGTTTCATGTTCATCATTTAACTCACTAATGAAGACGCACATGCGCCTTGTCAATGCTGCAGTGTCAAGAGAAGCTTTAGCGATTGTTGCCGTTCTGATTGCTATACTGTGTTGCAGGAGTTAATGTTTTGTTCTTACTAACACATCTCTTAATGAAAACGACCCAAATTCCTGACTCATGGTGTATGATGTAGTTTTACGAATTTACAAACAAGGCTGTAGTCTTATACAGTAATAACCGAGGCCAGTTGAAATTCTGCTAGCGTTCTTTATGGCTCTACTGGATTCACCGATTCCATATTCTTGCGATTCTCACAGGATATCTACCAACCCGAGCAGCAATATCATGATAGGATAAACCGTAGTCCCTTTAGGCTATGATTCTGCCAAAATTTCAATATATGATGGTATGGGTTCCATATCATGAGACATAGCAAAACCTTTTACAATCAGCCAAAAAAAAAAATGCAAATGAAATTTTTATAAGAGAAATCCGCTTTACAAACTGCTTTTTAATTCAAACTAGATGGCGATACTTCTACCTGCCTTGTATATTTGGATTGATATTGTAAGGGAAAATGCGTTTTATCTTCGCCAAATCCTTCTATGTCCAAATAAAGTGAGCGCCAGTGGTTTCAGAAGCGCGAATCACAAATTTATTCGTCTATGACCCAGGTAGAGACCTAAAATTGTACTGGATAGCAAAAACTTTCAAAGAAAGAATTAATCTCTCCTTTTAAATGAACAGATTTTTATTAAAAGCAACGAAAGAAAACTTCAATGTGCACAAATACAGGGTAGCCTATAAGTCCCAAAAATTTTAATAAAAAATAAAAGGGTTTGGGACTTATAGGCCACCCTGTATATATAAAGGCACAAAAGCATTCAAATTTTGAAATACACAATTAAATATATATATAAGGCTTAAAGTGAAGATAAAAAAAATTGAGGCAAATGTGCCTATGAAAAATATCCCCCAAAGCTTCACCTACTTCCTTTCAGCAACTCATTACCGCGTCCAGTGTTGAGAAAGGGCCACCAGAGCTGCAGCCCGCGCTCTTCGCTGTTTTAGCAACTCCTCTTAGTTTTGCCCCTTCTTCCTAAAACATCCAATCAATATATCCTCACTACAATCTGAAAATAATATTTAAAATCCCGCTTACTTTCCCTAGTCTTTCCAAACTCACTCCAAAGCCATCATCACCCCTCTCTGTTAAATAATTTGTTTTAAATAATAAAAATTATAATATTTTTAGAAATGCACAAATAAAAATAAATTGGATAAAATAGTGAATACTAAAAATGACTTAAAATTTTATAAAAATGAACATGGTGGAACCTGGGCATCTTGGGGTCTGCTTGAGGAAGGTTCAGAGCTCGTGGTGTAGCTGATGTTGTGCTCAAAGATGGTGATTTGATCAGTCACCATGAGGCCATGGGTCTGTGGCTTGCCCATAGGAAGAGGTCATTTAGTTAGGGTCTATGCTGAACTCTGGCTTGGTGTTTGTGGGATCTGCAGCCATCATAGAACATGAGGCTCGACCATAGGGAAGGGGTGTCTATATTAGACTTTCACTTGGTGCTGTCAGGGCTGAAGGCTTCAGGTTCCATCAAGGCATCACTAGTACAAAGGTGAAATTGTACTGGGATCAGGTGGATACATTTTGAGGAGCCCTCCCATTAGTTTAATCCGTTTTTGGGGCAATGATAAAATTGTGTTTTTGTTTTTAAACAAACTTAAGGATGTGTAAAGTCTTTAATTTTGTCGGTTGTCTGTTTTTTTAAAGGAGAAAGATATTGTTTACACTTGGTTATCTCGTATGTCTTCACAATAGAGGTCATTGTAATATCTTCCAGAGTTATTGTCTGAATCCCGATATACATGCTAAAAGGTACAATTTTCTTAAGTTTTGTCCATGAGTGTACTTTATTGAAATATTAATATAAAATGAAGTATTGAATATAATCTCTGTGTTCTTGGTTCGTTTCTGGTGATCTCTTCGCATATCAACGCTGGAATAAAAGATGAATACTGTTGTTTTTTTTATAACTCATCATGTTTTTTATTTACGTCCTCTCTTTTTGTTGTTGTACCTTTTAAATGTACGCGTTTCTTTGTACTATAAGCTACTTTTTACTTTAGGCTTAAGCATTTTCTATGTGTAACCCTGCTTTGAGGTATCCTTTTGTTGCTATAAATTGCAAATTAAAATTAAAAATGGCAAAAGGTTTGAATCTATGCATATCACTTTCGGATATATTCTGATGATGGTATCAATGAGGTAGCTATGGTATTTATTTAGTTGTTAGGTTTGTTATTCTGTTAGTTTTAGGGAATCAAAACACGAAAGACAGAAGATTAGACAGAGAAGGAAATATGAAGAAATATACGAGATATATGTATTTGTTGTTGTTGTTGTGTCCAATGAATAGCCTCAGATGTTTTCATACATCTCTATCACAGCAATGTTCTCTATCTTGGGTGTGTGAAGCTGCTGTTCTGGGTCTATGTAAATTTAACGTTGTTTTTGTTATGTCCAATAAATAGGCTCAGATGTATCCATGCATCTCTATTACAGCAATGTTCTTTATCTTGGGTGTGTAAAGCTGCTGTTCTGGGTCCATGTCAATTTTCTATCGCTGTTGTTGTTGTGCCCAATGAAGAGCCTCAGATGTCTCCATGTATATCTATCACAGCGATGTTCTCAATCTTGGGTGTGTAAAGCTGCTGTTCTGGGTCCATGTCAATTTTCTGTTGTTGTTGTGTCCAATGAAGAGCCTCAGATGTCTCCATGTATCTTTATCACAACAATTTTCTCTATCTTGGGTGTGTAAAGCTGCTGTTAGGGTCCATGTCAACTTTCTATTGTTGTTGTTGTTTTGTTCATTGAAGAGCATCAGATGTCTCCATACATCTCTATCACATCAATGTTCTCTATCTTGGGTGTGTAAAGCTGCTGTTCTGGGTCTATGACAAATTTCTGTTGTTATTGTCGTTGTCCTGTGTTATTGTCCCATACAGAATTCTCCCAGATACAGAAGTAAACAGTTATCTACAGAAAGTGGACATTAACATCGACCTTTCTTCTAGTTGGATCAATCATCTGTGTTACGCCTATTGTCTGTGCTGTTTTCCAGAATTTGTGAAAAGCTAATACATTGGGTTTGCTTTTTACTACTTTTGCCATTAGAACATATGGAGACTTGTTTTTATAACCAATCTTTTGACGGGGGATTTCTCTCTCCTCCTCCAGTCCCGGACAAGAAGCTTTGTCGATAAAAATCTAGCCTTTTTACAGTTCAACAATCTTCAATTCATCAATCTTGAAAATATGAGTCAAGAAATTTATACAAAATTTTGAAATATAAAGAAACATATTATTAACCATGATCAAATCCGTGTAAAAAACATTAATATTTATTTATTTTTTTGCTTATCCCTAAGTACACGTGGTACAGACCATGATAATCATGGTGGGTAGAAGTAAGCGACTGCTTTTTACTGTAAGTGCACCACATGTCTACACATGTGAATAGCAGTTCGACTTTGCACTTACAAATGTGCCAGAGCCCCGTTTTGGTTACTTGCACTCGCTGGTGGGGTTGGACTTTTGCAAGAATCGAGGGCCATCGGAGCATTTTTTTTTAAATCAGAAAAAGTACACAATGCGGGAATCGAACCCGGGTCGTAGCGGTCGAAAACCAACGGTTTAGACCATCCTTCCACCGACCTCCCAAACATTATTATAATAATATATTAATTATGTTTTCCATTTATTCTAATGATAAATTTGGTATGGGTACAAGTCTTCTACTCAATGTATGTGCGTAATGAATTAAAATATGCAAATTAAAAACAATGTGCTTTGTTCGTCTGCTATGAAAATGTTTTTGTGTTGATAGAGGAGAATAGCATTCGCTTAAGGCTTATAAACAATATATTTATTCAAAGAAATAAAGAAATCGGATCAGTAAAATATATATATATATATATTTTTTTTTGGAAATGGGGGGAGATGAAACAATACGAAGGTCATTTATGAAAGTAGATATGTAAATAGAATCAAGACAAAATATAAGCCAAATGTTAGATTTTATCCCAGCATGCATCAAATACTAACCAAGAGCCCCAAAGGCAAGCGCCCCTCATAAAATTTGCTCTAAAAACCGAATAAAAGGCAAAAAAACTCATCAATCTCTTTGTGCCATTCAAGAAATTTCTCGAAGGCTCTCCCCTAGTTCGAAAAAAAAAAAAAAGGAGCAGAAGATTCTTCACCCCTTTGCCTGCAAGGTCAGACGACCGGCTGGGCGAATAACCTCCCCCATCTTCCCCAAGTCTGGGCGTCTGCTGCCACTTTATATGCAAATCTCGCACCCCCTGACGCAACATTCAGGAACCCCGTTTGGATTTCGTCATCCAAGTAACATTACCAAATTATTTTTTTAAAAAGTTCGTCTGCCTTTAATTATCATCTCGTCTTTTTTTAAATGATTTTTGCTGAGTAATGAGACTTTCAACGTATTTTTTTAAATTGTTATTTACCAAGTTAAAAAGTTTCAATATTCTTTAAAGTATATATATAAAGATCATTTAGAGAATGAAAAATAAATTTTAAAAAATAAGAAAAAACTCCAAAAGAAATTACTTTTCTTTCACATTTTTCACACATATATATGACACAATCTATCTATAAAATATTGAATACCCAAAGTTTTACAATATTACTCAGTTAATTTCAAAATATATTTTTATCTGTTCAATTACATAAATGCACAGTATGTACACATTATTAGTTCAATGATAAGATGATGTGAAAAAGTAACATACGTGCTATGTACAATGAATATATACAAGGTGACATCTATGGCATGGTAGAATATAACCAACAGGTCTTCAGCAAAATTTCTTGGCTAACCTATTTGCATGTTGTTTACAATGTAATGTATATGTTAAAATAGTACCTTATCTAAAATATATTTAAAATAATCGGCGCGTTTCAGCTAGGAACTTACATTAAACAATATACAAGGTGGCCCATAAAGTCGCAAACCCTTTTATTTTAATTAAAAAATAAAGGATTTCGAGAATTATAGGCCACCCTGTATATTGATTAAATAATAATTATTGAAAATAATATACATTTTTTAAATTATATAATATGTATATATGGTTTTGACCCCAAGGACTTGGTTGTTGTTGTGTGATGTAATTGTTGACTTTGCTTAGAATTATTAATGAAACTGATTCCAATAATTATTAATTAAACATTATATTTATTGATTTACAAGAGAGAGAACAAAATATAAAAGGGAAACTAATATTAAACAAAGGAACTTTTTTCTTTTCGGTTAGCGCCTATTTACCTGTGCGCTTACACACACTCTGTGGTAGCAATTATTTAATACTAGCCGAATGACCCGGGCAACGCCCGGGTTTTACCCTATTAAATGTACCCTATTCAAATACTATTCGTTACAATTATAAATTGGCGCCGTGGATGTCACTCTTGTGAAACGTCCCGCTCCAAACTTTGTGTCTGAGAAGCGATATTTTTATAGAAAGATGATCTGGCTTTTGTTATCTGCTCGAATGAATGTTTTTCTGTTAGAATTTTGTTCCTGCATACAAAATAATGAACTGGTTTCACCCGTGGTCTCTGCTTTTTGGAATTTTTCCCGATATAATTTTGTATCTGATAATCAAACATGATACAGCAATATCGTCATCATCATTTTCTGACTAAAAATATATAGTTTTAATAATTGATTTATATATTTTTTAAAATAGCCTATCGTCTTCCCCGTATTCTTTTACCTATGTATGGAAATTTTGCTTTGAATTAGTGAACTACTACGAATTTGTATACCGGACATACAAACAGACAAACAAACATACAAACATTCATTTTTATATAGAGAGAGATATATACAACAGTAATCAATATATATCGTGAGATATTCATGTTTTTAGTTTTTGTATGATAATTCTGTGTAATAGTAAAATATTATGCAAATATATAACAGTAGCATGCAATCTCTTTTAATAAAAACTACACTACCTAAGATTATTGAATATTGGGTAGAAGAGTAACATAACACTTTTATTATGAAAAAGAGAAAGCGAAAATTTTTTGTTCTCATATCACAATTCACTTAAATTCAGGTATTGTTGCTTTTAAACTACTAGTCCCTTGTCAAAATTATTTTGCTTTTCTCTTCCCAATTTTGAATTCACTTGAATTTAAAGAGAGGATTTTTATTCAGTAAAAGAATGCGTTCATATGAGAGGAAAGTATTGTCAAATAGAAATTGGGAATGACAAGCTTCAGAATGGCATTTGATGCTAGTCAAAATTTATTTCTCCCGCGTGTACCATTTCGCTTTATGCGAATATCATTTGATGCCAAACAAATTAAATTTAATGAAAAATGTCTAAATTAAAATTGAAAATGTCTAAATAAAAATTAAAATTGTCTAATTAATAGTTAAAAACCTATATGTGAAAAGAAACACATTTTAAAAAATAATTATTAAAAATTTATCGATAGATATGGCAATCGAATTTCTAAATTTTAACAAGTATATAATAAATTATTATGATTTGAAAAAAATAAATAATTAATTAAAAAAAAAGAAATTATTTTTTTAATCCAATATATATATATATATATGCCTTTTTAATTAAATTATTATGTATTCTGTGAATTAAAAAATAAAAAGTAATGGGATGTCAGAAGGGCGAGCCATAAAAATATATAATCACATAAGATTATTTTAAAATATTTTAGAAAATTCTCTCTTCAGAGGATATATAAATTGCATTTAATTAAATAGTATTTCAAATAAGACTTCATTAGATATGCATTATTATTTTAAATATTATTCTTATATATATGCGAATGAAAATGCGTTTTTCTTTTAAATTCTAAATAGTTGCCAAAAAATAGGTTTTAAGCTCTCTATGAGCGAATTTATGTTCTGAGGAAAATAATTAGATAGCATACCATATATGGTGAAAATTTAAATTCCAAAGTTTTCTTTTAAATCAAATTTTAAAATAAATTAGATTTTTAATGTAATCTCTTATAGAAATACAACACGAACTATCTGCAATTTCTACTTTGAAAAATCAATATATAAAATAAATTATCTTTGAGAAAATTTTAATTATTTAAATAAATGAAATAAATAGATAATATATTAATAATGTACACATAAAATAAAATCTATATATATTTTTAATTCTAGATTTTCCCTAATTACAATATTTTTTTTTAAAGAAAAATATTTAATATTGATTATTAAAAGGGATTTAAAAAAAAGAATGGTTCTTTTCTCTTATATAATTAATGATCAGAAATATTAATAATATTTTATTTTAATATATTAAGAGAGATAATAAGGAAGGAGGATATATAAATAAGGAAAAAGGGATAACTGTATTTAATAAAATGAAGCATGGTTATGTACTTTTTTTTAAATAAATTTTTTATTATTTATTAGAGCATAGCTTTTGTATTCGATGTTTATAAAAAAAAAAACTTGTATTCTAAATGTATTTTTACTTTTTTGTTCCTTTTATAATTTCTTTTTTTTTTTTTACCATTATTATAGATAGATATATCATTATTAATTTTCTCTTCTCAATTTTTATTTATATAATTAATTATCTTGTGCTAATATAAATAGTGCAATATATACATATGGAATAAGTTAGATAATGAATTAGCTTATTTTGAAGTTTCCCTGTTACCCTTTTCAAAGTGTAAAGTTTAATACAAAGCTGTCAAAAGTTGTGTGAGGTTTCCATGTTGAAAAAGGCGACACACAGCGAGTTACTGAAACGTCAATAAATTTAAAATTAGAAAGGTTGATGTGTTTCTTTTGGTAATTAATTATCAACAAGGTTATAACACGAAACTTCCAATAAGGACTTACAGGAACGGCTATAGGAGAACTGGGCTATATGTCTGCTAGCTACAATAAACAAGACTACAATTACAACAAAAAGGTTATAACACGAAACCTCCAATAAAGACTTACATTGGCTCCTATACTGGTTGTTATACAGGAACAACTATAGGAGAACTGGGCTATGTGTCTGGTAGCTACAATAAACAAGACTACAATTACAACAAAAAGGTTATAACACGAAACCTCCAATAAAGACTTACATTGGCTCCTATACTGGTTGTTATACAGGAACAGCTATAGGAGAACTGGGCTATGTGTCTGGTAGCTACAATAAACAAGACTACAATTACAACAAAAAGGTTATAACACGAAACTTCCAATAAAGACTTACAGTAGCCGCTATACTGGTTGTTATACAGGAACAGCTATAGGAGAACTGGGCTATATGTCTGCTAGCTACAATAAACAAGACTACAATCACAACAACAAGGAATTTTGAGTCATGTCGGCCTAGACGTGAAGTGGTCGCCTCACTAAGAACCATTCGATCACGGCGGTGACTCAGGTATTGCAAACTTCCTTGGCAATCTCTGTCCAGCCAGCCTGACGTCGTCTACACGGTGTAGTTACATCAAACCTTGTTGGATTATCATCTACTTGTGTGTCTTTCTGTCAAATCGAACAAGATTGTTCTTCTCTAGAGTCTCACAGGATTGAAGCTTCTGTTATCGTATTTTATATAGATTAAAAGGGTATTAAAATGGAACTGATGTTTTGTATTTTACATATTCCGAGGCATAGTGTAGATTGATTTGAGTATAAAATTGGATACGTAATGCTTCCTATATGTATCATATGGCCTGGTACTACATATGTAGACATGTGGTGTACTTACAGTACAAGCTGTCACAACCCTCTACCCACCATGATTATCATGGCCTGATACTACATATGTAGACATGTGGTGTACTTAAAGTACAAGCTGTCACAACCCTCTACCCACCATGTTATCATGGCCTGGTACTACATGTGTAGACACGTGATGTACTTACTGTTTAAATCTGTCACAACCCTCTATTCATCATGATTATCATGGCCTGATACTACAAGTGTAGATACATGTAGTGTACTTACAGTACAAGCTGTCATAACCCACCGTGGTCTGGTACTACATATGTAGACATATGGTGTTATTACAGTACAAGCTGTCGCAACCCTCTACCCACCATTTTATCATGGCTTGGTACTACATAAGTTGATACAAGTGGTGAACTTACAGTACTAGCTGTTGCGCCATTCTATCCATCATGAGAGCCTCTTATAACGTGCACACATTTTGCAATAGTCAAAAATAGAAATACCAAAAGGGACGTTTATTTAAACAAAAGAATTTCCATGAAAGTGTATAAAAAAAGAGGTAGGTTATCAGCTAACATAAATTTAAAAATGAGACGAAGGGCATCCCTGTTCGTGCAATTGAAATTTGCTGAGAGCTTCTGACAGATGGCGCAAGCCATCAGTAACATTCAGTGGACGATAGAGAGATGCCTTTTTCTTAATTTATTAATGACCCAAGTATGATTTAACTTGTAAATATGTAAATATATTTTAATTACATATTATTAGTAATCAGAGGAAGAAATGATTCCATAAGTTCCATGGAAGATTTCCCTAAATGAAGAAGCACAAGGGCCAGTGCGGGAAACTGCAAACTTCGACCTGCAGGGGAGGTGGGGCAGCGTGGAACAAAATGGAAGCCGACGTACAACCTTTGTGGTTCTGGAACCTTCCTCGGTATTGATTGGTTCGATCTGGTGACGTCACTCATTGCCGCTGTCATTGGCCGGGAGTTTGTACTAGAGGGTGGTGGTGTAGTCTTTGTACCAGGAGGTAGTTTGGTTGTTTCTAGGATTGTCTGGGTTATGATATGTAGAGGTGTTATACAGCGGTGTAGGGGTGTTATACCGCGGTGTAGGGGTGTTATACCGCGGTGTAGGGGTGTTATACCGCGGTGTAGGGGTGTTATACCGCGGTGTAGGGGTGTTATACCCCGGTGTAGAGGTGTTATACCGCGGTGTAGAGGTGTTTATACCGCGGTGTAGGGGTGTTATACCGCGGTGTAGGGGTGTTATACCGCGGTGTAGAGGTGTTATACCCCGGTGTAGGGGTGTTATACCGCGGTGTAGGGGTGTTATACCCCGGTGTAGATATAGTATCACAGTATGCGAGTGTTACACGCGGTGTAGACATACAGGTAGACTATGTGACAGCTAGGTATAGATAAGCAGAACTACCGTCATCATGTGATATAGTCCGGATACTCCAGCTATCACCCGGGGTTTTTCCTACCTCACAGTATCTCTACCAGGGACATCACGTACTACCGCCTTCACCACGATCTTTGTTTGTTTACTTCAGCGCATTTAGCTAATAAACTGAACTTCTTAATCATAAAGTCATCTCTTATTGGAATCATATAAATAATTATAATTATAAATCTTAATCAACGGGTTGAATGACTCGCCATTGATGACAATGACCCTAAATATTACTACGTTTAGTGAAGATAGCGTGTTTTATCTCATTCATACATATTCATTTTAAGACAATTGACAATTAAAACAAATTTATTGACAACTCAGTCAATATTTACAAAATGAGGAAGAGATCACAAAAAATAATTAGAGAAAATAAAAATATAGCGAAAAAAGCGTGTTAGAACCAGGGACATCAGGTTCTAAAGTCTAAAGCTTCCGCAGCTAGGATATTTTGCCTTATAATATAATAATTTAGAGAATAATTAATATTTACAAATTTAAATTTTTCAGCTGGGGAGTCTTCCCCACCGTACAAGTGTCCTCTTCCAGGCGATGTCCTCAATTCCAACACCCAGCCCCACCTGCACCAAGTACCGATAAATTCGGCACTTCGCTGACGCAAGGATGGCCGTCGATCTCCTCCCCAGTCCCTAAGTTCCATGTCTGGAGATCAAGTGGTCTCCTGATGATGTTGAAGGCCTCCAGGACGAGGGGCCTGATATTCGTGCAACTCCAGTAGCGGTACATTCACTTTAAGTCTAGAATATAGCTATCTCAACTAATATATTTTTTTATTCTCGACGTTTGAGGGAATCGCTCTTACTCTACTCATTCCCCGAGTCACCGAAACTTCAGGAATTGAATCATTAATTAGTTGATGTAGGTGTATTCTTCCAAACCAACTCTCAGTCAACAAATGAACTTTAAAACTCCTAGTCTGAACTACTAGATTTCTTGTGCTCTTCTATTACAACTACCTTACTGACTATAGGTGCCGATAGAAACAGCTTTATATAAACAAATATATGATTGATATTATAAACAAATTTTAACGCTGTTTTTTATAATATATAATTCTTTTATAAAATTGTATTGAAACCTTTTTCTTTTTACGATATTACATGGTAAAAAGTACAACTTTCTTAAGTTGTGTCCATGAGTGTATATACATTTTGTTATCTCGTATGTCTTTAATAAAGGTCACTGTAATATCTTTCAGAGTTATTGTCCCGATATACATGGTAAAAGGTACAACTTCCTTAAGTTTTCTCCATGAGTGTATATACATTTGGTTATCTCATGTGTCTTTAATAAAGGTCACTGTAATATCTTTCAGAGTTATTGTCCCGATATACATGCTGAAAGGTACAACTTCCTTAAGTTTTGTCCATGAGTGTATATACACTTGGTTATCTCGTGTGTCTTCAATAAAGGTCACTGTAATATCTTTCAAAGTTATTGTCCCGATATACATGCTAAAAGGTACAACTTCCTTAAGTTTTGTCCATGAGTGTATATACACTTGGTTATCTCGTGTGTCTTCAATAAAGGTCACTGTAATATCTTTCAAAGTTATTGTCCCGATATACATGCTGAAAGGTACAACTTCCTTAAGTTTTGTCCATGAGTGTATATACACTTGGTTATCTCGTGTGTCTTCAATAAAGGTCACTGTAATATCTTTCAAAGTTATTGTCCCGATATACATGCTAAAAGGTACAACTTCCTTAAGTTTTGTCCATGAGTGTATATACACTTGGTTATCTCGTGTGTCTTCAATAAAGGTCACTGTAATATCTTTCAGAGTAATTGTCCCGATATAAATGCTGAAACTTCCTTAAGTTTTGTCCATGAGTGTATATACACTTGGTTATCTCATGTGTCTTCAATAAAGGTCACTGTAATATCTTTCAGAGTAATTGTCCCGATATAAATGCTGAAACTTCCTTAAGTTTTGTCCATGAGTGTATATACACTTGGTTATCTCGTGTGTCTTCAATAAAGTTCACTGTAATATCTTTCAGAGTTATTTTCCCGATATACTTGCTGAAAGGTACAACTTCCTTAAGTATTGTCCATGAGTGTATATACACTTGGTTATCTCGTGTGTCTTCAATAAAGTTCACTGTAATATCTTTCAGAGTTATTGTCCCGATATACATGATGAAAGGTACAACTTCCTTAAGTATTGTCCATGAGTGTATATACACTTGGTTATCTCGTGTGTCTTCAATAAAGTTCACTGTAATATCTTTCAGAGTTATTGTCCCGATATACATGATGAAAGGTACAACTTCCTTAAGTATTGTCCATGAGTGTATATACACTTGGTTATCTCGTGTGTCTTCAATAAAGTTCACTGTAATATCTTTCAGAGTTATTGTCCCGATATACATGATGAAAGGTACAACTTCCTTAAGTTTTGTCCATGAGTGTATATACACTTGGTTATCTCGTGTGTCTTCAATAAAGGTCACTGTAATATCTTTCAGAGTTATTGTCCCGATATACATGCTGAAAGGTACAACTTCCTTAAGTTTTGTCCATGAGTGTATATACACTTGGTTATCTCGTGTGTCTTCAATAAAGGTCACTGTAATATATTTCAGAGTTATTGTCCCGATATACATGGTAAAAGGTACAACTTCCTTAAGTTTTCTCCATGAGTGTATATACATTTGGTTATCTCATGTGTCTTTAAAAAAGGTCACTGTAATATCTTTCAGAGTTATTGTCCCGATATACATGCTGAAAGGTACAACTTCCTTAAGTTTTGTCCATGAGTGTACAAGCAAAGATACAAATTAGTATAGACAGCAACGGTCAAATATCTATAAATTACAGAAGATTTATACCTCGTAGAAATATATTAGAATTGCTACTCTCAGCAAGAATTAAGATGATTTCAAGATAAATTATTGGATAAACCGAGAGATCTTGGATTCCCTGGAGAACTCCATTCCCTACAGACACACCTCCGGTTTCAAAGAAAGCGAGTAGGTGTGGTGACACGGGGGCGTTTGGTGACAAAACGCTCAGAAATACGCTCGTTCTCCATCTTGTTGAAACTGAAGGATGTGTCCATCAATGACGTTCTATAAGATACACAGCAATCTTGAAATAAATCTGTTTGAACAATTGTTTGGTGTTTCTACACTGTTCGGTTAAAAATGTATGTTTTATTCTTATTTGTTATTAATTGTTAATTATTGTATAAATTGTTGTTAAATATTATTCTTTGATATGTTATTCTATTCTTTATTGTTAATTTATATAATTCATTGTTTTACATAATTAATTTTTTATTGTTTTATTTTAATCTGTATATATTTTCATTGATTCGGCAACAGTGTGTTGTCTATATATTTTGTGTTTAGTTTATCATTAGTCTAGTTAAATCGAGCCATCAATTCATGTTAGGCTAATCAAATTCATTCATGTAGCTTTTATTCAAGAATCATTAAATCAGAAATTCCTTGTTCAATTACGTAGAGTTCCCTTATTCAAGTTAACAGAACTCATTCAAGAGGATCATCGCTATATATACCCCAGCTCATAGCATTTGACCTAGGTAGACCACGTGAATTTACATACAATAAACATTAATGAAGGTTTGATAAATGTTATAGAATAAAAACACAGGCAGAGTTTTATCAATATCTTATACAGATTCACCATAGGAAGGAAGCATAGATGGATATGAATATTTCAAACTATTATAGACGCGTATGATTCTTTTGAAAATTAAACAATTTCTACTGCCCTTACTGCAATGGAAAAATTAAAGGAAGGGCCTGGCTCATCAGTGGTGAACCCTCCTAGCGGTTTCGTCAGTTTAATCTACCATACCGCTGTTATATTGCATTTTTGGAACTTCCTTTTATAGTGATACAGTATCACCAGGCCCTCCCTTTAATTTTCCATTGCAGTAAGGGCAGTAGAAATTGTTTAATATCAAAGAATCATACGCGTCTATAATAGTTTCGAATTTTCATAACAGATGGCGCGATGAGGCATCATAATCTAGATGGATATACTCCAGGTAGCACAGAACCCAACAACAGCCTCCAGGTCCGACACATGTCCAGTGGCCACACCGTACATAGGTTAGCGTATTACTGAAAAGACGAGTATGGAATCATCCGCGTTCTAGTCTTCGCTTTCTCCTCATCCAAATAAACCAGGACATTCGTCGTTTCCATTATTTTTTTTCCGAATTGATTCTCTTCAAGATACAAACTGATTTTTTTGCAAGTTAAAGTGAAAGAACCTTTTTAAAAATAAAGATAGATGTTTATTATAAAATAAATGAAGCTTCCAGGGTTAAATTTCTTGTTCAATTTTTTATTTTCAATCTTTCGGATTTGTCAGTCCTTCAACAGGTTTATCACGTTAACAACTTAATAATGATGTTTATCATACTTATTAACAAATTACTATAATATAGTTAGTCTTTATCTTTTTTATGTTTGTAGATATTAAAAACAATAATAAAATAAAAAAGACATATGCTGACCCCTCACTTAAGCATTTTGGTTGGATGGCAGAGCGCCATCTAGTGTAACAAAAATCAACTAAACGTTGTTTAGGCTTATTACATGAAATGTGGCCAACCCATAATTCTAAAAAAAGCCAACTACGTGCGCGTTTCGGAGTATTAGCCCTTGTCAGTGTAGTGCAGACTGTACCTCTACGATCAAAAAATTTGGCCCAAGAGACTTCTTGAGAAATCAAAAAATAGGTATTTATGTCCAAATTTATACGTAGTGTACTATTTTTTTTTTCTATTTTTCAATTTTTTTTTTCCATATGTAGATAAGTATATATGGTGTCGATGTTTGTTCTCCTTCCCTGATTACCAGCGCCATCTAGCGGCGACACCCACTCAGCGTGAGAGCCACAATATTTTACTCGTATGTCTGTCACTACGTATACGCACAAAATAGCCTTGATATTAAGTACTTTTTTTTAAAATGTAAATTGTTATTTTTTATATGAAAAAGTTGCATAAAAAGATTTTAAAAATTGGTGCATTTCGGTTTAAATATCTTTTAATTTCTCCTTCACATGTAGAATGGGAGGATTCTATCAAAGATATGGAAGAATGCTCGAGGTACACTCATAGACAAAACTTAAGAAAGTGGAAAGTCTTTGAAGTCGCCGGTCTTCTATTTTTTTAATTAAGGAGACAGAGTCACATTTGTTCACACTTAGTTATCTCATGTGTATTCAATAAAGGTCACTGTAATACCTTTCAGAGTTATTGTCCCGATATACATGCTGAAACTTCCTTACGTTGTGTCCATGAGTGTAACACCATTATATAGTGGGGACCCCCTATTTGGATATATCCGCAGCCGGGACAGGTCGCCGGGCTTCCCCGCCCTCACGTGCCCGGGGTTTCCTGATTTCTCATTGGTTGCCATCGCCGCCAGTAAAATGCCGGGTATTTCCTCGGTGTAGAGGTCTAGGCCCTCTTCCTCGCACACACTGATACTCAAACTTAAGAAAGTTGAAAGTCTTTGATATCGATGATCGTCTTTTTTAATTTTTTAATTTTTGTTAAAGGAGACAGAGGCCATTTTATTCACACTTGGTTATCTCGTGTGTCTTCAATAAAGGTCACTGTAATATCTTTAGAGTTATTGTCTGAATCCCAATATACATGCTAAAAGGTACAACTTCCTTAAGTTTTGTCCATGAGTGTATTTTGTCAGCTGGAACGTCACTTCATATATACATGGCAGTAATAAAAGTAAAAGAAAAAACGAATGGCAATATGCTTCCTTATTTGATAAGTTTTCGAGCGTTATCTCTTCCTCACTCCAACTCAATGAGAAAGGGATAAGCCTCGAAAGCTTTCCTAATATTTAATAAAAAGTATATTTCGTCTTTTTCTTCGACATATAGTCATTTCAGGATTCTTGGGACATTCAAAGAGTACATTACGATCAACACAGACATTTCAGGATTCTTGGGACATTCAAAGAGTGCATTACGATCAACACACAGCCATTTCAGGATTCTTGGGTCATTCAAAGAGTGCATTACGATCAACACACAGCCATTTCAGGATTCTTGGGTCATTCAAAGAGTGCATTACGATCAACACAGCCATTTCAGGATTCTTGGGTCATTCAAAGAGTACATTACGATCAACACAGACATTTCAGGATTCTTGGGACATTCAAAGAGTGCATTACGATCAACACACAGCCATTTCAGGATTCTTGGGTCATTCAAAGATTCCATTACGATCAACACACAGCCATTTCAGGATTCTTGGGTCATTCAAAGAGTGCATTACGATCAACACACAGCCATTTCAGGATTCTTGTGTCATTCAAAGAGTGCATTACGATCAACACACAGCCATTTCAGGATTCTTGGGTCATTCAAAGAGTGCATTACGATCAACACACAGCCATTTCAGGATTCTTGGGTCATTCAAAGAGTGCATTACGATCAACACACAGCCATTTCAGGATTCTTGGGTTATTCCAATGTATTGTAAAATGGATGACAAGTTACCCAAGAGGCCAGAGTAAAGTTGGGGAAAGATGGGTGTACTCCAGCTGTCATGTATGAGGCGACAAGAACGACATTCCAGCGTGAGGGGAGGACAACGGGCAGTCTGGTCACATCTACGGCGAGGAGAAGACGTGGGGATTTGTCTCCAGGCGTGTGGATGATCCTACAAGACGGTGCCAGGAGAGTCTGACATCGGAGCGGCCTACAAGGCGGTGTAGTCCAGGTTGGACATGTATAGTGTGTAGCGGTACGTTTCACAAGAGTGACATCCAAGGCACCAAGGATTATTCTGACGGGGAGGTTGAAGACAAGTCCCACTTACTGTATTCCTTCTGTTTAGTGCGACGTATATTAAAGCGATAAGTTTTGTTGTATCCCTTCGAACTCACATGTGTATCTTTGTGGCATCCTGAACAGACAAAAGAACACGAACAGCGTCTGGATACGACGTAACAGTATATTTCCACCAACATACCGCCATTTCAGGACCTCTGCAAGACTTCCCGCTATCTGCAAGGAAGTATGGGGCAACTTAGACTTCCTGACAGATTCCATCACTCCGCCAACATACAACCATGGTGAAATCACCTCACTAGCTGAGTACTACTGGTCGCGTTCATTAATATTTCTGGGAGAGACTGTTCCTTGTTTGGAAAATTTAAATTAAAAATAATTCAATATTTTTCTATATGCCCTTCCGGCCTCAATACACCTGTTCCATCTTTCTTTTTCCAATTGTCGAAGAAGGAAATTAGATCATTTTTGAGAGGCTCCTCAAGGTTACTTTCGATTCAGCTTGTATCATATCGAAATTGTCATGGTTCCTTCCTTTTAACTTCATTTACAATATAGGATAGAGGAAAAGTTATTAAGGGCTAAGTCGGGGAAATAGGGTGGATGAGTGAGCTGTGTAGTTGAATGCTTGGCAATTAACTGAAAAACAATATGGGATGTGTGCGGTCGCGCTCATTATCGGCGTAAGTATCCAGTCATTGTTTTGTCATCTTTCAGATCTTTTAAAGCACACTGCCTCCCTTAAACGCTACATTATCCCCGAAAATCCTATTTGTTAATTGTACGTCTAAAAGGAATTAATTATTGGTGAACCAAACCTTTGATATCGAAAAATGTAAAAAGCAATGTCTTGACTTTGGATTGCCTTTATAGCTTCAGTTCCCCTCTTGGCTGGATTGAAGTTTGGTTTCTGGGTCATACTGATACACCCATGTCTCATCCTGTGTAATGATTTTTTGACTCCACTCTGGATCAATCCGAGTCATTTCGACCATGTTTTGGCAGACTTCCATTCTAACCTCCTTTTGTTCGTCCGTTAGAATCCGGTAAAAATCCGGGTAAACAACGAGGGTTGATGACAGCATCAAGGCAAGAGAACTGCCGGGTAAACAACGAGGATTGTTGACAGCATCAAGACAAGAGAACTGCCGGGTAAACAACGAGGGTTGATGACAGCATCAAGACAACTGCCGGGTAAACAACGAGGGTTGATGACAGCATCAAGACTACTGCCGGGTAAACAACGAGGGTTGATGACAGCATCAAGACTACTGCCGGGTAAACAACGAGGGTTGATGACAGCATCAAGAGAACTGCCGGGTAAACAACGAGGGTTGATGACAGCATCAAGACTACTGCCGGGTAAACAACGAGGGTTGATGACAGCATCAAGACTACTGCCGGGTAAACAACGAGGGTTGATGACAGCATCAAGACTACTGCCGGGTAAACAACGAGGGTTGATGACAGCATCAAGAGAACTTCCGGGTAAACAACGAGGGTTGATGACAGCATCAAGACAACTGCCGGGTAAACAACGAGGGTTGATGACAGTATCAAGACTACTGCCGGGTAAACAACGAGGATTGATGACAGCATCAAGACAAGAGAACTGCCGGGTAAACAACGAGGATTGTTGACAGCATCAAGACAAGAGAACTGCCGGGTAAACAACGAGGGTTGATGACAGCATCAAGACAACTGCCGGGTAAACAACGAGGGTTGATGACAGCATCAAGACTACTGCCGGGTAAACAACGAGGGTTGATGACAGCATCAAGACTACTGCCGGGTAAACAACGAGGGTTGATGACAGCATCAAGAGAACTGCCGGGTAAACAACGAGGGTTGATGACAGCATCAAGACAACTGCCGGGTAAACAACGAGGGTTGATGACAGCATCAAGACAACTGCCGGGTAAACAACGAGGGTTGATGACAGCATCAAGTCAATACAACTGCCGGGTAAACAACGAGGGTTGATGACAGCATGAAGACAAGACAACTGCCGGGTAAACAACGAGGGTTGATGACAGCATCAAGACAACTGCCGGGTAAACAACGAGGGTTGATGACAGCATCAAGACAAGAGAACTGCCGGGTAAACAACGAGGGTTGATGACAGCATCAAGACAAGAGAACTGCCGGGTCGATACTCCGCGCAGATGCAAATAGCTCGGCAGACGATCGATGGCTCCGGGCCAGCTGTGCCTCTTCGCAGCAGCGTCTGTGCACACTCCTGCTGCAAACCCCACCTACCTTCTTTGCACGACCTTTTTGCACAGTGTCATTTAAATACACTACTGCATATTATCATCAAATTGCATATCTAGTTTCACCTTCTTAACATTTATGCAAATCTGCATTCACTAGCATCACAGACTATTTACAAAAGTTATTTTCCTCGATTTTCTTTCTAATTGCAAATATTATAACAAGAAACATATTAGCATGAAATCATTATATACTCATTTTTCATTTTCCTTAAATCCTAAAGTCACTGCAGGCTTTATATCACAACTCTTTATTCTTTTTATGCCATAAATCATATTCTCAATTGTAATAATATCGGGATACATTAACTACCAGAGCATGTTTTAAAGCTGAATTCACATATTTTCTATATTATCTTCTTTACCTATATGCATATTGGCATAGTTCTTTGCATTAAAGCCCTTTTTGTTACTGGTGTTGGTCGACTTGTTTCAATAAAATTGATATGCAAATTGAATGTCGCCGAGAGACAGATATATGTAAATACAAAGACACATTGATTTGCATAGAATAAAGGTAGGTGTGGTTGGGAACTTTTTTTTTTTTCAAAATAAGTCTTTAGCGGGTTACTACTTTGATGTGGATAGAATAAATTTCCTTTTCGAATAAACAGGATTTTTAAATCTTTTTTTATCCCTATTTGCATATCTTACTGCTTGGCTATTTGTCATTTTGAAGAAAGATAAACAAAATTATGATTATAGTAGGAGAGAAATTTTCTAATCAAACCACTGGTAGAATTGATGAATTTATTGAAGCTAATATTGCCTTAGATCCTGCTGATCTCTCTTTAATCAAGATTATATTCATGTGTCATTATGATGTATTAACGTACCATCATATATATGTGATATTATTTATATTTTTATATGGTATGAAAATTCACAAATAGTACAATTCTCTTTTTCTCAATTTTCCAGCAATTAGAATATTAATTAAAATTGAGCGGGGGTAATTTGAATAGATTCTTTATTCTTAAATTGTAATAAAATCGTTTAAGATGTTATTTTTAAATAGTTTTTTTTTCTTTATACCACAAAACGTGTTTGAGATTTAGGTTTAATAATACGTTTTATTATTTCAATCCAAATGATAAGTGTTGAAAATGTTAATAAATTTAGAAAAGAAGGGGAGAAATTGTAGATAGTAGCGTAGGTCAACCAGAGGGAAAGTCACTTCTGTCTGGGGCGCTCAAGGTAGAGGTACTACTAACTCGTAGAGAGGAAGACAGCCGACGTTACGTGCCGGAAGTGTGACGTCACCCCCGCGACGTCACATCCGTGCTCTACGCCAATTGGCTGGGCCTGACCTCGTGACCCAAATGACTGCACGTGGGCCAATCAATTTTGTGGCGTGCGCTCACGTTCCCCGCCGCTATGCAATTGCAGACATTATTTGCATCGATTCGCAAGAAGTGGCTGCTGCTCCTCCTCTTTTGTATTTTATTTATTTTGGTGAAGGAATCGTTTGGTAGAATAAAACAGCAATCATGCTTCAAATAGCACAGCTTATGGTTAAACTTGTACAACTATCCTTGTGTATCTTTTATGGTAGTTACTTGTCTCAGTTCCTTGTACAGTTTCAGATATTTATCTGGTTTCTTAGTTCCTTGTACAGTTTCAGATACTTGTCTGGTTTCTCAGTTCCTTGTACAGTTTCAGATACTTGTCTGGTTTCCCAGTTCCTTGTATAGTTTCAGATACTTGTCTGGTTTCTCAGTTCCTTGTACAGTTTCAGATACTTGTCTGGTTTCCCAGTTCCTTGTATAGTTTCAGATACTTGTCTGGTTTCCCAGTTCCTTGTACAGTTTCAGATACTTGTCTGGTTTCCCAGTTCCTTGTACAGTTTCAGATACTTGTCTGGTTTCCCAGTTCCTTGTACAGTTTCAGATACTTGTCTGGTTTCCCATTTCCTTGTACAGTTTCAGATATTTATCTGGTTTCCCAGTTCCTTGAACAGTTTCAGATACTTGACTGGTTTCTCAGTTCCTTGTACAGTTTCAGATATTTATCTGGTTTCCCAGTTCCTTGTACAGTTTCAGATACTTGTCTGGTTTCCCAGTTCCTTGTACAGTTTCAGATACTTGTCTGGTTCCCCAGTTCCTTGTACAGTTTCCGATACTTTTCTGGTTTCTCAGTTCCTTGTACAGTTTCAGATACTTGTCTGGTTTCCCAGTTCCTTGTACAGTTTCAGATATTTGTCTGGTTTCCCAGTTCCTTGTACGGTGTCAGATACTTGTCTGGTTTCCCAGTTCCTTGTACAGTTTCAGATATTTGTCTGGTTTCCCAGTTCTTGTACAGTTTCAGATATTTGTCTGGTTTCTCAGTTCCTTGTACAGCTTCAGATACTTGTCTGGTTTCCCAGTTCCTTGTACAGCTTCAGATACTTGTCTGATTTCCCAGTTCCTTGTACAGCTTCAGATATTTATCTGGTTTCCCAATTCCTTGTACAGTTTCAGGTACCCAGCCAATGTTAGGTAAATTGCCTCTAGTATGTAAATAAATAAATATAGTTATTAAACTCTGGCCTTTTTGTTATATATCTGAGTATGTATCGTTTCTCGGCTAAGATTAAAGTATGCAAATTAAATTACTGCCAGATTGAATTACCCTCTATTATAAAGAAAGTTCTAAATATAGTTTTTGAAAAGTATTATGTAAATTTAGAGAATATTATTTTAATATACACACTCATGTACAAAACTTAAGAAAGTTGTAACTTTTAGCATGTATATCGGAACAATAACTCTGAAAGATATTACAGTGACCTTCATTGAAGACACACGAAATAACCAAGTGAGAACAAAATTGCCTCTGCCTACTTAAAAATAAATAGACGACCGGCAACATCAAAAACCTTTCACTTCTGTAAGTTTTGTCCATGAGTATATTTTTTTTAATGTCTATAAAAAAAAATAAATGGAAAACCTTTCGGCTATAGAAAAATATGGAATTTAACTATATAATAACATATCCAATTGAGCATAACAGAGAGAAATATTTTGAAATAAATAAATGCAATTTTTTTATAATATGGCAACACCCTCTACATCTCTGAATGCACTATTGTTAACGAGGAACGGAATAAGATCTTAAAGAACATTATCCAAGTCTACGTTTAACCCATTTCAGCTAATCAGAATAATGTCCGAGAAAAAATATATAGCGATAGAATTGTTTATTTATGCTTATGAGGTGATACAGCAGCGTATTTACAATTAGAGTGGAGACAAAATGAATTAAATCTAGAAAAAAGAAGTGAGGACATGTTTAATTTTCATAAAGCGTTAAAGAACAAGGTAATCTCTAAGAACTAAAATTACAGAACAATTTCCTTCCATAGTTAATTTGTATAGTGGTATATTGAATACTTTGATTTCCTTTTCATTTTCACTTCTCTCCTTTGTTTATGTTTCTTTTTTCCTTTTCTCCATGAAAATGATGTATGGCGAGTCCTTACAGGACGGGAATGTCCTAATAAAGCTGTTGTCGTTGATATAATACGGCAACACTGCAGTGAAATATATTTAATAAGAAAGGAAAGAAAATGTGATTACGTAACAGATCAATATTTCTTCTAATCAATATTGACGTCCGCCAGATGTAGATATCTAAAAAACTAATATGTTTTTTATTTACCCGGTTTACAACGAATCATGGAAATTTTAAGGATTTGTTATCAACAATTTGAGCGGTTGAGGACTCTAGCTGTCATGGTAGCAAAGAAATCCATGACTCGAGACACCTACTGTTGGAATACCCACTCTTCTTTAGCGCTAGACAACAGACAGTAAACAATGTTGTAGTAAACAATGTATTTGTATATATATATATATGTTATATTAAAATATTATTTCATTTGTTATTATATTTCATAGATTCAAATACTCTTTTAAATCGACCGCCAGAGGTCACGCTTCCCCTATAAAAACTCATTGTTGTTATTTCCCGATGGCCGGGTCAAACTTTTGTACATTATGTAAATAAGTTTTTCATTTTTTAGATTCTTACGCCTTAAGCCAGGCATTACTTTTATCAAATTATGTTTTTATATATTCCTTTAGTTCAATTAAAGCAAATACTGATCAAGACTATTTTTATTATATTTTCAAGATTTTAACCACGACTGCATTACCATAGCTTAATCCTCAAGATAATCAAAAAATCAACAGGAAATCTCATTATTTTCTATTTATAACATATATGTATAGACAAATGTAAAGGCTACATGTATGACAGCGCAAGTGTCCCTTTATGGACATAGCGCTTTAATTTTTGAAATAAAATTTTAAAATGTTGTAGATCTGTATGAATTTGTAAAAAGCAAAGAGAATTGTCATAGATTTAATCATTTTTGTAAATATATTCATGATTATCTTTATAACCTGGAAGGATCAAGTTTCTAATATATATATATTTTTTAAATTTTTTAAATAAATGGCATATATTGGATCAAAATATAATTTATTTTACCAATATTTCAGTTGGCTGAACGCCAACCTTTATCAAGGTATTAAAACATTTTAAAGTGTCTTATATTAAAGTGTCTATAATTTTTATTGAATATTTTTTGTATAATATGTTTATAACTGCTCCTGTTTAAAAATGTAAATCGACGCAATTATCTCTAGTCGGGATATCGCGTTTTGTATGTTGAAATAAAAACCTATATTAGACTAACATAATTCCCTTCTGTTTATTGCCTCCATGAACTAATTATTGGATAGTGTCTCCCTATCTTCCTATTATGTTTATAAAAGCTCGAGGAGCATGAACTCGTGGAATTCGTGTGATCTTTACACAAGGGGATAAGAAACAACAACAAGAACATTATTATAAAACGAATGAAGACATTAAGACGCGAATTTTTCTTTTCACAAATAAATGAAACTTCTACTGTCCTTACTGCGATGAAAAATATTGAGAGGGCTTAGCTCATCAGTGGTGAACCCTCCCAGCGGTTTCGCCAATTTAATCTACCAGACCGCTTCTTTAGAGCTATAATACTGTATTGAATCATTCTGCTTATATATGCGACACTGAAGAGTGCAATCTTAGAAATGGTATTTAAGTAAACTATGGACATAAGCTTTTAGGACAGTAGAATTGAATATAAATATTTGCATCGAGCAATGCTCTTACGCAAACAATTCGCGTCTTAATGTCTTCATTCGTTTTATATAGATGGCGCGTTATTACTTTGTACTATCATGATTATCATAACCTATAGGCATATTGAGATAAATATCAATTTAAAAAATGTGTGGTCAATCAACATATAAAATCGTTGGGAGGGTTTACCATTGATAAGCCAGGGCTTCCTATCATTTTTCCATCGGAGTAAGGACAGCAGGATGTTTGTTTTATTTAAATAAGGAAAATAATTCGCATTAATATAATATTTTCATTCGCCAATCTCAAATTTCTAATAATAAAAATTGTAATATATTGGTGAGTCCTTGATCGTTAAATGCGGGAATCAGGTTAACTCCCGTACAACGCCACGTGCGGCGAAATCGATCCGGGAAGAGATAAAGGAGATTTCAACCCATCCAGCTTAGTCACCGGATACAGCGCCATCCGATTATTTCACGTCCTATACCCACATAACTATACAATATATTATAAGTAGCTCAAAATATAACATTTTCAATTATATCATCCAATACCATTATAAAGACAATCTTATATACAGATTCTACCGAGAGATACAGAAATGGAGTCTGAAAAAAAGGGGAAGAAAAAGAAATTCGAATTTACATAGTTATATGGAAAATATGTGAATATAAATCTATAATTATTTGTATGTAATATATTCTCGGTATTCTCTTCTTTTTTACCTTTAGATAAATATACATTCATGGACAAAACTTAAGGAAGTTGTACCTTTTAGCATGTATATCAGGAAAATAACTCTGAAAGATATTACAGTGACCTTTATTGAAGACACACGAGATAACCAAGTGTATATACACTCATGGACAAAACTTAAGGAAGTTGTACCTTTTAGCATGTATATCAGGAAAATAACTCTGAAAGATATTACAGTGACCTTTATTGAAGACACACGAGATAACCAAGTGTATATACACTCATGGACAAAACTTAAGGAAGTTGTACCTTTTAGCATGTATATCAGGAAAATAACTCTGAAAGATATTACAGTGACCTTTATTGAAGACACACGAGATAACCAAGTGTATATACACTCATGGACAAAACTTAAGGAAGTTGTACCTTTCAGCATGTATATTGGGACAATAACTCTGAAATATATTACAGTGACCTTTATTGAAGACACACGAGATAATCAAGTGTATATACACTCATGGACAAAACTTGAGGAAGTTGTACCTTTTAGCATGTATATCGGGATTAAAACTCTGAAAGATATTACAGTGACCTTTATTGAAGACACACGAGATAATCAAGTGTATATACACTCATGGACAAACCTTAAGGAAGTTGTAACCTTTAGCATGTATATCGGGACAATAACTCTGAAAGATATTACAGTGACCTTTGGACACTTTTTTCTAAAGGAAAACTTGCTTCAATGGCACAGGTCTAACATTACAAATGAGTGCAACCACACAGAGTGTCCCCCTCCAGACAAGATATTCTTGGACCCTCCCCAGTTCCACACCGAGGAAATAGCTGTAAATGCAGACGGTTTTAGACAGGTTTTACAGACGCCAGGATGGTGTCATCGTTCAGACCTCATCCGAAAATCCAGCCTTGCAGGACTGCTCGATGATTATGAAGACCTCCCGGATGATAGACCTGATGTAGCGGCAGTAGTGATGAAACAGAGATAAGTCTTTTGATCCACATGCGAAGCAGGAGTGTCATGCAGACGCCTGGTGTGATGGATGGGGCAAGGCGTGAAGAGAAAACTACCACGTTGTGCCGGGAGAAGCCGGTGTGACGGAGCGACAATCAGCCGATGTTGGTGTTCCTCCCACTTTGTAGGGAACTGGGTGATTGCCACACAGTTCTAGATATACCTACAGTTCTGGATATATCTACAGTTTCCTAGGCATATCTACACACACACAGTTCCGAATGTACCTACAAAGAGAGAGTTCTAAATATATATCTACAGTTCTAAATATATATCTACACAGTTCTAAATAGATGGAAATTTTGCCCTTATTTAGCCCAAATATGGCCCAGTCACTTTGCCAGCTAAACACCTCTTTGGCAGATTGTCAAGATTCCATTAGGTACCGTGTGGATCTCATGGAATAAAGTCCGCCCTAGACTGACGAGGGCCATTAGCCCGAAACCATGGTCTCTAGGTGGACGCTTTTCAGTTTGCCAAAACTGGTGTTATGGCTTTGTCACCGAACCAAGGCCGCTAGTTGCGGCGACGGTCAATAGATGGCGTCTGGTTTTAGACGTCTATTTTGACGGGAGAGGCGTCCCTTGTCTCTTTACAGTTCTAAATATATCAATTCAAAATGTATCTACACACAGTTCTAAATGTATCTGCAGTTCTAAATGTGCCTACAGATCTAAAAAATATACCTACACAGTACTAAATGAAAACATCAAGACGCGAATGTTTCTTTTCACAAATAAATCAAACTTCTACTGTCCTTACTGCGATGAAAAAATATTGAGAGGGATTGGCTCATCAGTGGTGAACCCTCCCAGCGGTTTCGTCAATTTAATCTACCAGACCGCTTCTTTAGAGCTCTAATACTGTATTGGATCATTCTGCTTTTATATGCTACACTAAAAAGGTTGGAATCTTAGAAATGGTATTTAAGAAAACTATGGACATATGTTTTTAGGACAGTAGAATTATATATAAATACAGTTCTAAATATACACACACTTCTAAAAATGTACCTACACAGTTCTAAATATTACCTCAGTTCTAAATATACACACACTTCTAAAAATGTACCTACACAGTTCTAAATATTACCTCAGTTCTAAATGTGTACCTACACACTTCTAAAAATGTACCTACACAGTTCTAAATAGTACCTCAGTTCTAAATGTGTACTTACACAATTCTAAAAATGTACCTACACAGTTCTAAATAGTACCTCAGTTCTAAATGTGTACCTACACAATTCTAAAAATGTACCTACACAGTTCTAAATAGTACCTCAGTTCTAAATGTGTACCTACACAATTCTAAAAATGTACCTACACAGTTCTAAATAGTACCTCAGTTCTAAATGTGTACCTACACAATTCTAAAAATGTACCTACACAGTTCTAAATAGTACCTCAGTTCTAAATGTGTACCTACACAATTCTAAAAATGTACCTACACAGTTCTAAATAGTACCTCAGTTCTAAATGTGTACCTACACAATTCTAAAAATGTACCTACACAGTTCTAAATATTACCTCAGTTCTAAATGTGTACCTACACAATTCTAAAAATGTACCTACACAGTTCTAAATATTACCTCAGTTCTAAATGTGTACCTACACAATTCTAAAAATGTACCTACACACTTCTAAAAATGTACCTACGGTGTTTTACTAGTGTATCTACAGTTCTAAATGTGTATCTCCAGTTAGCTGGAAGTATAACGTCACACATGTGTTTGTCACACTGCGATATCCCTCCAATCAGCGTCCTTCATGTTATCATCGCAACTTTTATCAACTTCCAGTACCTCTGACTTCTACTTTAGTCACCATTTATTTACACACACCAATATGGCGGCCAAGTTGCATTCTATTTACATATATCCCTAAGTAAGGAATACAGTGAGCGGTTCTTGTGATGAGGCCACCGGATACAGCGCCATCCGATTGTTTCACGTCCTATACCCACTTAACTATACAATATATTATAAGTAGCCCAAAATATAACATTTTCAATTAAAAATTATCCAATACCATTATAAAGACAATTGGCCCTATATACAGATTCTACCGAGAGATACAGAAATGGAGTGTGAAAAAAAGGGAAAGAAAAAGAAATTCGAATTTACATAGTTATATGGAAAATATGTAAATATAAACCTATAATTATTTTGTGTAATATTATATTCTAGGTATTCTTCTTCTTTCTTTTAGAAATATACACGCATGGAGACAAAACTTTAAAAAAGTTGTACCGTTTACCATGTGTATTTCACAATGTGAAAAAAAAAAAACAGTACAAAAGTGAAATTGTACTGGGATCAAGTGGCTAAATTAAGAAAAAACATCTCCTGATTGTGCAATTGAAAGTTACTGATGGCTTGCGTCATCTGTTGGAAAAACAAATCAACGATTAGTTGATATTTATTCCGATAGATGGAGCAAGCCATCAGTAACTTTTAGTTAAACGATCAAGAGATATTTTTTCTTAAAATTCACGATGTTACAATTCCGTTGCTTCATGGAGACAAAAGAAACCAGGTGACATTATTGTAACGGCAGCTGCCATGTCTGAACATATCATAATCAATTAATTATTGTTGTATGTTAATTGCAATTATTTTATTTCCAAAGCGCTATATCCCGCAAGGGATACTTGCGCCAAACAAGGAGAAAAGTTTATTTACATAAGTTATTTACATTATTCAACGCATGAAAATACTAGAGATCCAGATTTTGTAGAAAGTTTAGAATGTATTTACAAAATGAATTGAACTTTAAATATGATTTTTTTTATCGGAAATCAAATCGTTAAGTTCACAAACAACTAGTTCATTCTTCATTCTATAATCTTGAAATGGGCAAAAAAAAATTATTTAGAGAGAGAAAATATAGGTAACTCCTGGAGCATAAATCACCAACTACCCGGGCTGCCACAGTCTAGAAGTCTAGTCATGGGGAGGGCTGAGGTGAACCAGGTAGTTCCAGGCCGGCAGGGAGTCAGGAAGTAAGGACAGGGCTGAAGTCTTGTACTCCAAGCAGTGTCTGTAGTCTGTGTAACATAAAAGCTGGACAGAGGAAGAGGAGGTCGTCCACAGTCTGTGAATCTTCCTGGCAATGAGGACATGTTGGATATCTATGCCAGAGATCTGCCAGAACGTGACTGTGACCAGTAAAATTGTTATTTATGAGTATTGTAACATGGTATTTATTAATTTTATGCCCTTGGAATTTATGCCCTTATGCCACGTGGAAAATTAGGGAAGACAAAAAGTTCAGGAGGGGACAGCAATTTATTTGAGGGAAGGACAAACTAAGAAAGGTAAACAAAAGATAAGCCACGAGGGAAAATTTAGAGAGTCGCCAGATATGAACATAAAAATGACCACTCTGTTAATAAAAAATAATAAAATTAATAAATACCATGTTACATAGCTTCTTCCCTATGGGAGCTGTGACCCACAGCTAGCAATTATTGTAGATACTGACATGAATCTGACGTGCTTCTGCCAAGGATTCCATCGAAGTCTTGGAACTTTGTCCCTAGTACCTTTGCGTCCTTTTTCTTGCGGCGTGAAGAGCGGCTTTGTCGTCGTATCGTCTATAGGGACATCGTCATCTTCGAGGGAAGTCTTGGCTTTAGCACGGCGGTGGAATCCAGGAGTCAGTCTCGAAAATGTAGATCACAGCACCCATGGCTTCAAGGTCTTCTCGGCGGTCTTCAGTTTGTCTTCCCTAACTTACCCAGCATCTCCACCAAAATGCCACGTGGAAAATTAGGGAAGACAAAAAGTTCAGGAGGGGACAGCAATTTATTTCAGGGAAAGACAAACTAAGAAAGGTAAACAAAAGATAAGCCACGAGGGAAAATTTACAGAGTCGCCAGATATGAACATAAAAATGACCACTCTGTTAATAAAAAATAATAAAATTAATAAATACCATGTTACAGTATTTATATAAATTCTACAAGACCGCAGTCACCGTTCGAAGGAGAATAATAGAATCGCCGAATGTCGTGGTCCATTTGGATGAGGAAAGTGACTAGAGCAGGACACGGCTGATTCCATACTCGTCTTTTCAGTGATACGCTAACCATGACGTATTCACGATGTGGCCACTGGACATGTGTCGGACCTGTAGGCTGTTGTTGGGTTTTGTGCTGCCTGGAATATATCCATCTATGCTTCCTTCCTGTGGTGAATCTGTTTAAGACCGGTGGTCTTAATAAAACTGTATGTGTGTTATTTATCAGTGAACAGATTCTCACTAATGGTATTTGCATAGTCATGATACAAGAGAATGATCATGGTACATTATGTAAATATGTCAGACTGTGGAAATAAATAGTTTTCTTTTTCAAACTTCTCATCTTTACTTCGTATTGCATAACGTCAAAACAAACACAAGGACGTTACAATTATGTCCAAGTTGTAATCAAATTCGGATAAAATTTTGTCTTTCCTTTAATTGTAAGTCTGTTTTATTTATTTTGACATCAAAGCGCTATGTCTCCCAAGGAACACTTGCGTCCAGTAGAACATGAGTTACATAGCTGTCTCATTTATATATCTACATCATTTATGAAATATTAGAGACTGTTTTATCTCCACAATTTTGTCAAAGAAAAATTCTATAAAAATTATGTGTCTTCAATAAAGGTCACTGTAATATCTTTCAGAGTTATTGTCCCGATATACATGGTAAAAGGTACAACTTCCTTAATTTTTTGTCTTCATGAGTGTTTATATTGTCAAATAGCTCCATCCAGATGGAACAACTGTCAATCATCCCTGGACCCCGGGAGGGGGGAAGCTGATATGTAAATAAGGAAAACGGGACGGTGGCTAACGCCGTTCATTAGGATTAACTTTTAACTTGGGTAAGTTGTACAAAACCCTCTCTCTCCCTACAAATACCCCTTGTAATAAATTATTTATTCCCAAATTTGCCCTTGCTTTATTTATCTCCGCGACATATTTTGGTGGAGACGCTGGGTAGCGTGACGGAACTTCGAAGAAGTCGACGTCTACAGGGACGTGAACCAATTCTTCAACCTTTGCCACAACGAATAGAAATGGAAGACGACCACAGACCTACTGTTAACGGATCCTACCTCCCCTGTCAACGCCAACGAGATCCTTCTACCTTTTCTGGAGATGGGAATATAAACCCTGGACAGTGGTTGAAAGAGTACGAGAGAGTTTCGAAGTACAACAGATGGGACGAGACCATGAAGCTTGCCAACGTCGTATTTTACTTGAACGGAACTGCTGGAAGGTGGTTTGATAATAACGAAGAATCACTCAACTCGTGGAGAAGCTTTGAAGACGCATTCCGCGGTGTGTTCGGACTGCAGGAGGATTCTGCTCGACGCGCCGAGGAAGTTCTGAAGTCAAGAGCACAGAAGGCCGAAGAATCCAGCGAGTCATACATCCAGGAGATTCTTAGTCTCTGCCACCAGGTGAACCCTCGCATGGAAGAAGGTGAGATAGTTGCTCACATTATAAAGGGAATTTCGGAGGACACATACCAGGTATTGGTGGCGAAAGACATACAGACAGTAGATGAGATCCTGAAGTTCTGCCGTCATCTGACAACCGTCAAGCAGCGCCGGATCGGCCGTACGAAATTCGCCAGGTTGTCAAACGTAATGCCCATTTCGTGTGTTGACGACTCAGACGACTTGGCCGGCTTAATTCGCCGCATCGTTAGAGAAGAGATACAAAAGGTTTTCTCAGCACCTGAAGTGATCAATCCTCTCCGAGAGGTGAACGCCCTGGAACAGACTGTGAGGGAAGAGGTCAGCCGTGCTCTACAACCTACCAGACCACAAGTCAACGTGGTACAACAACAACCACGAACGCCCTATTATAATATCGACCGACCAACCCAACCCAGGAAGACGGAACATTGGAGAACCTACGACGACAAACCTATCTGCTTCCACTGCGGACGACCCGGACATGTCGTCCGTTATTGTAGGGAACGACGGCAGGTCTTCGCTGAAGCCAGGACAAGGAATGGCGGAGAAGGAAGAAATGTTGGATTTTCGAGTCGACCCCCGAGATATGACGCCGACGACGACTATGTAACGCCCCAAACCTCGACGTACTTCTACCGGAGCTCTTCCCCACATCCAAGCCGCGCAAGGTCGCCAGCCCGAAGACAATCCCAGTCGCCAACCCGTCGTTTCAGCCGTTCTCCCATGCCTCAGAATGTGAAAAACTAAGTGGAGCGGCTTCTAACGGGGGTGAGGTCGCCATTGAGGAAAATCCTCCAGGGTATATCGCCGCTAAATTAAAAGAAAATTTTGTTATGGTCGAAATAAATGGACGCAAAATTAAAGCATTGGTGGATTCAGGAGCCGACTTTTCAGTTATTTCAGACAAATTTCGACGCGAACTAAAGACACCTCTCTTCAAAGAACCAGGTCCCATTCTTAAAGCCGCAAATAAAAATTTAATAGAGACCCTAGGAAAATGTGTCCTGAACATAGAAGTTAATGGTCTGAAGATATCCTTTGAATTCGTTGTTATAGTGGAATGCAGCCATGACATCATATTCGGATGGGACTTCTTCAAAGCCACCGAAGCCGTCATTGATTGTGGCAGAAATGAACTCCATCTCGGGGAAACCTCCGTCCTGGAATCTCGAGAGGAGGAAAACCAGAGATTGTTTGCTTCCGACGACTTTGTCATCCCGCCTAAATCAATAAAGAAGATCAGTGTGATAAACGAAGAAGTATGCGGTGTTAGAGATGTTTTAGTCTCAACTTCTAAGGACTTATTATTAAGAAAAGAAGTTCTTATACCAAACTCATTGGTTACATTTCGACACGGCCGAGGTAGCATTTGGGTGGCGAATGGAGCGTCTTGGCCGCAACTGATTCCATCAGGAATGAATATGTGCACCATGGAAAGTTATGAGAATGGGAATATCTGCAGTCTTATTGAATCCAGCGATAAGTTACAAGAAACGCAGCTAAAGTCACGTGAATGGTCACAGAAGATAAACCTTACTCTAGATCCAGGGCTGTCTGAAATTCAAAGGTTACAGCTTGTTTCATGCCTTGACGAGTTTATCGACATATTTGACTTTGGGAGTACTTCTATTAAGCCCACCAGTACTGTGAAGCACAAGATAAACACAGGAGACCACTCTCCTATCAAACAGAGGCCCTATAGAGTAGCACCAAGTGAACGACGACTAATTCAAGATGAAGTGAACAAGATGATTGAAAATCACATCGTGAAGCCCTCTGAAAGTCCTTGGTCATCTCCAGTTATTCTAGTTCGAAAGAAAGACGGGACCTGGAGATTCTGCGTAGATTACCGTCGATTAAATAAGATAACAAAAAAAGATGTTTACCCTCTGCCACGCATTGACGATGCCTTGGATAGTTTAGCCGGCTCTAGTTACTTCTCCACGATGGATCTTCGGTCCGGGTATTGGCAGATTGAAGTGGACGAAAAAGACAGGGAGAAAACTGCTTTCATCACTCCAGATGGGTTGTATGAATTCCAAGTAATGCCTTTCGGTCTTTGTAACGCTCCAGCAACGTTTGAAAGGATGATAGATAGTGTTCTGGGCAGTCTTAAATGGAACATGTGCCTTTGCTACCTGGACGACATCGTAGTTTACGCACCTACCTTTGAGGAACATCTACGTCGTCTACAACTTGTATTAAGCTGCATCCAGAAAGCTGGACTAAGCTTGAACCACAAAAAGTGTCTTTTTGGATCAAGGAGGATAAAGATTTTGGGACACCTTGTTGACGCCAATGGAATTCATCCAGATCCAGATAAAGTTGAAGCCGTCTCTAAATTTCCGAGGCCAAGGAATATCTCTGAACTGAGGAGCTTTCTTGGATTATGTTCCTATTACCGAAGATTTATTGAGAACTTTGCCGACAAAGCTAGATCTTTGCATGACCTACTGAAGACTGAAAAACAATTTTATTGGGATGCAGCTCAAGAGAAAGCGTTTGAAGTCCTTAAAACAGCTCTAATTTCAGAGCCTGTCTTAGGACACTTTGATGAATCCGCTGATACCCATCTACACACGGATGCAAGCGGACATGGTATTGGAGCTGTTCTTCTACAAATACAAGGTGGAAAGGAACGGCCTATAGCTTATGCATCTAGAAGCTTGACAAAGGCTGAAAATAACTATTCTACAACGGAAAAAGAATGCCTTGCTGTAGTCTGGTCTATTAGCAAATTCCGCCCATATTTGTTTGGTCGACCATTCACGGTTGTCACTGACCATCATTCTCTATGTTGGTTGGTAGGGCAGAAAGATCCTTCTGGCCGTTTGGCAAGATGGGCGCTGAAGTTGCAAGAATTTGACGTGACCGTTATCTACAAGAGCGGACGCAAACATAAGGATGCCGATTGTCTGTCAAGGAGCCCGCTTGAGAACGATCCACCAAGTGCTGTGATGTCACTAACCAACGTCGATATAGAGCAGACTAAAGACCCGGATTTAGCTAAAATAATCGATAATTTAAACTCGGGCTACACCAGAAAGGAATTCAGCATTATCGACGGCATATTATACAAGAAAAACTATAGCACAACTGGAAGACCCTGGCTTATGATGATCCCTAAGCACTTAAGATCGGAAGTTATGGCAGATTTACATGACGCTCCTACAGCTGGGCATTTGGGTTTCGCCCGAACGTATGACAAAGTCAAGAAACGATTCTATTGGCCTGGCCTTTATAGAACTGTTCGCCAATATGTAAGCCATTGTCGGGAGTGTCAACGAAGGAAGAAATTACCTCGACGTCCGGCTGGACAACTTGTATCCATACCGCCCGTAGAAAACCCATTCTATAAGGTCGGGGTCGATCTCCTTGGAAGATTTCCAGTTTCTAAAGATGGAAACCGTTGGATCATTGTGTGCACCGATTATATGACAAGGTATGCCATAACGAAAGCGATCCCAGACGGAGGAGCAATCGAAACAGCTAAGTTCCTGGTTGAAGATGTTATCTTGAAGCATGGAGCTCCTAGAGAAATGATAACAGATCGCGGAAGAAATTTCATTTCTCAAGTAATAAAAGAGATCAATGCTCTGTGCGGAATTGTGCACAGATTTACAACGGCCTACCATCCCCAGACCAACGGCCTGACTGAAAGGTTCAACAAAACTCTGGGAGACATGTTGTCCATGTACACAGGTGTCGAGCAGAAGGACTGGGACCAAGTTTTACCCTACGTGACTTTTGCTTACAACACTGCTAAACAGGAGGCGACCGGCTACACTCCGTTCTTTCTTGTCCACGCCCGCGAGGCCGAGACCTACATCGATGCCGTACTACCCTACCTACCAGATGAGATCTCTGACGACTACGTTGGGGAACTTGTGACCAGAGCTGAGGAAGCGCGTCAACTCTCCCGATCACGCCTTCTACAATCACAGGCGAAAGACCGTAGACTTTACGACCAGAAACATACTCCAGTCTATTACCAGAAGGATGATCTTGTGTGGGTTTTTACTCCCATCCGAAAAGTAGGGCTCTCAGAAAAGCTACTGAAGAGATACTTCGGTCCCTACAAGGTGACCAAGAAGCTTTCAGAAGTTACGTATGAAGTAGAGCCCGTGGACCCGTCTCCCCGATCACGGAAATCCAAGGATATCGTTCATGTCATTCGGATGAAGCCCTACCTGGACCCTGAAGAACAACATTCCATTCTGCTAGGGAACACAGGCCGTGATAGATTTCCTTCCAGAACAAGGGCTGAGACAAGCTAATCAGCGGGTCGCTGTTTTTTCTAAAGAGGGAGTAATGTCAAATAGCTCCATCCAGATGGAACAACTGTCAATCATCCCTGGACCCCGGGAGGGGGGAAGCTGATATGTAAATAAGGAAAACGGGACGGTGGCTAACGCCGTTCATTAGGATTAACTTTTAACTTGGGTAAGTTGTACAAAACCCTCTCTCTCCCTACAAATACCCCTTGTAATAAATTATTTATTCCCAAATTTGCCCTTGCTTTATTTATCTCCGCGACAATATAAATCAGATAGAAGAAAAAGATATAGAAGTATTATAACTGATTTTTAAGAATTTGCTAATATATTTACAGAGTTAAACTTTACATAGAGGAGTCGTTGGTGGAAATAAGTCTGGTAAAGAAGTCAGATCCTATTTTGAAGTTTGTAACATTGAAATATTGGACACTTCAGCAACATATTTTCACGTAGAAAATTAGAAAAGACAAACTTCAGGATGACACGGCAATTTATTTAAGTCACAAGCACACATTAAAATAGGTGGTGGTGTCTTGTCCATGGAGCAGATCAGATCGGTCCATGCACCCTGATCACAATACTGGGCAACTGTGGTGCCGTATGGATGTCCTCTTCTGGATTGATGTCTACCATATAGAGGGTTGCAAGGATGGCCGGGTATATATGGTCCGGAGTGAGTTGGGTGTTGTGACAGTTATTGCAGTGTGTGTTCCTGTAGGATCTAGTCATGTCTGGGTTCATTCCTTTAAAATGTCCTGTTCTGATTCTTGAAATTGTTTTTGGTAATTCTCTGTTAATTTTGAGGTTGCATATGGGGGCTGGGGATTAAAATTCAAGAAAAGTAAATAGGAAAGTTTACGCAGAGCAATAAAAAATATATAAATGTCAAAATTAATAAGTTGTTAATAAAATAATAAATACTTTCCTATAATATGTCTTAATAATTGGTCAACAAAGCCACATAAACATTTCTAACCTTCCACTATATTATATATACACGTATATTGTATATATGTGATATCAAGTACAACCTTTTAAATGATTTATTTTCAAAATTTCAGTTACCTTATTTCACCCTTTTCGAGTAAAATATATCTTATCAATTGAATTAAATCTCCTAGACATAAATCAAACAATACCACAGGTTTCTGAATTTGAGTTTCCTTTTATTTTATTAACGTAGTCTCAAGTTTTCTGGCATATAAACAGTTTATAATTAATAGGCTAATCCCTTAATAGAATGTTCAAATCTAAAAGCTTGAGGGATGAGTTTCTTTTGCAAATAAATTTATTTCGAGCTTTCGGGCAACGCCCTTCTACAGGAAAATTAAAAATAAAGTAAATTAAATTATATTACACTGAGATTAAGCGAGGAAAATGTATAACAAACTATATAAAATAAATATCAGAAACAAACATACGTTAGACTACTCGTGCGTCTGATACATATGAATAAATCAATAAACTGAATTTTTTTTATATATTTGTGTATATATATATAGCGAATTTGAATGTCTAAAATATGAACTGATATAGAATCGGACTAAGAATATGGCATAATTCATATGTATCTAACGCACGAGTAGTCTCACGTGTATTTGTTTCTGATATTTATTTTATATAGTTTGTTATATATTTGCCTCGCTTAATCTCAGTGTAATATAATTTAATTTACTTTATTTTTAATTTTCCTGTAGAAGGGCGTTACCCGAAAGCTCGAAATAAATTTATTTGCAAAAGAAACTCATCCCTCAAGCTTTTAGATTTGAACATAAAAACAGTTTATTTATGAACCCCTGTAGAAGGGAAGAGATGCCCGAAATCTTAAGACTACGTTAATAAAACGAAAAGAAACTCATCTCTAGAAACCTGGAGGTGTTGTTTAATATAAAATATATCTTAGAATATAAAAAAAATATGACAAAAATGAAATTGTACTGGGATCAGGTGGATAAATTAAGAGAAACGGTCATCTCCTGATTATGTAACTAAAAGTTGATCATTACTTTCGCCATCTATCGGAATAAATATCAATTAATCGTTAATTTTTAATTATTTCAGAATTGACCGAATTTTATTTAAATGCACTATAAAAAAGAAAAATTAAATTTAAAATTTTTGAAAGACAATTTGAAAATTTGTTCGTTCCTGACCATTCGGACAACCCCGAAGTCTGAAAATTTGTCGATTTGCATTGTCATCGGGTTCTAATAAGTGAACAAAATTTCAGATTCCTACGTGCTCTAGAGGTTTACTAAAAATTGATTACAAGATTTGTGGACAGATAGACATTTAATCTACCAGACCGCTTCTTTAGAGCTCTAATACTGTATTGGATCATTCTGCTTTTATATGCAACACTAAAAAGGGTGGAATCTTAGAAATGGTATTTAAGCAAACTATGGACATAAGGTTTTAGGACAGTAGAATTACATATAAATACAGTTCTAAATATAACTACAGATCAAAATATATCTACAGTTCTAAATGTGTCTACACACACACTTCTAAAAATAGAATGAAAAAACCCTGTACAATTTATAAACGAATACAATAAAGCATCAAGGGCTGCGTATCTTTATTAAAACGACAATTTACGAGCTTTCGAGCACATACGCCCTTCTACAGGAATTAATAACACAATAATTATTAATTATTAATTCCTGTAGAAGGGCGTATGTGCTCGAAAGCTCGTAAATTGTCGTTTTAATAAAGATACGCAGCCCTTGATGCTTTATTGTATTCGTTTACTTCTAAAAATGTACCTACACAGTCCTAAATATACTTCAGTTCTATATGTACCTACGGTGTTTTACTAGTGTATCTACAGTTCTAAATGTGTATCTACACACTCAGTTCTCAATTTATCTATACACACTTCTAAAATGGAACCTACAGTTCTAAATATGAAGGCAAGTTAAATAAAAGCTTTTTTTAGAAAAGGGGGCTTCTTTTTTATATGTAAACTAAAAAAATTAATGAGAATGATAATTAATTAAAGCAAACTACAATATATTGTAGCGTAGAAATCAAGTCTTTATATATCCTACGATGTGAAAGTATTTATTGATGACGTCACCACGACCAGACGACAATTATTAACAAACCAACCAAACTATCTACAGCTAGAGAATATTGAGCAAGCAAGCTAGGTAACTAAATGATGATTTTACTAATAATAAATCTGTTTCCAAATATTTTCATTGAATAATTAAATTAAATAATAAATTATTTCTCCGCCATATATTTGATTATCCCTAGTACACTTGGTACAGTCCATGATAATCATGGTGCGTAGTTAGCGACTGCTTTTATTGTAAGTACACCAGATGTCAACACATGTGAAAAGAAGTTCGACTTTGCACTTACAAATATGCCAGAGCCCCGTTTGGTTACTTGCACTCGCTGGTGGGGTTGGACTTTTGCAAGAATGGGGGGCCATTGGAGTATTTTTTCTTCCACACAATATGATGGTACACATCACATGTGTGTATTTAACAAGCAACCTTCATTGATAATTCCTATGTCAATCTGCTATATGACACAATATTTAATTATATATTACACAAATTGCACACACATCCAGTAGATATGTATTTTGAATATTAATACTCCCTAGATAGGAAAAATATCTTTTAAATACTAAATCCCTATGAGTACACAACATATCTAGATATTAAGAAAAAGGCATCTCCTTATCGTGCAACTGAAAGTTGCTGATGGCTTGCGCCATCTATCGGAATAAATATCAACTATTCTCGTTGATTTTTAATTATTCCAGAATTGGCCAAATACCCATTTTTGATTAAAGTCAATATTTGGCTTATTTGGCCAATTATGGAATAATTAAAAATCAACGAGAATAGTTGATATTTATTCCGATAGACTTTCAGTTGCACGATAAGAGGTTGCCTTTTTCTTAATTTATGCACCTTATCCCAGTACAATGTTACATTTGTACTATTTTTTCATATCTAGATATTTAATTAAAAAGACATATATTGGATCAAAATATCATTTATTTTACCATTTCAGTTGGCTGAACGCCAACCTTTATCAAGGTATTATAACATTTTAAAGTGTCTATTTTGATCTAATATATGTCTTTTTATTTAAAGATTAATTTAGGGATTGCTCTATTTTCAAAAATATCTAGATATGTAGAAAGCATATCGACTTTTGCATTTACAAATGTGCCAGAGACCTTTTTGGTTACTTGCACTCACTGGTACAAGAACTATTGCAAGAATCAGGGAGGCAATTGGGAATTTTTGTTTATTAGAAAAAAAAGTGTCCAATACGGGATTCGATCCTAGGTAGGTGACTGTTGGAAATCAATAGTTTATAATACTGATCCACCGGTCCCTGATAAAGATATGAACAACGAAAGCTCAAAAACAAAATATTTCAATTTTACAAGAATTCTCCATTTTATTCTATCAGAGAGTGCGTTTATAAAGAACAACAAATAAGAATTACAAGACACAATCGATACCAAAAAAAAAGTTGAACAACAACAGAAAAATCGAAAAAAGAAGAATCTGAAGGTCAAAACAAAAGATGAATTCTAAGTTTAGCAGAAGACTATGAAAACAACCAAATCCACCAGCCAGGATAGATGCTATTAATTCCAGCCAAAAGAACTTTCACCCCTCAGTGACGTTTTCACAAACCGGAAATGACGCAGTACGCGCATGCGCTCTCTGGTAAACAACGACCAATCAATTTTCATAGAGCGGTCGTCTGCGGACATTCTAGAAATTGGATGGAAACAGCTGGCACTCCTGATTCATGTCTACTAAATGAAACTATTAAGCCCGATTTTTTTTTTCAAATAAAATAAACGTTCTATATATTTACATATGAGTATTTTATATGTAGATATATGTGGTATACTTAAAGTAAAAATTAGTAGCTTACTACCTATCATGATTATCATGGAATTTGGGTGCTGTGCTGCCTGGAGTATAAGAGCTCCATCTATTATTTCTTCCTGTGGTGAATCTGTATAAGACCGGTGGTCTTAATAAAGCTTTGTGTGTGTGTGTGTGAGTGATTATTATGGAATATTTTGATAAATGCCTATACTGCTACATGTAATGCTGAGGCCAGGTGGGGTAGACAGAAAAAGATCATAATCGCAAGTCTCACAGACACGTCTGCGTTGTGGCCATAGGATGGGCTCCAGAGTGATAAGCTGCCGATGGTAATGGGGAGTTCCAGATGAGCTGTTCACTTTTACAGGAGCTGGATGATGGACAGGACAGCCAGTGTTCCAGCAGACAGCGTCAGTGGTCACTCAAGAGAACGTCCTGATCGTTCGAAGCAGCACTACAGTCTCGCCAGGGTAGCCTAGTGGACATGGCATCTGCCCGGTAAGCGGAACACTTTGGGTTCGATTCCCATCCCTGGACACTTTTATTTTTCCGTTTATCATTACTCTTTACAATTCATCCTTTTATACCTCATCCCTAAGGTTAGAAATAATCGTTGTATCTGCTTATAGCCTCGCCGATGGAGTCAACGCTGAATCCGCTCAGGTTTTCTTCGATCATTCGACAACAGAACTAGTCAGGAACACGTCGACATCTAGTTTATAGCGCGTTGGGCGAGTCCAGTAATAGACAGGGAAGTCTCCAACGAACCACCATGGTGGGTTGTACTGTAAGTACACCACATGTTGTATCAGATACAACCGAAGAAAAAAAGACAGAACTATGTCAGGAACACGCTGTCAGCCAAGGTACGGCACGTTTGGACGAGTGAGAGAAGAGTCAGGAAAGTCGCCAACGCACCGCCATGATGGTTTGTACTGTAAGTACACCACAGGTTGTATCAGATACAACCGAAGAAAAAAAGACAGAGCTGGTCAGGAACAAGGTGTCAGCCAAGGTACGGCACGTTTGGACGAGTGAGGGAAGAGTCAGGAAAGTCGCCAACGCACCGCCATGGTGGGTTGTACTGTAAGTACACTACAGGTTGTATCAGATACAACCGAAGAAAGAGAGACAGAAACTGGTCAGGAACACGGTGTCAGCCAAGGTACGGCACGTTTGGACGAGTGAGGGAAGAGCCAGGAAAGTCTCCAACGCACCACCATGCTGGGTTGTACTGTAAGTACACTACTGGTTGTATCAGATACAACCGAAGAAAGAGAGACAGAAACTGGTCAGGAACACGGTGTCAGCTAAGGTACGGCACGTTTGGACGAGTGCAGAAATATACAGGAAAGTCTCCAACGCACCACCATGCTGGGTTGTACTGTAAGTATAGGTTGTATCAGATACAACCGAAGAAAGAGAGACAGAAACTGGTCAGGAACACGGTGTCAGCCAATGTACGGCACATTTGGACGAGTGCAGTAATAGACAGGGAAGTCTCCAACGCACCACCATGCTGGGTTGTACTGTAAGTACACCACTGGTTGTATCCAACACTACAGAGACCGTGTCCCAGAATTAGCTCAGATAAGAAGACACTTTATCTCGCCCGGCCGGCTGTTTGTGTGGCACTTGTTTACCTCTACGGACAACACCGTCCTCATTTACGTAACCTCACGTTGCTCCAGTAGCCACGCTTCCAGATTCTCTACGCTTGTTCAGCGGTACATATACTAAAATTAGAACGATACAGAGAAGATTAACATGACCCTGCGCAAGGATGACACGCAAAATCGTGAAGCATTCCCAAATGCTCTATTTTAATGGTGTGTATATGCAAAAATATACATAGTTACTGTATTCATGGCCAATATGTTCTGTCAACCGTCGGGATAACACAGAAATGGAAGAGAAATAACCGCCATACCCTGCAGCTAAGTGCTGGTTGATCAAAGATTCTTCATTGTTAAGTTCATTTATTCAAAGTTTTTCATTGAGCTAATATGTAAATGGAGGACATAGTCTCTATTTGCATATAGGCCTGTTGAAAAGTCTTTTGGCTTAAAAGAGAGCTCTTGCCACTTTTAAGACTTTAGAAAGAATCTCATCGGGATTTAGACAATAACTCTGAAATATATTAGAGTGAGCTTGATTGAAGACACACGAGATAACCAAGTGTGAACAACCTCTGTCTCTTAAAAAAAAACAGACAACCTTTTTTTTTTAAATATCCATAGTGTACACGTGGTACAGGGCATAATAATCATGGCGGGTAGTTAGCGACTGTTTTTACTGTAAGTGCACCACATGTCTACACATGTGAAAAGCAGTTCGACTTTGCTCTTAGAAATGAGCCAAAGTCCCTTTTGGTTACTTTAACTTGCTTGTTGGGTTGGACTTTTGCAAGAATCGGGGATCATTGTAGCATTTTTTTTTTAATTAGAAAAAGTGTCTAAGGCGGGATTAGGTCCCGGGTTGTAGCGGTAGAAAACCAATGGTTTAGATCACCCTTCTACCGACACCCACAGAGAACCTGAGATATCAATGACTTTCCACTTCCTTAAGTTTTATCCATGAGTGTATATATAGCTATGGTACGATAAGCCAACCCCCCACACAGATAAAATGGTGTTTACCTTACAACCCTGAACACTCGGATTTTCCTGAAAAATCTCTTAAAGATTTCTTGAAAAAGCCATGGTCCACCTGTGCTGTGTGAGCAGAAGAGCTTAAATTGACTTGTTCCTTTATATGTATGTTCCATATGTAAATACCTGTTTTCTTTCCTCTTTTCGCGCACCACTTCTCCCATCCATATTTCCAAAAAAGAATTTCCTTATTTTCCATAGGATTATTCAAATAATAATCTGTATATATTTACCATGTGTATATAATCTTACTCCATTTTTATCCCTTTGTATATTTCCCACTTTCATAGGTTTCTCCGTCTTGTAACCCCAAGGAGAATCCTCTGTAAGACCTGTGTGTATTAATAAAGGCTTTTGTGTGTGTGTATGTATAGCTATGAATTTACAGACTCCAATTTACTAAAGGAGGATGGGATATGACTTACTACAAGGTTTCATCTCGAGATGGGGAAACTTCCCTGACGTCTACACGCGGTGATTGGCAGGTATCGCTCTCAAGAGGCTGAAACAGGAAGGTACTGAGTTGACAATTTGACAATTAAAATAATTTGAATGACATCTTGTCAATACATGCAAAGTACACAGTCTGCATTATTTAGAAAAGATAATATGCATCATACTATGTACAAAGAATATGGCGCCTCTCCCAGCGCTGCAGAGTTTGGTGGAGAATCACCAGCGGGTCTCCAGCGACACCACGTATTTGGTGATCTACGAAGAAAACTTAGATCGCGTACTTCGCCGCTGAGGAGATGGCGTGGTCCTCGAGACCAACTCGAAAGATCCAGGACTGGAATAAGCTCTGTTCTTCATCTTAATACCATATTAATGGTAGCGGCCATTGTTGTTGGAGTTTGGAACGGCTCATAGAAGCGGATGAACCTTCTATTAAACCAACGGCACATGACAATTGACAATTAAAACAAGCTTATTGACATCTAGTCAACAGCAAAAAGATAAAATTTGGGTAAAATTAGAATAAAAATAGAAATAGAAAATATTTACATCTGGCGAAGCCTTTTCTGAAAGATCGCCTGGATCCAATCAGGAGATACAAGCCGTCCTGAGTGTGGACAGGTCCTTGTCAATTGTGGAATTCTTGTCCCCAACATTGTCATTTAGCATGTTCGCACAGAATTGTCTTGTGTTCAGGCGAAAGTGGCCAGAAGAGTATATTCCTGTCTTCCCTGTAAATTTCCTCATACAGGGGGCTCAGGAAAGATACATCGTTCAGTAACTCCGCCTTTGCCGGTCCCAAACCCGGATGAAAAAGGAGGAGGGGGAGCAGTAACAAGCTTGATAAAAATAAACCTGGGTTCAGCTGGCCCGGCTGATAGTACGCTGTAAGGGCTCCAGGGATACAGGATGAGCAGCGTTTGTACTCCATGTTAGGAGCGGCTGCACATGGCGTCTGTTCCTCATGTCAGAGGCGGCCATTTCTTTTGGAGCTAAGTTGGCCTGCCACTGAGTAGTGCTCCCAGTCTTAATGACAAAGGCAGACGCATTCTACTTCACCCAGTCATGATGGATGTCAAGTCTCAAGCTCTACAAACTTGATACCCTAATATAATTGAGTGGAGATAAGAAAGAAGAAGAAGACATCGTTCAGTTGGTCGAGTATCTTGTCTAGCTGATCCTCGAGTTCCTTCTCATGAAACGACAGCTGAACCAACATCACGTGGCTACAGAAGGCAATGGGGTAGAGCACCTCATTATTTCCTCCACGCCAACTCTTGTATTGGAAATTCTTTATTAAGGAGCTACACCATTCTTAAGACTTATTTACATAAAAGCAACTAAGGAAATCCTCAAATCGCTAGCATATTATCATAACTAATTAAAATAATGCAAAAGCTTTCTTGATATAAGTTTATTTTATTTTAGTAGTACATTCTCAAGGTTTCGAAGATCTCCACCCTTCTACAGTAGTACAAAACCAACAATAGTTCATTATTTTTCGTTTTGTACTTCTCTGTGGAAGGGTGAAAATTCCCGAAAGCTTGAGAATGTACTTAGTAAAATTAAAAGGAACTTATATCCAGAAAGCGTTCGCATCATTTTAATTATAATGCAGGAGATTCACATTTATTACATTGTCAGAACACGAGGTTCAGGACATGTGAACCATGTCTATCCAACAAGGATATTATGGCACAAAGTTGACATAGAAACAACCGGGGAAGGTTTCAAATCGCTAGCACAGAACACTAGGTTCAGGACATGAACACCAAGATACTATGGCACAAAGTTGACATAGAAACAACCGGGGAAGGTTTCAAATCGCTAGCACAGAACACTAGGTTCAGGACATGAACACCAAGATACTATGGCACAAAGTTGACATAGAAACAACCGGGGAAGGTTTCAAATCGCTAGCACAGAACACTAGGTTCAGGACACAAGCACCAAGATACTATGGCACAAAGTTGACATAGAAACAACCGGGGAAGGTTTCAAATCGCTAGCACAGAACATCAGGTTCAGGACATGAGTACCAAGATACTATGACACAAAGTTGACATAGAAACAACCGGGGAAGGTTTCAAATCGCTAGCACAGAACATCAGGTTCAGGACATGAGTACCAAGATACTATGACACAAAGTTGACATAGAAACAACCGGGGAAGGTTTAAATCGCTAGCACAGAACACCAGGTTCAGGACATGAGCACCGAAATACTATGGCACAAAGTTGACATAGAAACAACCGGGGTAGATTTTAAATCGCTATCACAGAACACCAGGTTCAGTACATGAGCACCAAGATACTATGACACAAAGTTGACATAGAAACAACCGGGGAAGGTTTCAATCACCAGGAGACAGCTCGCTATCAAGCTGCGAGATTATCAGTTCCAGCTGTCCCCAAACACTGCAGCAGATAAACCTTCCTGTCCCAACCGTCAACAACTTCACGTCATTCCACGGACTTTGGCTGACTGCGTCAACTGAGTGATGTAACAACATGTTGTTTACTGCACACTGACAGAACAATACACACATATACAACATGCGGGTGGATGGTATTCATGTACAAAAAGAAGCACCCCTCCCTTTATGCATCACCTTAATGAACACCTTTAATAGTGATGATAAAGAATAAGCCTCAACACTAGTTCTGGAAAATTCAGACAAAACGCCAACCTCTATATCATAGTTGGCGATTCTCCACTAAACTCTGCAGCGCTGGCAGAGGCGCCATATTCATTGTACATAGTTAATATAATCCATATTATCTCTCTTTTTTTTAATAGTACAGACTGTGCATTTTGCATGTATTGACAAGATGTCAATAAAATTATTTTAATTGTCTAAAGAGGAAACGTTATACAGTGGAATAGAGATCTCTGAATAGATAGACTTGATTCTCCTTGTGACTCAGCTTACCTTCCATCTTGGTGTATTCGTCTTGCAGCTCTTGGTAGCAAGGCCTCTCTCTGCCTGAGTTGATGCCTGGCTTGCAAGAGATCATTCTCAAACAAGGTCATGTTATTTCAGGCTTTCTTCCAATTGAGAGGAAAGGCTGATCACCTGTTGGAAGGAATCTTGTAGCTTGGAGTTCTGGACTTCTTTTTCCTTTTGAAGAAATTGGTGGGAATTGATGAGCAGAGCGTTTTCCTCTTCTAGAGAAGTTATCTTAGCTGCAGCTTCCCCTTCCAATGTTTCTTTCTCTGCCAATTTCTTCTTATAAGTATCCACCACCTCTTCCAAACAATACTTCTTTGTCTATTACTCTATATCATGGTTTCGGGTTTTTGGCTCTCATCAGTACAGGGGTGGCTTCGATTCCATAACATACTACGAAAGGAATCATGAAATCGGTCGAATTTACCAAAAATATGTTTAAGCTAGTGAAGTAGCAAAGGCCGATTTTCAGCTTAAACACCTGTTTGGTAAATTCAACCGATTCCATAACCCCTGTCGTAGGATGTCATGAAATCGTCCCTGTACTGATGAAGGCCAAAACCCGAAACTATGGTATACAGGTTGTTGGATTTTTGTCTGAATTTACCTAATCTGGTGTGTTGTAGCTCATTCTTTATAATTACTAGTGAAGTTTTTACTAAGTTGATGTACAGTACCATCGTTCTGATGTCCAATTAAAGGGAGAGGTACCTCTTTTGATACATATATATATATATATATATATACTAGACGAATGACCCGGCTTCGCCCGAGAATTCCCCCGATTGCAATTTCCTTCATACTGAAAGTACATCAATAATAAATATTAGAAGTGCCATAGAATAGCAATACAGAAGTGACACATAAACTACAGGAAAAAAGTGTGTGTGATGGCAAAAATTGTATTATATTAGTGTTTAGGTATTTGATTTAATTAATATAGTTGATATTATAATATATCTATTTATATTATACTAGCCGAATGACCCGGGCAACGCCCGGGTTTTACCCGATTAAATGTTTTTATTCAAATAATATTCGTTACAATTATAAATTGGCACCGTGGATGTCACTTTTGTGAAACGTCCCGCTCCAAACTTTGTGTGTTTTTAAAATATAAAAATAAATATGTAAATTTTCACAACGATATTTGAAAATTATATTATTTTGATTTTCAAATACTATTCGTTACAATTATAAATTGGCGCCGTGGATGTCACTCTTGTGAAACGTCCCGCTCAAACTTTGTGTCTGAGAAGCGATATTTTTATAGAAAGATGATCTGGCTTTTGTTTTCTGCTCGAAAGAATGAACTGGTTTTACCCGTGGTCTCTGCTTTTTGGAATTTTTCCCGATATAATTTTGTATCTGATAATCAAACATGATACAGCAATATCGTCATCATCATTTTCTGACTAAAATATATAGTTTTAATAAATGATTTATATATTTTTTAAAATAGCCTATCTTCTTCCCCGTATTTTTTTTACCTATGTATGGAAATTTTGGTTTGAATTAGTGAACTACTGCGAATTTGTATACCGGACATACAAACAAACATACAAACATTCATTTTTATATATATAGATATAATATAAATTAAGAAAAAGGCATCAACTTATCGTGCAACTGAAAGTTGCTGATGGCTTGCGCTATCTAACGGAATAAATATAAACTATTCTCGTTGATTTTTAATTATTCCAGAATTGGCCAAATACCCATTCTTGATTAATCAAGAAAAGCTAACCACGGACACGTTTCAGGCTGTTGGCCCTCATCAGCGTGGTGCAAGCTGTATCTCAACGACCAAAAAATTGGTCATTAAGGTATCCTGAAAAATCATGAAACGGGTAGTTAAGGCCAGAATTGCGTGAAAACGCGTCCGTGGTTAGCTTTTCTTGATTAATCAAGAATGGGTATTTGGCCAATTCTGGAATAATTAAAAATCAACGAGAATAGTTGATATTTATTCCGATAGATGGCGCAAGCCATCAGCAACTTTCAGTTGCACGATAAGTTGATGCCTTTTTCTTAATTTATGCACCTTATCCCAGTACAATATTACATTTGTACTATTTTTTCATATGTACTATTTTTTCATCTATATATATATATATAAATGAATGTATGTGTGTCTGTTTGTTTGTCCTTTATGCCTGACCAAACCACTCATTGGATCGCCAGGAAACTTTGGGAAGTTATTTAGTATAGTACTGGGAAGGTTTCTAGCAAATAAAATTTTTGAAATAACTTTTCGCCTAGAAATAATCAAGATAAATATTCTAATTTATCTGTTATAATTCAACAATCTGCTCTAAATATTATCATGATGATACGATGATTTTGTAATGTAGAAAATTAGGAAAGACAAAATTCAGGATGACACGGCAATTTATTTGAGACAAGAATAATGATACAATTCCAAGGCAAAATACTATTCCTTTAACTTCCAATTACCGAGGGAACCAATTAATATTGATTTTATTCAACTTATCGAGTATTTTTCAAGGGACCGGGAAAAAAATGTTCACTTTATCGAGAGATTCGTTAGACAAACCTTTACTCGGGTAAAACCCGGGCGAAGCCGGGTACGTCCGCTAGTATAATATAAATGAGTTTTAAAAATTGTAAAAAAAAAATAAATCGGCCGGGAATCGAACCCGGGCCGCCCGCGTGGCAGGCAAGCATTCTACCACTGAACCACCGATGCTTATCAAAAATAGACATATTTGGGTATTCATTCCATCCCTGATTACTCCGCGTAAAAAAAAAGTTCTTCAAATGAAAAAAAGAAATAGCCAAAAATACTAATCAAAATGTAGCCGAAAATTTTCCTCAGGTTTATAAAAAGCGACATGCAAAATTTGGTACCAATTGGTTCAGTAGTTTTTGAGTTTATCGCGAAACAGACAGACAGACATTGACTTTTATATATATAGATATATAGAGAGAGAGAAATTTTGCCGGAAGAAAATCGGTCTATAAAAGCATAGGGCGCTTCTCCCGTCAAAACCAGACACCATCTATTGACCGTCGCCACAAACTAGTAGAATTAGGTCGGTGACAAAGCCACAATACCAGTTTTGGCAAACTGAGAAACAAGAATATTTTTCATTGCAGTAAAGACAGTAGAAAGATTATAAAAAAGGGCGTACCTGGATCTGTAAAAGAAAAAAAAAACAATTTTTTTCTCAAAATATTTCGAGAGATTGCTCCCTCTTTATCAATTGTTTTTTTTTTTTTTTTTTTTCTTTTACAGATCCAGGTACGCCCTTTTTTATAATCTTAATTAATGGATCGCCTTTTGACTCAAAGTAGAAAGATTGTTTTATTTGAAAAGAAACATACGTGCCTAATGGTTTCGTTTCTTATATTCTAAGTGACGTTATGATAAGATTGTCTCGGGATAAGAAGATACGCGGTTGGTTACCTAAGATGCTGGAAAATCGGGTCAGGAATCCCAGCAGCCAGGAAGGGAACACGAGGATGTAGAGATGGTCTGTTGATGTGCTATCGTAGACATGACAATTAACATAGTTTTATTGTCAATACATGTAGAAGTACACAGTCTGCACACTACTATTTTACAATGATAATCATATATATACAACTATATATAACCAAGTATAAGGCACAATTTGGATTATAGATTATAAACACAATGTAATAAGACCAAATCCATTTATTAATTTATTTATTTGGTCTTATTACCTTGTGTGTGTATATACAACCTATCCCTATATATAAAAGTCAGTGTATGTATGTATGTGGGTATCTATGTCGACTATACACGTCCACAATACGTAACTAATCTGACTGAAATTTTAACAGTATATAGAGTAGAATCTGGAAAAACTTATAGTGAAAATTTCAGGTCTCTATTCCGAATATTCTTCGAGTTATTTGCAAATTGCGTTGCAAATCTGCCTTTTCGCTCGCAAGCAGCGCCTCTAGCGGTGAAAATGGGAGGTAATATCAGCTGACCTAATGTACATGTAAAACGTGTTTCAACAGGACATAGAGAAAATTCTGGAAGATATATTTATCGGATTTTTAGCCAAGAAATTTTGAAATTGAAAGGTTCTGGACAAAAATAGCTGTATTTTATTCAGAAAATGATCATGACAATATTGCTGTATCATGTTTGATTATCAGATACAAAATTATAACGGGAACATTTTCAAAAAGCAGAGACCACGGGTGAAGCCAGTTCATTTTTAGTATGCAGGAACAAAATTCTAACAGAAAAACATTCATTCGAGCAGAAGACACAAAGCCAGATAATCTTTCTATAAAAATATCGCTTCTCAGACACAAAGTTTGGAGCGGGACGTTTCACAAGAGTGACATCCACGGCGCCAATTTATAATTGTAACGAATAGTATTTGAATAAAAACATTTAATCGGGTAAAACCTGGGCGTTGCCCGGGTCATTCGCCTAGTGTTATAAAAACAACACTTCTCATGCATCATGGGGATGATTAGCCCACAGGAGTTTGGTATCCTAGAAGATAGGCGAACAGCTTCGTCGAAATATCGAATTTTGTTTTTTTAATAAATATATTTGATCCAAAATATGACAATTGACAATTAAAAACAGTTTACTGACATCTAGTCAACAGTAGGGAGAGAGGTTATAGTTCAAAATAGGGAGAAATATTTACAACAGACGGAGCCCCCTCCGAAGGGACATCTGGATTTCATCAGGAGCTTAAAGCCGCCTTGAGTTCGGACAGTCCGTTGCGGATTATGGAATCCATGTTCCCAGCATGCTCTGTGACAGTGTTAAGGAATTTGACAGGGATGATCTTGTGTTCAGGCAAGAGTTCCGCGAGGAAATGCTCCCTAAGATACAGGACCGCAAGCACTACATGACCATCCCTCGCTGAGGCCTCAGGATAGTTTCATCGTTCAGTTGTTGGAAGAGGTCCCTTAACTTGATCCAAAATATGCCCTTGTTTCAATAATAAAACTATATTTGTAGGTTTGGTCACTTCCCTTTACGCCTCGAAGCTAAGATTAAAAACAACTTCTTCTGCTGAATACACTTTGTTTATTTTGAAAGATTTTGAACAAAAACACGCGATGTCTTTTCACACGACTGCCTGCCAGCGAGAGCAGTTTGTTCTTAATTACCATGCAAATCCTTAACTATATTTACATGTTTTATAACTATTTTACATATTTACAATATACAATGAATATGGCGCATCTGCCACTGCTGCAGAGTTTGGTGGAGAATCGTCAGAGGGTCTCCAGCGACACCACGTATTTCGTGATCTACAAAGAAAACGTAGATTAAGTGCTTCGCCGCTGAGGAGATGACGTGGTCCTCGAGACCACTCGACGTGTGTTATATGATGGCATTCTATAGCTTGCTTCTGCAGTTCCTGAAGTTCCAGGTTAAAATTGTTGTCATTACCTGTAGACCTGTTAGACCTGTAGACCAGTTACCGTGATCATCTGACCATAAAGCTAAGCGGAATTTATCATTAAACATCATTGATTGTCATTCAGTGATGGTCCAAGATGGCAGTACTGTAAAGGAAAATGTCTATTTTGAGATGTTAACGGTGGTTGTGTCTTATCCATAAAGATTTTGTTGCTCCATGGAAAAGGGGGGTGCCATTGCCCCGTTAGTCAGCCACATTTCCCTGTTCACGGTTACCGTAGCGGCTCACGACACCGTACTACAGGGCAGTCCCTTACTTGTGCTGCTTCTCCCGCCTACCACGTAGAGGAGGACCTCTGGGCGGGGGATGGAAAGACATGCAAAAGTATCATAAGGTGATTGAATATGAAAATTCGAAGCTATTATAGACGCGTATGATTATTTCAAAAATAAAAACAATTTCTACTGCCCTTACTGCAATGGAAAAATTAATGGGAGGGCCTGGCTCATCAGTGGTGAACCCTTCCAGCGGTTACCTTATGTTTTATGAACGTCAATATGCAAAATAGGGCTGTATGACAACTATGCAACAGAAAGTATTGTTTCCAAAGCTCGTAATGTATATGCAAATATTCATTCAGATGAAATATGCATTTAATGTAAATAGAAAAATGTGGAATGCTTTACAAATGTAGTGCAAACTCCAAGCCATTATGCACGGATTTAGAAATTTATAAATGAAATGTAAATTTGTTATATACAAATATTCCATTAAACTAAAAATACATTTAATGTACGCTATAATGCATGATTATGCAAAGTTGAATAGAAATATACGAAAAGATTCAATTTAATCTAAAATTCGTTTATTAATATATAAGGAAGAAAGTTTGAAATATTTTCAAATCGGGTAGTAATAGAAAATTATAAATATCATTGGTGCAAGTTTGCAATGGAAACCTACGAAGATTAAAATGATAATGTATTTTTTCAATAGGGGACTAGTGAAAAATTTTGCTAATAAAATGCAAACATTAAACTGCATTCTAGGATTGTACAAATTTGAAATGCAAATGCATTTAGACCCATTTTAAAAAGAATACATTTAATGCAAAAAAAAGAAGCGCGTAGAAAATTTTGCAAAACAACGTTCCATCAAGCTCCAAAGCATAAATTTGCAGGAATGCAATGCAAAATATGCAAATATTATAGAATCAATTACCCCAAGAAAATACATTCAATAGAATCTTGTGGAAATTTCTGCAAATCAAATACCAACAATATGCGCTATAGTGCACCAATATGTAATTATGCAATGCAAAATATGCAAATATTATAAAATCAATTGAACCAAAACTACATCCAATAGAAACTCGTAGAAAGTTCTGCAAATCAAATACCAACAATATGCAAATATGTAATGCAATGTTCAAAGAGATTTTTTTGCATTCACATTTTATTTTAATTGCAATAGGGAAAAATGAATGCGATCAACAAATATGTTCATTTATAATCAATATTGCCTTTTAAAAGAGTAAAACGAAGCGTAAGAATCTTGCAAAAATGAAAAAAAAAACATCAAACGATAGAGCATGCTTATGCAAATTTATTGCACTGCAATATGCAAATAAAAGGTTTCCGTTAGGAATGATTGGAAAAAGAACTTCCTCTGGTAATGATACATCCTGCCGCATAATGAAAAATATATAAAATCAACCGAAAGTGTATGCTTATGCAAATTTATTTAATTGCAATATGCAAATAAAAGGTTTCCGTTAGGAATGATTGGAACAAGAACTTCCTCTGGGGATGATACATCCTGCTGATAATGGAATATATATATAAAATCAATCGATAGAGTATGCTTATTCAAATTTCTTGCATTGCAATATGCAAATAAAAGGTTTCCGTTAGGAATGATTGGGATAAGAACTTCCTCTGGTGATGATGCATCCTGCTGAAAATGGAAAAAAATATATATATAATATCAATCAATAGAGTATGCTTATGCAAATTTCTTGCATTGCAATATGCAAATAAAAGGTTTCCGTTAGAAATGGTTAGGATACGAACTTCCTCTGGTGATGACGCATCCTGCTGATAATGGAATATATATAAATATAAAATCAATCGAAAGAGTATGCTTATGCAAATTTATTTCATTGCAATATGCAAATAAAAGGTTTCCGTTAGGAATGATTGGGATAAGAACTTCCTCTGGTGATGACGCATCCTGCTGATAAAGGTTTGTTTTATTCCCAGAAGTCCGTCACAGAAGCAAAGTACTGTTAGTCCTCAAAAATAGTCCGTTTTTGACTCTTACAATACCTCAGGAGTCCCGTTTGGTTACTCGCCCACTGGAGTTGTGCCAGACTGGGCCGTCCATTTTTATTTGCATATAGGAAAAATACTATGCAACTTTATCAGCTATCTAGATGCAAATTCCCAATTAAAAATCACGCCCCTTATCAAACTTTGAATAAAATTTACATACATGGCAGATATATAGCAGCCAACATGTCTACAGTGCAAATATACCGAAGACTTCCGGCTTATAGAAATTAGGATTAAATATGCATATTTGCTGGCGGGCGTATATGCAAATATAGCATGAATATTGAGTTAACAACCTGTTAGGAATAAGGAAGAAGGAGGATCCAAAATTACTGATATTATCACGAATATGCGGCCATGTTTCCAAATATAACAATTGGCCAATAGCCGAGCAGAAATGGTACAGTTCACACAATTGTCGGTTTACAGTCAAAATGGAAGAATTACAAATATCTTTAGCTTAATACAAACCATTTCACTTCATAAGAATGTTGCAGAAAATGAAATTTTTAAAAATAATTCGCATGTGTGTAAAAACATTGGCAGCTTTTAATATCAAACGATATCTTTACACCATGTTATGCAATTTGGATTTCGCAATGCAACTCTCTGAATAGCAAGTAAAACAACCTGCAGAGAAATATTTATATATTTTGCAAGAAACGTGGTTGAATATGGGATTCTTTATATGCAAAATGACTTTTAGCATATGCATTCTGTGCATATAAGCCTTATATGCAAAGTTGGCATAAATGATTTCCTTATGCAAAATGCTTTCATCTCCTATCAATGCTAGTGCACTACATTGAGATGTGTGAAGAATTTCTCCAGAGGCATCATATCTACAGTGCAATGCTTGCAAAGAAGATTGCATTGTGGCATTTCGATTTGCATAAATCCCCGGGGAGAAAGCAAAGAAAAGAGGACTTCCGGGACAGGAGACCCCCAAACATCTTGAACTTTCGGCCGTAACCATGGCGACGCCGTGCCGATTGATCCCCGGGAGGTCACGTGACGGCCCATGTGGGTCAGTGGGGGTAACGGCACAATCCAGCAGCTGCTAATATGCAAATATAGGTCTAATAAAACAACGCACAAAACCCCAGCATTCTCGATATAGCCCGGAAATGGGAATTGTGCAAATACCGTACTGCACAAGTTTGACCCTATTGTGTTCCACTTACTGTTCGTCTGCAGACATATTTGCACATGTGTCTTCCGTATACATATAGTGTATATATTCCCGGAGTATTATACGAATATATGCAACAAAACAAATTGTAATTTGCAATATATAAACTACTGCAAAGCCAAATTTATAGATTGATTTGGTATTGCTAATTGATATGGCCAGGCTATAGGAATTCACGATATACTAGAGCATGTTGATTTGAATATTTGCAACCTATTTGCATATGTGTCTTCTATGCATACTTGCATGTGTATTCTTCACACATTATGCATGCAGATGCATATGTCTTCTGCACATATATTTGCACAGATGCTTTCTGCACTCATAGTTGCATGCATCTTCTGCACACATATTTGCATATTAGTGTTTTGCATATATAGTTGTATGTGTCTTCTGCATACACATTCTCCGGTGCATATAAATATTTGCATATGTCGTATGCAAATATATTTTTATGCGTTTTCTTTTCGCACATTTCCAGGTCTTCTGCATACATATTTGCACACGTCTTCTGTACACATATTTACATAAATAATGAACATATTTTGAAATATTTTTCAGCATATGTGTATGTCTTTATCACATATAGTGATAGTGACTTTTGCATGCATATTTTCAGATGCATATTTGCACACGTCACTATTTTTTATTAATTAATCCTTGCAGATACCCCCTCGTCTCCTAGTGCTCTCTCCATTGTTGTCACAAAGTGTCATTGCATGACACTTGTCCGTATTTGTCAACTACAACTTCCTCCTAGGACACCAATATTCCCCTATCAAATAGAGAGATATGTAAATAGAGATCCTTACCACCTATGTAAATATGTAAAGGCAAAGTCGCCTTCAATGTAATTGATACAAAGGTAATTAATGTGAGACTAAAATACCCTCCTATTCCTGGTATGTCGTATTTATGCAACTTCCCTATTTGCACCTAATAAATAAAATGACGTCATTGGTCGGAAATTCTCTTTGAATATTAATATTTACAATAAACATATAGAGGTGTCGTCTGCACGAATTGTGATGATATTATCATTATGATGAACGTGTTATTGAACGAAGGTTTTATTCGTCTGCCAGTATATATGTTTTCCTTCATTGGGTTCTCCTCGTTGTCCTCTCTTCCTACGAGATAATATATACTAAAGGAAAAACTGTACAAAAATTAAATTGCACTGGGATAAGATTGATAAATTAAGAGAAACTCAGATTCTGATCGTGCAACTCAAAGTTGCTGATGGCTTGCGCCATCTGTCGGAATAAATATGAACTGATCGTTGATTTTTTATAAATTATTTCAAGAATTAATCAAATATTATTTCTTGATAAATGAAGACAAGTTAACCATGTACACGTTTCAAGGTTGTTGGTCCTCATTGCGCTGTGTAAGCTGTACCTGGCTGTATTTGGCCAATTCTTAATTCTTTTTTATATGAACGATTAATTGATATTTATTCCGATAGATGGTACAGGCCATCAGTAACTTTTAGTTGCACAATTAGGAGATCTCTTTCTCTTAATAAATATTTACACACACAAAGCTTTATTAAGACCACCGGTCTTATACAGATTCACCACAGAAGGAAAGGAATCATAGATGGAGCTCCTGTGTGTCTCTTAATAAATATATATGCTCTATTGTTGAGTAGAAACCGTACTGAAACAGTCTTATTTTTTTAACATAAACAAGGCGCCATATTCCCTCATGTTTAAATAGGCCTAACTGGCTTTTTGTTTATTATTTATGGATGAGCTTTGCTCGATGTAAGTACACTCATGGAAAAAAACTTAAGGAAGTTTTAGCATATATATCGGGATCCATACAATAACTTTGAAAGATACACTCATGGACAAAATATAGGAACGTTTTACCTTTCAGAATGTATATTGGAATTCAGACAATAACTCTGAAAGATATTACAGTGATCTTTATTGAAGACACATGAGATAACCAAGTGTATATACACTCATGGACAAAACTTAAGGAAGTTGTACCTTTCAGCATGTATATCGGGACAATAACTCTGAAAGATATTACAGTGACCTTTATTGAAGACACACGAGATAACCAAGTGTATATACACTCATGGACAAAACTTAAGGAAGTTGTACCTTTCAGCATGTATATCGGGACAATAACTCTGAAAGATATTACAGTGACTTTTATTGAAGACACACGAGATAACCAAGTGTGAACAACCTCTGTCTTCTTCAACAAAACAGACGATCGGTAACATCAAAGACTTTCCACTTCCTTAAGTTTTGTCCATGAGTGTCTATTATAAGTATTTGAGAAACAATAGGTGTGATGATGAGCTAAGACTTGAAAGCTTGATATTTTATCTTAATGCAGAAACATATTGTAATTCCACTTATTGATAAATTGTGTTTATACTTTTTTACAATTATTATAAGATTTGTATCCAAGTGTATCAGTTTGTTTGTTCATTCTACTAGTGAATTGCATTTCACGGCTAACTATTATTTCTCTGTGAAAAAATAGTACAAATTTAATATTGTACTGGGATAAGGTGCATAAGTTTGCACCACGCTGATGAGGGCCAACAGCCCGAAACGCGTCCGTGGTTAGCTTTTCTTGATTAATCAAGAATGGGTATTTGGCCAATTCTGGAATAATTAAAAATCAACGAGAATAGTTGATATTTATTCCGATAGATGGCGCAAGCCATCAGCAACTTTCAGTTGCACGATAAGGAGATGCCTTTTCCATTATATTATTTCTCTGTTTTAAGATTGCACAGCATTTGAATTACAGGGATTCCAAACGGCTACACTTATTGGACTTTCCTCTTTCAATGACACTGCCCTATTGAATCTACCAAGAAACAAACCCGCCTGGAAACACTTGGTGAACTGGATCACTAAGGCTACCAAGACCTAAACCACAGGACAGCCCGGGTAATTGGCGATCTATGGATACACTCCAGGAGCCCGGGTTCCCTTTATGTTAATACTACTGTAACAGACCCTCCAACTAAACAGAAGGGAAAGGACATAGTTGGCCAGATGGAAATCTGGTTACCTGCGCCCTCTAGTCTATAAAGAGGGAGCCAAAAGCTTCCCCATGTACACTAGGTGCAAACCCGAAGAGGCCACTCCCCAACATTTACTAAATTGCATTGGAAAGGACAAGAGATCCCTGTACAGAGAACCAAGAAGAGTTCTTGAGCTTCTTTATGAGCACAACCTCCAAGATCTTGTCTAATTTAGACTAATAAAAGGATAAGTAAAATAAATACTACTGTTCTAAGCTGTGACACTTTAAAATCTGTCACATCTAGTTGTCTGTGTGATATGTAAATAGATGGGATCCAGGTGGCCCCGACACAGTACTCGCTGTGAATATCAAGTACTTGGAGATTAAAAATATCCCCGATGTATCATACAGCTCAGTAGATGGATACTACAATTTAGTACAGTTGTACTCCACCGGTCCCAAGCCTGGATAGAGATTGGGAAGCTGTAACAAGCTCACTAAAAAACCTGGGCTCAGCTGATAGTACCCTGTAAGGACTCCAGGAATACAGGATGTACTCCATCTTAGGAGCGGCTGTACATGGTGTTCTACCGTGTTAGGGTAAAGGTTCGAGCTGCAGTGAGAACTATCAATTAATAATTTATTTTAATAAGTCCAAAAATTACATACAATTATAAGAGGCAGATGGAGCACAGTTTTTACTCCACCAGCGCCTAGAGTATTATATAATGGAAGGAACCACCGCTGGTTGTAGCGACGACGGTAAACAGCCAGCGAGATCAGGCGGTGTTCGAAAAGTGCGCGCGCAGCCCCTGGTGGCGACGTCACGTGGGAAGCACCGGCGTGGGACGTCGCCCGCTGGCTGCCTCTTATCTCATGCCCCCCCTGGAGATTGGGACTTGGGACCGATCCAACGTAGTTGCTATAACGCGGGTTCGGTTCTCGGGTTCGAGGGGATAAGGTCTGCTGATGTTGAGCTGAGTTGGGTGGGGTGGTGTACGGTGGAGGCACGAAAGGTCGTAAGAATCTGCGATTACGGCGAAGAAGGCGTCCGGCGTCGGTCCGGATGAGGTAGCTGCGACCGCGTGGAAGTTGTTCGAGAACCTCAGCAAGGAGGGTCCAATGTTTTGTGCGGTGATCCTGGACACGGACTATTGCTCCCACTTCCAAATGTGAGAGTGGCTTGGCGTTGCGATTGTATCGCTTGAGGGCTTTCTGTCTTAAGTTCTGGGCTCGTTGATCGCATTCTGAAATCCTTGTTCTCCATTCCTTGGCAAACTGACTACGGTGAAGCGGTAGCTTGGTACGTGTCGGGGCACCAAACACAATCTGCGCTGGACTTCGTCCCTCTGCTTTGGGCGTGTTTCGGAACTCCATCAAACTTTCTAAAAATGTGTCGGACTTGAGATTCCCATTGGTGGTGGTCTTGCTGATTAGGTACTTTATCGCTTTTACGGCCGCTTCGGCAAGTCCATTTGATTGAGGAAAGTGTGGAGATGAGGTGGAGTGCTCGATGTTCCAACGCTTTGTCCAACTCCGAAACTCTTGAGAGGAGAATTGGGGACCATTGTCGGATGTGAGTATCTCTGGGATGCCGTAATCTGCCATCCACTTTTGAAGGTGACGGATGACCGTGGTGGACGTGGGGGCTCTGCCACATTGCGTCACGTTGATCCAACCTGAAAAGCGGTCGACCATAACGAGATATTGGTATCCAGCGTGCGAAAAAAGGTCGCAGGAAACATGTTGAAATGGGTAGCTAGGCGGCGGGTCGGAATAGAGTGGTTCTTTCTGTTGCGAGGGTAGATAGGCTGAACACTCGGCACACGTTTTTACTACGTTCCGGATGTCATTAGTGATGCTCGGCCAAAAGACAGATTGGCCAGCGCGTCGAAGAGTCCGGTCTTGGCCTTGATGCGAAGCATGGAGTATTTTTAGCACTTCTGAGCGTAATGGTGTTGGGATGAGTAGGCGAGAGCCTAAGAAAACGAGTTCTTCGCGTACGCTTAGTTGGTGCCATACTCTCCAGTAGGGGCGAAGATCTTCGTCGAGGTCTTCTTTACGTTGAATCTTTTGAGGGATGATGTTGCGTATACGTTTGTATTCTCCATCATGCTCTGCGGCTGCTCTGATTTGTCGTATTAACGAATCCTCCATTACCCTGGATCCGTCGACCGGGTCTACTACTGCAGCGGCAATGAGAGGTGCGGGATCAGAATCAGGATGATCATCGGTATCGTAAGCGTCGGGAACTGGGGATGGGTGGCGAGAGAGCACGTCGACAACGGTATGTTTCTTTCCCGGACGCCAAACTGCCGTAATGAGGTACGAAGTCAGCTTTTCCTTTAGCCGGAGGAGCCTTGGGTTTTCTATCTCGTCCAGAGTTTTGGAGTTCAGTATGGGAATAAGGGGACGGTGGTCGACTATAAGTTCGAAATGAGATCCCATAAGAAATAACTTGCATTTCTTGGCTGCCCACACGACAGCTAATAACTCAATTTCCGTGGCGCTATACCGGGACTCTGCAGGAGTCACATGGCGGGATCCTACCTGGAGAAGTCTCCATTGACTATCAGGTTGTTGTTGATAAAGGGCATATCCTAGTCCCTGGGTCTGTGCTGCGTCCGTTTCTAGGCGGAGGGGTTGTCCTGGGGAGAACTGTGCTAGGATGCGTGAGCTGCAGAGTTCTTGAATGACTGCGTCAAAAGCTCGCTGGTGGGGGTTCTCCCAAACGAAGGCGGCTTTGGCTGACAAAAGTGATCGGATTGGCGCGGATAGCTCGGTTAGATGATGGGAAAAGGCCTCAAACTGTTGAACAAGGCCGTTAAAGGAACGCACGTCGGTCTTGTTGGTTGGTATCGGGAAATTCTTTAGAGCGGAGTACAAATGTGGAGAAGGTGTGTAACCGGAAGAATTTATACGGAAGCCGCACCAGTCGACTTCTGGCTGAGCGAATACGAACTTCTTCTGGTTGAGGGTGATTCCATGTTCCTGACACCGGGAAATGACCTGTCGAACACGTTGGACGTGTGTTTTGTAGTCTGAATCGAAGATAATGATGTCCTCTACCACTTTTTCTACGTTCTGGATTCCAAATAGGGCTTCGTCTCCACGACGGTTGTGCTCGTCTCCGGCGGAACACAATCCCATCACGTTGCGACAATAGCGGTAACTTCCCCATGGTGTGATGAAGGTGGTTAGTTTTTTACTCTTTTCATCGAGGGGGACTTGCCAATAACCGTGACGGGCATCTAGCGTGCTGAAAAACTGCATGCCTGGTGGGATGCGAGCAACAACCTCGCGGGGTACCCTGACTGGATAGGCGGGTCGTCGGACGTATTTGTTCAATCCGGTGAGGTCCACGGTTACGCGCGGTTCTGATGAGCCTTTTTTCGGGACGACTACCATAGGATGGCACCAATCGATGGCTTCGCCGACGGGTACCTGTTCGATTTTCCCTTTCGCCAACATGGTATCGAGTTGAGTTTTGACAGGGTCTCTCCAGTGAAAGGGAACGTTGTATGCCCGGTAGCGTTTGCAAGGAACGGCATCTTTAACTAGTTCGATAGACATGGGGGGTCCTTGCATGGGTTTTAACACTGTGTCGTCGAACGCTCTAGCATAATGGGTAAGGATAGACTGCTTATCGATCTCATTGGCTCTCACCGGGGTCGGCGGGAACGTTAGAACTTGTCCGTTGGTTATGGCATTGACGATCATTGAATGGGGCCAGTTATCCGGCAGAAGTCCTAAGGCTTTGCATCCGCTCTTGCTCAAGAGAGGGGCGTTCAGGTGCTTGCAGACTCCAACGGTAGTACTGTAGGTTTTCCCGTTGAGATGCAGAGCCGCGACGAACGATCCACAAGGACTTAAGCTGATGCCGTTGGCTCCTACGCAAGGGACGTTCTTCGGGTTGAGTGCAGATCGGGTCTGCTCATCCAGTAACAGGAATTCTGATTCTGGGATTAGATCCAGATCTGACCCCGGGTCCGCCAGCCAACGGATTTGGTGTAACTTATGGTTGATATCGGTCGGAATGGTTATGAGTTCGTTGCGTACTCCAGCTGCAACAACTGTGTTTGAGGGTCCTGGTTGGAACTGATTGTTTCTGGTTGCGGGTGGCGGGATATTAGGTTTGGTTGTGGGTTTCCGTTTCAGTTGTCGGCAAACCCTTCCGTAATGCCCGGTGATGCCGCATTTGTTACACTCTATGTCTTTTGCTGGGCACTGGTCACGGCGGTGTCTTGGGTTAGCCCCACATCCGGAGCAGGGGTCGTTAGGATCATAGGGTTTCTGAAAGAAACGGTTGGCCTTAGGTGAGGTTTCAGACGAGCTGGCTTGTTGATGCTTGTAGGTTGATGGTGCACGTCTGGTTGCAATGAAGGCTTCGGGGGAGGTGGTTGGGGAGGGTGAAAGAGTCGCGCCCACGGCGGTAGCACTCTCATGTGCGATACAAATTGAGAGGACTCGGTCCAGGGAGAGGTCGGAATTGTACTGCTCCGCCAGTACTTTTCGTTGGAGGTCTTTATCAAACAGGCCACATATTAACCTGTCGCGGATACGGAGTTGCTGTTGATAACCAGCAAGGGCAAACGTTTTCCCACAAGCTCTTTTTGTGCATATTGTAATACACGGGTCGCCGCATGTGCTGCACTTAAAATCCAGCTCATGTGCACACGAGTCATCAAGATGCCCTCAAGAAGGAATCGCCGACCATCCCAAACCCCTCCAGAGAACCCTGCCTCGCCGACCAGCACCGACATCCTCAGGTCCATAGCCGCACTGTTGCAGCAGATGGCTACTCGGGATCCGACACCGACAGTCCCATTAGGAGCTCCTCCTCACCACGCCACAAAAATCATCCAGCTTCCTAAACTGGCTTCCCCGGAGGAGTTAACGATGTCTTTTTTCCGCGATTGGAAACAACGTTGGAACGACTACGTGGACGCCCAACAAGTAGCCACCTTACCGCTATCCACACAGCAAGTGACTTTGCGTGCCGCCCTCCATTCCGAATGGACCATCCTTTGGCAATCAGGCCGCCTTCATATTTCTACCACCACCACCCTCGATGAAGCCGTGAATGCTCTCGAGGCCTACCTACGCAAGAAGCGAAACCCCCTCCTTGATCGGCAAGATTTTCATCGTAGGGACCAACAAACCGGAGAATCGGTGGATCGCTACAACGCAATGTCCTAACCTGGTGGTAGAAATATGAAGGCGGCCTGATTGCCAAAGGATGGTCCATTCGGAATGGAGGGCGGCACGCAAAGTCACTTGCTGTGTGGATAGCGGTAAGGTGGCTACTTGTTGGGCGTCCACGTAGTCGTTCCAACGTTGTTTCCAATCGCGGAAAAAAGACATCGTTAACTCCTCCGGGGAAGCCAGTTTAGGAAGCTGGATGATTTTTGTGGCGTGGTGAGGAGGAGCTCCTAATGGGACTGTCGGTGTCGGATCCCGAGTAGCCATCTGCTGCAACAGTGCGGCTATGGACCTGAGGATGTCGGTGCTGGTCGGCGAGGCAGGGTTCTCTGGAGGGGTTTGGGATGGTCGGCGATTCCTTCTTGAGGGCATCTTGATTACTAATTGTCACTGAGCTGTCACTTAAAAAACGGCTAAAATTAACCGAGTGTCGACTGCGCCATGTTCTACCGTGTTAGGGTAAAGGTTCGAGCTGCAGTGAGAACTATCAATTAATAATTTATTTTAATAAGTCCAAAAATTACATACAATTATAAGAGGCAGATGGAGCACAGTTTTTACTCCACCAGCGCCTAGAGTATTATATAATGGAAGGAACCACCGCTGGTTGTAGCGACGACGGTAAACAGCCAGCGAGATCAGGCGGTGTTCGAAAAGTGCGCGCGCAGCCCCTGGTGGCGACGTCACGTGGGAAGCACCGGCGTGGGACGTCGCCCGCTGGCTGCCTCTTATCTCACATGGTGTCTGTTTCTCATGTCAGACATTTCATGTTGGAGCTAAGTCGGCGGCCTGCTACTGAGTAGTGTTCCCAGTCTTAATGACAAAAGCATTCTACTTCACCCAGTAATTATGGATGTCAAATCAACGTTGATAAGATCTACTCATTCCCAGCAGACACCATCAAAAGTCTCTACAAGCTTGATACTCTGATATGATTGAGTGGAGAGAAGAAAAAGGAGTACAAATGTGAAGAAGCTATGTAATGCTTCAGGGCTTGTCTGAAAATTGCTGAGTGCCTTGAGGTATCTGGATTGGCTCTCTAGACAGAATTGTGTTGTAAGTAATGGACAGAAGATGGTATATTTATCAAGTAAAATTAATAAGCTCTTTTATCACTTTTAAAACACACGCATTTATGACTGAAGACTTCTTGCCCTTTATTCCATTTCTATTTCAATTGAAAAAGGTCCTTTTATAACAAAGTGGCTGTTTGCCCCCGAAATGCTTACCTATCCCGAGATAACGTGTCTTCTTACTTATCCCGAGATAACGTGTCTTCTTAGTTATCCCGAGTTAACCTGTCTTCTTACTTATCCCGAGTTAACCTGTCTTCTTACTTATCCCGAGGTAACGTGTCTTCTTACTTATCCCGAGGTAACGTGACTTCTTACTTATCCAGAGATAACGTGTCTTCTTAGTTATCCCGAGTTAACCTGTCTTCTTACTTATCCCGAGTTAACCTGTCTTCTTACTTATCCCGAGGTAACGTGTCTTCTTACTTATCCCGAGGTAACGTGACTTCTTACTTATCCAGAGATAACGTGTCTTCTTAGTTATCCCGAGTTAACCTGTCTTCTTACTTATCCCGAGGTAACGTGTCTTCTTACTTATCCCGAGGTAACGTGTCTTCTTACTTATCCCGAGGTAACGTGACTTCTTACTTATCCAGAGGTAACGTGTCTTCTTACTTATCCCGAGGTAACGTGTCTTCTTACTTATCCCGAGGTAACGTGTCTTCTTACTTATCCCGAGGTAACGTGTCTTCTTACTTATCCCGAGGTAACGTGTCTTCTTACTTATCCCGAGGTAACGTGACTTCTTACTTATCCCGAGATAACGTGTCTTCTTAGTTATCCCGAGGTAACCTGTCTTCTTACTTATCCCGAGGTAACATGTCTTCTTACTTATCCAGAGGTAACGTGTCTTCTTACTTATCCCGGGGTAACGTGTCTTCTTACTTATCCCGAGGTAACGTGTCTTCTTACTTATCCCGAGGTGACGTGTCTTCTTACTTATCCCGAGGTAACGTGCCTTCTTACTTATCCAGAGGTAACGTGTCTTCTTACTTATCCCGGGGTAACGTGTCTTCTTACTTATCCCGAGGTAACCTGTCTTCTTACTTATCCCGAGGTAACGTGACTTCTTACTTATCCCGAGGTAACCTGTCTTCTTACTTATCCCGAGGTAACGTGACTTCTTACTTATCCAGAGGTAACGTGTCTTCTTACTTATCCCGAGGTAACCTGTCTTCTTACTTATCCCGAGGTAACCTGTCTTCTTATTTATCCCGAGGTAACCTGTCTTCTTACTTATCCCGGGGTAACGTGTCTTCTTACTTATCCAGAGGTAACGTGTCTCCTTACTTATCCCGGGGTAACGTGTCTTCTTACTTATCCCGAGGTAACCTGTCTTCTTACTTATCCCGAGGTAACCTGTCTTCTTACTTATCCCGGGGTAACGTGTCTTCTTACTTATCCAGAGGTAACGTGTCTTCTTACTTATCCCGGGGTAACGTGTCTTCTTACTTATCCCGAGGTAACCTGTCTTCTTACTTATCCCGAGGTAACGTGACTTCTTACTTATCCAGAGGTAACCTGTCTTCTTAATTATCCAGAGGTAACCTGTCTTCTTACTTATCCAGAGGTAACGTGTCTTCTTACTTATCCCGAGGTAACGTGTCTTCTTACTTATCCCGGGGTAACGTGTCTTCTTACTTATCCCGAGGTAACCTGTCTTCTTACTTATCCCGAGGTAACGTGTCTTCTTAATTATCCAGAGGTAACCTGTCTTCTTACTTATCCAGAGGTAACGTGTCTTCTTACTTATCCAGAGGTAACGTGTCTTCTTACTTATCCCGGGGTAACGTGTCTTCTTACTTATCCCGAGGTAACCTGTCTTCTTAATTATCCCGAGGTAACCTGTCTTCTTACTTATCCAGAGGTAACGTGTCTTCTTACTTATCCAGAGGTAACGTGTCTTCTTACTTATCCCGGGGTAACGTGTCTTCTTACTTATCCCGAGGTAACCTGTCTTCTTACTTATCCCGAGGTAACGTGCCTTCTTAATTATCCAGAGGTAACCTGTCTTCTTAATTATCCCGAGGTAACCTGTCTTCTTACTTATCCAGAGGTAACGTGTCTTCTTACTTATCCAGAGGTAACGTGTCTTCTTACTTATCCCGGGGTAACGTGTCTTCTTACTTATCCCGAGGTAACCTGTCTTCTTACTTATCCCGAGGTAACGTGACTTCTTACTTATCCAGAGGTAACCTGTCTTCTTAATTATCCAGAGGTAACCTGTCTTCTTACTTATCCAGAGGTAACGTGTCTTCTTACTTATCCCGAGGTAACGTGTCTTCTTACTTATCCCGGGGTAACGTGTCTTCTTACTTATCCCGAGGTAACCTGTCTTCTTACTTATCCAGAGGTAACGTGTCTTCTTACTTATCCAGAGGTAACGTGTCTTCTTACTTATCCCGGGGTAACCTGTCTTCTTACTTATCCCGAGGTAACCTGTCTTCTTACTTATCCCGGGGTAACGTGTCTTCTTACTTATCCCGAGGTAACCTGTCTTCTTACTTATCCAGAGGTAACGTGTCTTCTTACTTATCCAGAGGTAACGTGTCTTCTTACTTATCCAGAGGTAACGTGTCTTCTTACTTATCCAGAGGTAACGTGTCTTCTTACTTATCCCGGGGTAACGTGTCTTCTTACTTATCCCGAGGTAACCTGTCTTCTTACTTATCCCGAGGTAACCTGTCTTCTTACTTATCCAGAGGTAACGTGTCTTCTTACTTATCCAGAGGTAACGTGTCTTCTTACTTATCCCGGGGTAACGTGTCTTCTTACTTATCCCGAGGTAACCTGTCTTCTTACTTATCCCGGGGTAACGTGTCTTCTTACTTATCCCGGGGTAACGTGTCTTCTTACTTATCCCGAGGTAACCTGTCTTCTTACTTATCCAGAGGTAACGTGTCTTCTTACTTATCCAGAGGTAACGTGTCTTCTTACTTATCCCGGGGTAACGTGTCTTCTTACTTATCCCGAGGGTAACCTGTCTTCTTACTTATCCCGAGGTAACGTGCCTTCTTAATTATCCAGAGGTAACGTGTCTTCTTACTTATCCCGAGGTAACGTGCCTTCTTAATTATCCAGAGGTAACGTGTCTTCTTACTTATCCCGAGGTAACGTGCCTTCTTAATTATCCAGAGGTAACGTGACTTCTTACTTATCCAGAGGTAACCTGTCTTCTTACTTATCCCGAGGTAACGTGACTTCTTACTTATCCAGAGGTAACCTGTCTTCTTAATTATCCAGAGGTAACCTGTCTTCTTAATTATCCAGAGGTAACGTGCCTTCTTAATTATCCCGAGGTAACCTGTCTTCTTACTTATCCCGAGGTAACGTGTCTTCTTACTTATCCCGGTGTAAAAAAATTGTTTTACAAGTTTACAATGTACATAATTAAAATAAAGGACGTGTGTTGTCTATCAAGGGATAAAAAGTCACATCGCACAGAAGTATAAAGAACGCTCCGGACAAAGTTCATCGAGTCAAATGTCAAAGAACAACAGATGGGCCTAATTGGTTAATTAACTTTTTTAAAGTTAATTTGAAATCTCTGTCGCTAAATTAATTATGTATATCAAATTAGAGATCTGACAAACAAATAAGATCAGCCATCTTATAGCTTAAAATTCAGGGGATTGTTTGTTTTCCATTGTTGGAAAACACTCTCTTTCTTTAGAAATCTAGTTGTTCTATTATAGGAATAAAGTTACAAGTGTTCGATGTACCTTTCACCATGTATATCGGGACAATAACTCTGAAAGATATTACAGTGACCTTTATTGAAGACACACGAGATAACCAAGTGTATATACACTCATGGACAAAACTTAAGGAAGTTGTACCTTTTACCATGTATATCGGGACAATAACTCTGAAAGATATTACAGTGACCTTTATTGAAGACACACGAGATAACCAAGTGTATATACAATCATGGACAAAACTTAAGGAAGTTGTACCTTTTACCATGTATATCGGGACAATAACTCTGAAATATATTACAGTGACCTTTATTGAAGACACACCAGATAACCAAGTGTATATACACTCATGGACAAAACTTAAGGAAGTTGTACCTTTCAGCATGTATATCGGGACAATAACTCTGAAATATATTACAGTGACCTTTATTGAAGACACACGAGATAACCAAGTGTATATACACTCATGGACAAAACTTAAGGAAGTTGTACCTTTTACCATGTATATCGGGACAATAACTATGAAAGATATTACAGTGACCTTTATTGAAGACACACGAGATAACCAAGTGTATATACACTCATGGACAAAACTTAAGGAAATTGTACCTTTTACCATGTATATCGGGACAATAACTATGAAAGATATTACAGTGACCTTTATTGAAGACACACGAGATAACCAAGTGTATATACACTCATGGACAAAACTTAAGGAAATTGTACCTTTTACCATGTATATCGGGACAATAACTATGAAAGATATTACAGTGACCTTTATTGAAGATACACGAGATAACCAAGTGTATATACACTCATGGACAGAACTTAAGGAAGTTGAACCTTTCAGCATGTATATCGGGACAATAACTCTGAAAGATATTACAAATACCTCTATTGAAGACACACGAGATAACCAAGTGTATATACACTCATGGACAAACTTAAGGAAATTGTACCTTTTACCATGTATATCGGGACAATAACTATGAAAGATATTACAGTGACCTTTATTGAAGACACACGAGATAACCAAGTGTATATACACTCATGGACAAAACTTAAGGAAATTGTACCTTTTACCATGTATATCGGGACAATAACTATGAAAGATATTACAGTGACCTTTATTGAAGATACACGAGATAACCAAGTGTATATACACTCATGGACAGAACTTAAGGAAGTTGTACCTTTCAGCATGTATATCGGGACAATAACTCTGAAAGATATTACAATTACCTCTATTGAAGACACACGAGATAACCAAGTGTATATACACTCATGGACAAAATTAAGGAAATTGTACCTTTTACCATGTATATCGGGACAATAACTATGAAAGATATTACAGTGACCTTTATTGAAGACACACGAGATAACCAAGTGTATATACACTCATGGACAAAACTTAAGGAAATTGTACCTTTTACCATGTATATCGGGACAATAACTATGAAAGATATTACAGTGACCTTTATTGAAGATACACGAGATAACCAAGTGTATATACACTCATGGACAGAACTTAAGGAAGTTGTACCTTTCAGCATGTATATCGGGACAATAACTCTGAAATATATTACAGTGACCTTTATTGAAGACACACGAGATAACCAAGTGTATATACACTCATGGACAAAACTTGAGGAAGTTGTATCTTTTAGCATGTATATCGGGACAATAATTCTGAAAGATATTAGAGTGATCTTTATTGAAGACACACGAGATAACCAAGTGTATATACACTCATGGACAAAACTTGAGGAAGTTGTACCTTTTAGCATGTATATCGGGACAATAACTCTGGAAGATATTACAGTGAACTTTATTGAAGACACACGAGATAACCAAGTGTATATACACTCATGGACAAAACTTAAGGAAGTTGTACCTTTCAGCATGTATATCGGGACAATAACTCTGAAATATATTACAGTGACCTTTATTGAAGACACACGAGATAACCAAGTGTATATACACTCATGGACAAAACTTAAGGAAGTTGTACCTTTCAGCATGTATATCGGGACAATAACTCTGAAATATATTACAGTGACCTTTATTGAAGACACACGAGATAACCAAGTGTATATACACTCATGGACAAAACTTAAGGAAGTTGTACCTTTCAGCATGTATATCGGGACAATAACCAGAAAGATATTACAGTGACCTTTATTGAAGACACACGAGATAACCAAGTGTATATACACTCTTGGACAAAACTTAAGGAAGTTGTACCTTTCAGCATGTATATCGGGACAATAACTCTGAAATATATTACAGTGACCTTTATTGAAGACACACGAGATAACCAAGTGTATATACACTCTTGGCCAAAACTTAAGGAAGTTGTACCTTTCAGCATGTATATCGGGACAATAACTCTGAAATATATTACAGTGACCTTTATTGAAGACACACGAGATAACCAAGTGTATATACACTCATGGACAAAACTTAAGGAAGTTGTACCTTTCAGCATGTATATCAGGACAATAACTCTGGAAGATATTACAGTGACCTTTATTGAAGACACACGAGATAACCAAGTGTATATATACTCATGGACAAAACTTAAGGAAGTTGTACCTTTCAGCATTTTATCGGGACAATAACTTTGAAATTTATTACAGTGACCTTTATTGAAGACACACGAGATAACCAAATGTATATACAGTCATGGATAAAACTTAAGGAAGTTGTACCTTTTAGCATATATATTGGGATTCAGACAATAACTCTGAAAGATATTATAGTGACCATTATTGAAGAAAAACGAGTTAACCAAGTATAAACAACATCTGTTTCCTTAAAAAAAATATATATATATAGCCGACCGGCGACATCAAAAACTTTCCACTTTCTTAAGTTTTGTTCATGAGTGTATACACTCTAAGTATAAGTATATATATATATTAATAAATTAATGGAAATATATATGTTGTAATGTGTGAGGTAAACACACACTGTTGCGTTAGTCTCCTCATCCAAAATGCAGTCATAGGCCAGTAGTAAGAGCGCACTAGCGTGAAGATAAATCCACACGTACAGAAGCATGGTTAGCTCGGTTTAGAGAACAGCACCCAGGAAGGTGAGACGGACAAAGCGAAATTTCATCGGGCAACATGGCGACCTAAACTACACCTGACTCCTGAATATTCTGATCTGTGGGATCAGAAAAAAAAAACCCAACTTATATACAAATATAGATGGGAATTTTTCCGGGAGGATATTGATCTAAAGAGACAAGGGTCGCCTCTCCCGTCAAAATAGACGTCAATAAAGTCCGCCCTAGGCTGACGAGGGCTATTAGCCCGAAACCATGGTCACTAGGTGGACGCTTTTCAGTTTGCCAAAGTTGGTGTTGTGGCTTTGTCACCGACCCGAGGCCGCTATTTTGCGGCGACGGTCAATATATGACGTCTGGTTTTGACGTCTATTTTGACGTGAGGCGACCCTTGTCTCTTTAGATTATATGCAAATGTTAACGTTAATGAGGGCGAACTCTGTTGTCTTTTGTATCCAATCAAGAACTGACATGACCTATATTTTCACATACTCCCTGAATTGCTTGGGCAATGTTTACGACTTTCTCCGGGATCCGCCCTTTCCTTTCCGGGTGTTTCTTTTATTGACGCTATTTTAAAGTTACATCACGTACATGGTGTTTCTATTCACAACATATAAATAAATACGACAATTACACCCATGGAATAACACTTAAGTAAGATGTACTTTTTAACATGTATATCGGGATTCATACAATAACTCTGAAAGATATTACAGCAAACTTTATTGAAGACACATGAAATAACCAATTTTGCTTATGTCTCTTTCAAAAAAAAAAAAAACAGACGACCGGCGACATCAAATATTTTCCACTTCCTCAATTTTTATCTCTATGAGTGTAGAATGTATTGCCACTATAAGAAACAGATGGAATATCACAAAGCTGGCCATTAATGTTTAAGCTATTATTTGAAACTTTTTTTTTCTAAAAAAAAAAAACGAAAAATGTGTCCTCGCATCTATATATTAATAATTATTTAGACTTTTTTTCGCATCCAAAATTTAGTAATTCATTACATAAGAAGTGAGAAGTGAGATTTAGAGTCAAATTCAATGTCTTCAATTCCTTCCACACTTTCTATGTTTGCATATATCTCTTACATTCCTAAAAAAAAAAGTTGCATAATATCCTTTAAAAACCTTTGCCGGGAATTTCTAAAAAGTCCCGGATATACACCCATACCTCGCTTTGCGTCGGGGTTACGTTCCAAAAAAACACGACGCAAATTGAAACGACGCAAAGTGAAAATATGTGAAGGCGCAATCAAAAACAAAGGTGTTGCCATATTTTAGGGAAAAAAAAATTAAAATTAAAGACTCGAATCCAAAACAACGCAACTTCGAAATCTAACGACGCACAGTGAAAATCAGTAAAAATTAAGCAGCGACGCAAAACGAAACGACGCAAAGCGAGGTATTGGTGTATAGTAAAGCGGTATTGTAGTTTAAACTGGCGTAACCGATATGAGGGTTCACCACTGATGAGGGGGAGCAGTAACATGCATGCTAGCAAACCTGGTCTCAGCTGGCCCGGCTGATAGTACTCTGTAAGGGCTCCAGGGATACAGGATGAGCAGCGTTTGTACTCCATGTTAAGAGCAGCTGCACATGGTGTCTGTTACTCATGTCAGAGGCGGCCATTTCTTTCGGAGCTAAGTCGGCCTGCTACTGAGTAGTGCTCCCAGTCTTAATGACAATGTCAGACACATTCTACCTCACCCAGTGTGGAGATAAGAAAGATGAAGAAGAAGAAGACCACTGATGAGCCAGGCCCTCCAATATTTTTTTACATCGCAATAAAGATAGTAGGAAGTTGTTTTTATTTGAAATAGAAATATTTGCTTTAAATTGTTCCAATTTTTGTCTACAGATGGCGCACCTTCTATTTATGAATAGACGTGCAGGGGACCACCGACAATGGAACACCGAGATTGCCCGTCGTTTGCACGTTTTTATGTAAAATTGAAACATGTCTGTGAGAGTAGTGATTCAAGTTTTCTCTTTGATCGAGGGAAATTCGTTTTTGATCATGAAACATCGGATAAGAGACACATTTGTACCATCGCCAACTATGTAATGTACAAATTCTGGATAAGCCTCGATTTCAACTATGACTATAACATGGAGTTTGACTCACTTTTAGAGGCTCATGTCTAATGTATGGAGTTAATATCTCAATGTCTTTACTTGCTAAACTGAAACTTTGACTCATGTAAAACTTACTACATGTATATAGCCATTGATCTTATGTAAATACCACTATGTAAATAATGCTCTATGTAGTTAATGTCTGAATAAACAGTTTTAAAACTTTATGAATAGAGATCGTCTTGGGTGGAGTAATGATTGGAAATACAATCCACACCATATAAACAAGGTTACATAGTTGCATAATGTCAATAAAACATAATGCAGCAATATTTTATCTTTCCCATTTTTGTAAAATTATTTATTTAATTCTTTTATAAAATCTGAGCAATAGTTACCCAGAATTTATTTGAAAAAGTAAAAAGAAATATCAGGTTAAAAGTTTCTTTTAATTTTGAATTTGCAAGCTTCCAATGTTGAAGAGCAGTATATTTGCTCGAAAGCTTGTAAATTCAAAATTAAAATAAACTTTTGATCTGATATTTATTTTATAAAATCATCACTTGGAAGATTGGACGTGACAATAGTAACGGAAGCTAAGACCTCTCTGAACCAGATTACACTCTTCAATAAAATAAATAGATAAACTATTCTATTATCAAAATTCGGAACTATTTTAAAGGCGTAAGATTATTTTTGAAATTAAACAATTTCTACTGCCCTTACTGCAATGGAAAAATTAATGGGATGGGCCTGGCTCATCAGTGGTGAACCCTCCCAGCGGTTTCGCCAGTTTAATCTACCATACCGCTGTTATATTGCATTTTTTCGATCTTCCTTTTATAGTGATACTGTTGATAGACTCTTGGAATGGGTATTTTAGAAGAACTATGGACATAAGCTTTGAGGACAGCAGAATTATATATAATTATAAATATATAATATGCTTCAAGCAATCGCTCTTCCGCAAATATCAAATTGTGTCTTTTATTAGAACATTTATAATATGATGCACTAGAGCGCCATCTGTTATCAAACTATTCTGTTTATTAGATAATAAAAGACATATATTGGATTTTTAAAAATATTTATTTTGCCAATATTTCGGCTGGCTGAACGCCAACCTTTATCGAGGCATTACATTTTTGTATACATTTTGTAATGCCTCGATAAAGGTTGGCGTTCAGCCAGCCGAAATATTGGCAAAATAAATATATTTTTAAATCCAATATATGCCTTTTATTATCTAATGAATTAAGTATGGATTGCTCTCTTTCAAAACTATTCTGTGTAAATTAAATCATCCAATACAGTATTAGAGCTCTAAAGAAGTGGTCTGGTGGATTAAATTGGCGAAACTGCTGGGAGGGTTCACCACTGATGAGCCAAGCCCTCTAAATATTGTTTCATCGCAGTAAGGACAGTAGAAGTTTGATTAATATGTGAAGGAAACATTCACGTCTTAATGTTTTTATTTTCTCAAGGTAATAAGACCAAATTCAAATAAATAAATAGTGTGTGACGTTTCGGTAACAACACTGTTACTGAAACGTCACACACTATTTATTTATTTGAATTTGGTCTTATTATCTTGTGTTTATTTATTAAATTTATTATTAGATATAAAAGATTCTTCTTAGTTAAATATGTAGCGATTTAACAAAATGAAAGAAGACAAGTTTCTTTAATCATTTAACGACGCAAGCTTTCGGGCAAAAACCCTTCAACAGGCAAGCTAAAGCATAAATACGACACTATGAACGTAGATACTAATGGCTGAAGTGAATATACATACACATATTATTTACATATTAGTATTCCCGTCATAGTGTCGTATTTATGCTTCAGCTTGCCTGTTGAAGGGTTTTTACCCGAAAGCTTGCGTCGTTATATGATTAAAGTACCTTGTCTTCTTTCATTTTATTAAATCGCTACATAAATTTATTCTATTTATAAAATTTTATATAAGATATTATATATATATATATATATGTCGTACCACAGTTTAAAATAAGAGGTTATAATATATATATAAAATATTTAATTGTGCCTTATGATATTCTGTATATTTATGTGGCTCGTTATTACTTTATATTATTATTTTTTTATTTGTTCTTTATAAAGGAAACTCTCTCAAAGAATTTAATCAATAGGGGAGTGAAGAAACAAACTTTAACGAGGAGCCCATTAAACAAAACCACCCAATATAACAATATATCTTAGTGAAATAAATAAAAATGATAAATAACGGAGATTTATTTATCCTCTTTATATATATTTTAAAGCAGACGAAAGATTGGTAGAAGTTGATATATCAAAAAGCACCAAGTAAATAAATAAAAAAATAAGAGAGAGATAGATATAGATAAATAAAAAAATAAATAAAGGTAAATAAATGCAGTGTGACCGACCCAATAAGAGGAAATCCAGCAACGTGACCAAAAGATTCCCGCCATTAATCTTGGACCAAAAGATAAAAATTGAAAGTCGGCTGACGTGCTCGGCCAGAAATGGCGCCATTTGAATTCCGCGCAGACGAACAAACCTAACGAACCCTCGGCAGCACGTCCTGCCTAGCCTAGCGTGCTGTGAATCTGGCGACGCTGGGCAGCACTCCAATCAATCCGGCAACACTGTAGCAGCATCCTTCTTCAGTGTTTGGACATTTATGCAACTCAACATCCAATAGTCCGTCCATTCACTTTCTATTGTTTTATAAGCCTAAACGTACCAAAAGATATTTAACGTAGTTATTTCCATATAATTAACAGCTTTGAATATCGTTTTGAGAATGGATCTATAATAAATCAATTAATATCTTCATCTTCTTTCCTATCTCCTCTCAATCATATCAGGGTATCAAGATTATAGAGCTTGCGATGATGTCTGCTGGGGATGACTAGAGCTAATCAATGGATGAGTCAATACAGTCTATGATGTGGTGTGGGGGTAGAGGTTGAGAATTTCAAGTATATTTATTATCCAGTGACATCTGGACACATAGATATAGCTATACGGGACATCCAGTGACATCTGGACACATAGATATAGCTGTATGGGACATCCAGTGACATCTGGACACATAGATATAGCTGTACGGGACATCCAGTGACATCTGGACACATAGATATAGCTGTATGGGACATCCAGTGACATCTGGACACATGGATATAGCTGTACGGGACATCCAGTGACATCTGGACATATAGATGTCACTGGATGTCCCGTACAGCTATATCCATGTGTCCAGATGTCACTGGATGTCCCGTACAGCTATATCTATGTGTCCTGATGTCACTGGATGTCCCGTACAGCTATATCCATGTGTCCAGATGTCACTGGATGTCCCGTACAGCTATATCTTAGTGTCCTGATGTCACTGTACAGCTATATCTACGTGTCCAGATGTCACTGGATGTCCCGTACAGCTATATCCATGTGTCCAGATGTCACTGGATGTCCCGTACAGCTATATCTATGTGTCCAGATGTCACTGGATGTCCCGTACAGCTATATCTACGTGTCCAGATGTCACTGGATGTCCCGTACAGCTATATCTGGACATATAGATATAGCTGTACGGGACATCCAGTGACATCTGGACACATAGATATAGCTGTACGGGACATCCAGTGACATCTGGACACATGGATATAGCTGTACGGGACATCCAGTGACATCTGGACACATAGATATAGCTGTACAGTGACATCAGGACACATAGATATAGCTGTACGGGACATCCAGTGACATCTGGACACATAGATATAGCTGTACGGGACATCCAGTGACATCAGGACACTAAGATATAGCTGTACGGGACATCCAGTGACATCTGGACACATGGATATAGCTGTACGGGACATCCAGTGACATCTGGACACATAGATATAGCTGTACGGGACATCCAGTGACATCAGGACACATAGATATAGCTGTACGGGACATCCAGTGACATCTGGACACATAGATATAGCTGTACGGGACATCCAGTGACATCAGGACACTAAGATATAGCTGTACGGGACATCCAGTGACATCTGGACACATAGATATAGCTGTACGGGACATCCAGTGACATCTGGACACATAGATATAGCTGTACGGGACATCCAGTGACATCAGGACACTAAGATATAGCTGTACGGGACATCCAGTGACATCTGGACACATGGATATAGCTGTACGGGACATCCAGTGACATCTGTACACGTAGATATAGCTGTACGGGACATCAGGACACATAGATATAGCTGTACGGGACATCCAGTGACATCAGGACACATAGATATAGCTGTACAGTGACATCAGGACACATAGATATAGCTGTACGGGACATCCAGTGACATCAGGACACATAGATATAGCTGTACGGGACATCCAGTGACATCAGGACACATAGATATAGCTGTACGGGACATCCAGTGACATCTGTACACGTAGATATAGCTGTACGGGACATCCAGTGACATCTGGACACATAGATATAGCTGTACGGGACATCCAGTGACATCTGGATACATAGATATAGCTGTACGGGACATCCAGTGACATCTGGACACATAGATATAGCTGTACGGGACATCCAGTGACATCAAGACACATAGATATAGCTGTACGGGACATCCAGTGACATCTGGACACATAGATATAGCTGTACAGTGACATCAGGACACATAGATATAGCTGTACAGTGACATCAGGACACATAGATATAGCTGTACGGGACATCCAGTGACATCAGGACACATAGATATAGCTGTTCAGTGACATCAGGACACATAGATATAGCTGTACGGGACATCCAGTGACATCAGGACACATAGATATAGCTGTACGGGACATCCAGTGACATCAGGACACATAGATATAGTTGTACAGTGACATCAGGACACATAGATATAGCTGTACGGGACATCTAGTGACATCAGGACACATAGATATAGCTGTACAGTGACATCAGGACACATAGATATAGCTGTTCAGTGACATCTGGACACATAGATATAGCTGTACAGTGACATCTGGACACATAGATATAGCTGTACGGGACATCCAGTGACATCTGGACACATAGATATAGCTGTACAGTGACATCAGGACACATAGATATAGCTGTACAGTACATCAGGACACATAGATATAGCTGTACAGTGACATCAGGACACATAGATATAGCTGTACAGTGACATCTGGACACATAGATATAGCTGTACAGTGACATCTGGACACATAGATATAGCTGTTCAGTGACATCAGGACACATAGATATAGCTGTACAGTGACATCAGGACACATAGATATAGCTGTACAGTGACATCTGGACACATAGATATAGCTGTTCAGTGACATCTGGACACATAGATATAGCTGTTCAGTGACATCAGGACACATAGATATAGCTGTTCAGTGACATCTGGACACATAGATATAGCTGTTCAGTGACATCAGGACACATAGATATAGCTGTACAGTGACATCAGGACACATAGATATAGCTGTTCAGTGACATCAGGACACATAGATATAGCTGTTCAGTGACATCTGGACACATAGATATAGCTGTTCAGTGACATCTGGACACATAGATATAGCTGTTCAGTGACATCTGGACACATAGATATAGCTGTTCAGTGACATCAGGACACATAGATATAGCTGTACAGTGACATCAGGACACATAGATATAGCTGTTCAGTGACATCAGGACACATAGATATAGCTGTACAGTGACATCAGGACACATAGATATAGCTGTTCAGTGACATCAGGACACATAGATATAGCTGTTCAGTGACATCAGGACACATAGATATAGCTGTACAGTGACATCAGGACACATAGATATAGCTGTTCAGTGACATCAGGACACATAGATATAGCTGTTCAGTGACATCAGGACACATAGATATAGCTGTTCAGTGACATCAGGACACATAGATATAGCTGTACAGTGACATCTGGACACATAGATATAGCTGTACAGTGACATCAGGACACAAAGATATAGCTGTTCAGTGACATCTGGACGCATAGATATAGCTGTTCAGTGACATCTGGACACATAGATATAGCTGTACAGTGACATCTGGACACATAGACATAGCTGGTACAGTGACATCAGGACACATGAAACAAAGACACAGCTGTTCGGGTCAAGACATCCATTACAACACGACCACAGACATGACATCACGACACAAACACTTGAAGGACATTATTCGTTCCCAAAATAAACAAAAAACGGCGAGCGAGGCCTTTTCCTCCCTGGCAACTTGCCGCATGACGTCGTCCTTGATTTCCTCCCAGCCATTCTGTGTCTTGTACACCACACGATGACATCCCAGCCTCATTTAAGATTGAAGACTCATTAATTCTTATCAAGACTGTCCGATATTTCGATCATTCACCATCCTCCTTTTTCAGGCAGGAAACAGCTTCCTCCCAACTTGAAAAGGGCGTCAGTTTGTCGTCTTCATATAAAAAAGGCTTAAAGGCTGATAATTAACTCTAGGCTCATTGAAAGACACAGTCGTTCTGACATTGAAGATAGAAAATAACAACAAAATCTACCCCACTTGTCCCAAATGTAACTTGGTACCTGCAGCTACAGAACACATTGCATTAGATGTACTAAACAGGACCTTTGGGAGAGGCTGCTGCTTAATATCAAACAGCTTGAGGAACATGAAATCTTGGAATTTGTGTATTATTTGTACAAGGGGATAAGAAAACAATACAGTTGTTACACCGCAGCACGTCGAGATGACGTCCCAGACTCCCCGAAGAAGGTCACCATACTACAATGACGTAAACCCTCGACCAATCAAACGTTGTTTACTTATCCTTATCTCCAGGTTGGGTACACGTGGCGACTCCTATCAGCGGTGAGATAGCAGAGGTAAAATATTTCCTCTACTCGAGGAGGATTAAAATAGAGCTTCTATCTTATCCCAGATATGACGTCACATCGCACCACTGCGCCAACTGACGTGAGAACACCGGCTGACGTCGGTCGTTGAGGCGGATATAGGAGACTTGAATTCCTTCCTTGTGTTGGGATTGATTCACAAACCATTGAATCCAATAATAACAAAAAAAATCCTACCGGAATCTATGTTGGAAAAGAGAACGATATTCTTTTAAATAAAGATGGAAATTTTGCCGGGAGACCATAGTTCTATAAAAGCATAGATCGCCTTTTCAATGCGTCTCTCATATGACTTCTAGTTTTGACCGTATTTGGATGGGAGAGGTGCCCTATGCGCTTTTATATTCTTTTAAATATTTAGGGAACAAAAGCTATCTTTATTAGGTCATCTAAACATCGTTACAGCTTTTAAATGTTAGTGAGGGAGAGGATACAATTGAAATCAATACCTACATAAAATTTATATATATTGTATTTTGCCTTAACACGACGTAATTCAACCTTTTCCTTGTCGAAGATGAAGTTAAGAGAGCTGAACCTGTATAGGGGTCGATTCTTTGGCTTTGTTGATAAAACGTTTCACAGCTGGACAATCGAGGTAGCGGTGTTGAATATCAGGCAGTCCTTGGCAATTAAATATTTAATTATTTATTTGTCATTATAATGACCTTGTTGAGGTGTTTAATCCCGAATTTTCAACTATTTACCCCGCGAGTAGAAGAAAGACATAAAAAGAGGCGGTACATCTTCAGGAAGCAGGGACCCATGGGACCTGACTGGGTGACCCATATCGATCTCTTCGACCGATCAACTATTGATTTCTGAGCAGACGTGAGCCCTCACCGTCGTCTTCTGTTATTTAAGATCTGTGCTGTAAAATCATACCGTTAATTGTTATTATTTATTGTTCTTTCTTCAATAAAGATACATTTGTGCAATCACTGAATGTAAGGATGACAAATCTATATTGACATGTATTTGCATATTAGTGGTGAACCCTTCCAACGAGTGTAATATTCAAATCAAGCTAGAGTATGCCACTCCTGTGTATATTCATGGCTTGTAGGATATTCAAATGCTTCCTTCACTGCTTCCTTCCCTGCGAATACTGCTTCCTTTCCTGCGAATACTGCCTCCTTCCCTGCGAATACTGCCTCCTTCCCTGCGAATACTGCTGACTTCCCTGCGAATACTGATTCCTTCCCTGCGAATACTGCTGCCTTCCCTGCGAATGCTGCTTCCTTCCCTGCGAATACTACTCCCTTCCCTGCGAATACTGCTGACTTCCCTGCGAATACTGCTTCCTTCCCTGCGAATACTGCTTCCTTCCCTGCGAATACTGCTGACTTCCCTGCGAATACTGCCTCCTTCCCTGCGAATACTGCTTCCTTCCCTGCGAATACTGCTGCCTTCCCTGCGAATACTGCTTCCTTCCCTGCGAATACTGCTTCCTTCCCTGCGAATACTGCTTCCTTCCCTGCGAATACTGCTGACTTCCCTGCGAATACTGCTTCCTTCCCTGCGAATACTGCTTCCTTCCCTGCGAATACTGCTGACTTCCCTGCGAATACTGCCTCCTTCCCTGCGAATACTGCTTCCTTCCCTGCGAATACTGCTGACTTCCCTGCGAATACTGCTTCCTTCCCTGCGAATACTGCTGCCTTCCCTGCGAATACTGCTGCCTTCCCAGCGAATACTGCTGACTTCCCTGCGAATACTGCTTCCATCCCTGCGAATACTGCTGCCTTCCCTGCGAATACTGCTGCCTTCCCAGCGAATCCTGATTCCTTCCCTGCGAATACTTGTGACTTCCCTGCGAATACTGCTTCCTTCCCTGCCAATACTGATGACTTCCCTGCGAATACTGCTGCCTTCCCTGCGAATACTGCCTGACATTGGTGTTCTGTCTGACATAGACGTGTAGCTGTGGACAGACCAAACGAGAAAGATGATCCAGCGTGTCAGCTGGAACTATCAAAATCCATTCTAGAACGCCCACGCCTAGCAACTGTTGTCATGGCGACATGCGGGCTGCGGACATCTCTACACTGTCTTGTACTGGTGTTGGTACACCTTGCTGGACCTCTGTACTGGTGTTGGTACACCTTGCTGGACCTCTGTACTGGTGTTGGTACACCTTGCTGGACCTCTGTACTGGTGTTGGTACACCTTGCTGGACCTATGTACTGGTGTTGGTACACCTTGCTGGACCTCTGTACTGGTGTTGGTACACCTTGCTGGACCTATATACTGGTGTTGGTACACCTTGCTGGACCTCTGTACTGGTGTTGGTACACCTTGCTGGACCTATGTACTGGTGTTGGTACACCTTGCTGGACCTCTGTACTGGTGTTGGTACACCTAGCTGGACCTATATACTGGTGTTGGTACACCTTGCTGGACCTCTGTACTGGTGTTGCTACACCTTGCTGGACCTCTGTACTGGTGTTGGTACAGCTTGCTGGACCTCTGTACTGGTGTTGGTACAGCTTGCTGGACCTCTGTACTGGTGTTGGTACAGCTTGCTGGACCTCTGTACTGGTGTTGGTACACCTTGCTGGATCTCTGTACTGGTGTTGGTACACCTTGCTGGACCTCTGTACTGGTGTTGGTACACCTTGCTGGACCTCTGTACTGGTGTTGGTACACCTTGCTGAACCTCTGTACTGGTGTTGGTACACCTTGCTGGACCTCTGTACTGGTGTTGGTACAGCTTGCTGAACCTCTGTACTGGTGTTGGTACACCTTGCTGGACCTCTGTACTGGTGTTGGTACACCTTGCTGGACCTCTGTACTGGTGTTGGTACACCTTGCTGGACCTCTGTACTGGTGTTGGTACACCTTGCTGGACCTCTGTACTGGTGTTGGTACACCTTGCTGGACCTTTGTACTGGTGGTGGTACATCTAGCTGGACCTCTGTACTGGTGGTTGGTACAGCTTGCTGGACCTCTGTACTGGTGTTGGTACACCTTGCTGGACCTCTGTACTGGTGTTGGTACACCTTGCTGGACCTCTGTACTGGTGTTGGTACACCTTGCTGGACCTCTGTACTGGTGTTGGTACACCTTGCTGGACCTCTGTACTGGTGTTGGTACAACTTGCTGGACCTTTGTACTGGTGGTGGTACATCTAGCTGGACCTCTGTACTGGTGTTGGTACACCTTGCTGGACCTCTGTACTGGTGTTGGTACACCTTGCTGGACCTTTGTACTGGTGTTGGTACACCTTGCTGGACCTATGTACTGGTGTTGGTACACCTTGCTGGACCTCTGTACTGGTGTTGGTACACCTTGCTGGACCTCTGTACTGGTGTTGGTACAGTTTGCTGGACCTCTGTACTGGTGTTGGTACACCTTGCTGGACCTCTGTACTGGTGTTGGTACACCTTGTTGGAGCTCTGTACTGGTGTTGGTACACCTTGCTGGACCTCTGTACTGGTGTTGGTACACCTTGCTGGACCTCTGTACTGGTGTTGGTACACCTTGCTGGACCTCTGTACTGGTGTTGGTACACCTTGCTGGACCTCTGTACTGGTGTTGGTACATCTTGTGGACCTCTGTACTGGTGTTGGTACACCTTGCTGGACCTCTGTACTGGTGTTGGTACACCTTGCTGGACCTCTGTACTGGTGTTGGTACACCTTGTTGGAGCTCTGTACTGGTGTTGGTACACCTTGCTGGACCTCTGTACTGGTGTTGGTACAACTTGCTGGACCTCTGTACTGGTGTTGGTACACCTTGCTGGACCTCTGTACTGGTGTTGGTACACCTTGCTGAACCTCTGTACTGGTGTTGGTACATCTTGCTGGACCTCTGTACTGGTGTTGGTACAGCTTGCTGGACCTCTGTACTGTGTTGGTACACCTTGCTGGACCTCTGTACTGGTGTTGGTACACCTTGCTGGACCTCTGTACTGGTGTTGGTACAGCCTTGCTGGACCTCTGACTGGTGTTGGTACACCTTGCTGGACCTCTGTACTGGTGTTGGTACACCTTGCTGGACCTCTGTACTGGTGTTGGTACACCTTGCTGGACCTCTGTACTGGTGTTGGTACTCCTTGCTGGACCTCTGTACTGGTGTTGGTACACCTTGTTGGAGCTCTGTACTGGTGTTGGTACAGCCTTGCTGGACCTCTGTACTGGTGTTGGTACAACTTGCTGGACCTCTGTACTGGTGTTGGTACACCTTGCTGGACCTCTGTACTGGTGTTGGTAACACCTTGAGGAGCTCTGTACTGGTGATGGTACACCTTGATGGAGCTCTGTACTGGTGTTGGTACACCTTGCTGGACCTCTGTACTGGTGTTGGTACAACTTGCTGGACCTCTGTACTGGTGTTGGTACACCTTGCTGGACCTCTGTACTGGTGTTGGTACACCTTGCTGAACCTCTGTACTGGTGTTGGTACACTAGCTGGACCTCTGTACTGGTGTTGGTACAGCTTGCTGGACCTCTGTACTGGTGTTGGTACACCTTGCTGGACCTGTACTGGTGTTGGTACACCTTGCTGGACCTCTGTACTGGTGTTGGTACACCTTGCTGGACCTCTGTACTGGTGTTGGTACACCTTGCTGGACCTCTGTACTGGTGTTGGTACACCTTGCTGGACCTCTGTACTGGTGTTGGTACACCTTGCTGGACCTCTGTACTGGTGTTGGTACACCTTGCTGGACCTCTGTACTGGTGTTGGTACACCTTGTTGGAGCTCTGTACTGGTGTTGGTACACCTTGCTGGACCTCTGTACTGGTGTTGGTACAACTTGCTGGACCTCTGTACTGGTGTTGGTACACCTTGCTGGACCTCTGTACTGGTGTTGGTACACCTTGCTGGACCTCTGTACTGGTGTTGGTACACCTTGTTGGAGCTCTGTACTGGTGTTGGTACACCTTGCTGGACCTCTGTACTGGTGTTGGTACAACTTGCTGGACCTCTGTACTGGTGTTGGTACACCTTGCTGGACCTCTGTACTGGTGTTGGTACATCTAGCTGGACCTCTGTACTGGTGTTGGTACAGCTTGCTGGACCTCTGTACTGGTGTTGGTACACCTTGCTGGACCTCTGTACTGGTGTTGGTACACCTTGCTGGACCTCTGTACTGGTGTTGGTACAGCCTTGCTGGACCTATGTACTGGTGTTTGTGTACACCTTGCTGGACCTCTGTACTGGTGTTGGTACAACCTTGCTGGACCTATGTACTGGTGTTGGTACACCTTGCTGGACCTATGTACTGGTGTTGGTACACCTTTGCTGGACCTCTGTACTGGTGTTGGTACACCTTGCTGGACCTATGTACTGGTGTTGGTACACCTTGCTGGACCTCTGTACTGGTGTTGGTACACCTTGCTGGACCTCTGTACTGGTGTTGGTACAGTTTGCTGGACCTCTGTACTGGTGTTGGTACACCTTGCTGGACCTCTGTACAGGTGTTGGTACACCTTGCTGGACCTATGTACTGGTGTTGGTACACCTTGCTGGACCTCTGTACTGGTGTTGGTACACCTTGCTGAACCTCTGTACTGGTGTTGGTACATCTAGCTGGACCTCTGTACTGGTGTTGGTACACCTTGCTGGACCTATGTACTGGTGTTGGTACACCTTGCTGGACCTATGTACTGGTGTTGGTACACCTTGTTGGAGCTATGTACTGGTGTTGGTACACCTTGCTGGACCTATGTACTGGTGTTGGTACACCTTGCTGGACCTCTGTACTGGTGTTGGTACAGTTTGCTGGACCTCTGTACTGGTGTTGGTACACCTTGCTGGAGCTCTGTACAGGTGTTGGTACACCTTGCTGGACCTATGTACTGGTGTTGGTACACCTTGCTGGACCTCTGTACTGGTGTTGGTACACCTTGCTGACCTCTGTACTGGTGTTGGTACATCTAGCTGGACCTCTGTACTGGTGTTGGTACACCTTGCTGGACCTATGTACTGGTGTTGGTACACCTTGCTGGACCTCTGTACTGGTGTTGGTACACCTTGCTGGACCTCTGTACTGGTGTTGGTACACCTTGCTGGACCTCTGTACTGGTGTTGGTACACCTTGCTGGACCTCTGTACTGGTGTTGGTACACCTTGCTGGAGCTATGTACTGGTGTTGGTACACCTTGCTGGACCTATGTACTGGTGTTGGTACACCTTGCTGGACCTCTGTACTGGTGTTGGTACACCTTGCTGGACTATGTACTGGTGTTGGTACACCTTGCTGGACCTCTGTACTGGTGTTGGTACACCTTGCTGGACCTCTGTACTGGTGTTGGTACACCTTGCTGGACCTCTGTACTGGTGTTGGTACACCTTGCTGGACCTCTGTACTGGTGTTGGTACACCTTGCTGGAGCTATGTACTGGTGTTGGTACACCTTGCTGGACCTATGTACTGGTGTTGGTACACCTTGCTGGACCTCTGTACTGGTGTTGGTACACCTTGCTGGACCTCTGTACTGGTGTTGGTACACCTTGCTGGAGCTATGTACTGGTGTTGGTACACCTTGCTGGACCTATGTACTGGTGTTGGTACACCTTGCTGGACCTCTGTACTGGTGTTGGTACACCTTGCTGGACCTCTGTACTGGTGTTGGTACACCTTGCTGGACCTCTGTACTGGTGTTGGTACACCTTGCTGGACCTCTGTACTGGTGTTGGTACACCTTGCTGGACCTCTGTACTGGTGTTGGTACACCTTGCTGGACCTCTGTACTGGTGTTGTACACCTTGCTGCACCTATATACTGGTGTTGGTACACCTTGCTGGACCTCTGTACTGGTGTTGGTACACCTTGCTGGACCTCTGTACTGGTGTTGGTACACCTTGCTGGACCTCTGTACTGGTGTTGGTACACCTAGCTGGACCTATTTACTGGTGTTGGTACAGCTTGCTGGACCTCTGTACTGGTGTTGGTACACCTTGCTGGACCTATGTACTGGTGTTGGTACACCTTGCTGGACCTCTGTACTGGTGTTGGTACACCTTGCTGGACCTATGTACTGGTGTTGGTACACCTTGCTGGACCTCTGTACTGGTGTTGGTACACCTTGCTGGACCTCTGTACTGGTGTTGGTACACCTTGCTGGACCTCTGTACTGGTGTTGGTACACCTTGCTGGACCTCTGTACTGGTGTTGGTACACCTTGCTGGACCTCTGTACTGGTGTTGGTACACCTTGCTGGACCTCTGTACTGGTGTTGGTACACCTTGCTGCACCTATACTGGTGTTGGTACACCTTGCTGGACCTCTGTACTGGTGTTGGTACACCTTGCTGGACCTCTGTACTGGTGTTGGTACACCTTGCTGGACCTCTGTACTGGTGTTGGTACACCTAGCTGGACCTATTTACTGGTGTTGGTACAGCTTGCTGGACCTCTGTACTGGTGTTGGTACACCTTGCTGGACCTATGTACTGGTGTTGGTACACCTTGCTGGACCTCTGTACTGGTGTTGGTACACCTTGCTGGACCTGTACTGGTGTTGGTACACCTTGCTGGACCTCTGTACTGGTGTTGGTACACCTTGCTGGACCTCTGTACTGGTGTTGGTACACCTTGCTGGACCTCTGTACTGGTGTTGGTACACCTTGCTGGACCTCTGTACTGGTGTTGGTACACCTTGCTGGACCTCTGTACTGGTGTTGGTACACCTTGCTGGACCTCTGTACTGGTGTTGGTACACCTTGCTGGACCTCTGTACTGGTGTTGGTACACCTTGCTGGACCTATATACTGGTGTTGGTACACCTTGCTGGACCTCTGTACTGGTGTTGGTACACCTTGCTGGACCTATTTACTGGTGTTGGTACACCTTGCTGGACCTCTGTACTGGTGTTGGTACACCTTGCTGGACCTCTGTACTGGTGTTGGTACACCTTGCTGGACCTCTGTACTGGTGTTGGTACACCTTGCTGGACCTCTGTACTGGTGTTGGTACACCTTGCTGGACCTCTGTACTGGTGTTGGTACACCTTGCTGGACCTCTGTACTGGTGTTGGTACACCTTGCTGGACCTCTGTACTGGTGTTGGTACAGCTTGCTGGACCTCTGTACTGGTGTTGGTACACCTTGTTGGACCTCTGTACTGGTGTTGGTACACCTTGCTGGACCTCTGTACTGGTGTTGGTACACCTTGCTGGACCTCTGTACTGGTGTTGGTACACCTTGCTGGACCTCTGTACTGGTGTTGGTACACCTTGCTGGACCTATGTACTGGTGTTGGTACAGCTTGCTGGACCTCTGTACTGGTGTTGGTACAACTTGCTGGACCTTTGTACTGGTGGTGGTACACCTTGCTGGACCTCTGTACTGGTGTTGGTACACCTTGTTGGAGCTCTGTACTGGTGTTGGTACACCTTGCTGGACCTCTGTACTGGTGTTGGTACACCTTGCTGGACCTCTGTACTGGTGTTGGTACACCTTGTTGGAGCTCTGTACTGGTGTTGGTACACCTTGCTGGACCTCTGTACTGGTGTTGGTACACCTTGCTGGACCTCTGTACTGGTGTTGGTACACCTTGCTGGACCTATGTACTGGTGTTGGTACACCTTGTTGGAGCTCTGTACTGGTGTTGGTACACCTTGCTGGACCTATGTACTGGTGTTGGTACACCATGCTGGACCTATGTACTGGTGTTGGTACACCTTGCTGGACCTATATACTGGTGTTGGTACACCTTGCTGGACCTCTGTACTGGTGTTGGTACACCTTGCTGGACCTCTGTACTGGTGTTGGTACACCTTGCTGGACCTATGTACTGTGTTGGTACACTTGTTGGAGCTCTGTACTGGTGTTGGTACACCTTGCTGGACCTATGTACTGGTGTTGGTACACCATGCTGGACCTATGTACTGGTGTTGGTACACCTTGCTGGACCTATATACTGGTGTTGGTACACCTTGCTGGACCTCTGTACTGGTGTTGGTACACCTTGCTGGACCTCTGTACTGGTGTTGGTACACCTTGCTGGACCTCTGTACTGGTGTTGGTACACCTTGCTGGACCTATGTACTGGTGTTGGTACACCTTGTTGGAGCTCTGTACTGGTGTTGGTACACCTTGCTGGACCTATGTACTGGTGTTGGTACACCATGCTGGACCTATGTACTGGTGTTGGTACACCTTGCTGGACCATATACTGGTGTTGGTACACCTTGCTGGACCTCTGTACTGGTGTTGGTACACCTTGCTGGACCTCTGTACTGGTGTTGGTACACCTTGCTGGACCTATGTACTGGTGTTGGTACACCTTGTTGGACCTATGTACTGGTGTTGGTACACCTTGGTGGAGCTCTGTACTGGTGTTGGTACACCTTGCTGGACCTCTGTCTGGTGTTGGTACACCATGCTGGACCTCTGTACTGGTGTTGGTACACCATGCTGGACCTATGTACTGGTGTTGGTACACCTTGCTGGACCTATATACTGGTGTTGGTACACCTTGCTGGACCTCTGTACTGGTGTTGGTACACCTTGCTGGACCTCTGTACTGGTGTTGGTAACACCTTGCTGGACCTCTGTACTGGTGTTGGTACACCTTGCTGGACCTATGTACTGGTGTTGGTACACCTTGTTGGAGCTCTGTACTGGTGTTGGTACACCTTGCTGGACCTCTGTCTGGTGTTGGTACACCATGCTGGACCTATGTACTGGTGTTGGTACACCTTGCTGCCTATACTGGTGTTGGTACACCTTGCTGGACCTCTGTACTGGTGTTGGTACACCTTGCTGGACTCTGTACTGGTGTTGGTACACCTTGCTGGACCTATGTACTGGTGTTGGTACACCATGCTGGACCTATGTACTGGTGTTGGTACACCTTGCTGGACCTATATACTGGGTTGGTACACCTTGCTGGACCTCTGTACTGGTGTTGGTACACCTTGCTGGACCTATGTACTGGTGTTGGTACACCTTGCTGGACCTATGTACTGGTGTTGGTACACCTTGCTGGACCTCTGTACTGGTGTTGGTACACCTTGCTGGACCTATGTACTGGTGTTTGGTACACCTTGCTGGACCTCTGTACTGGTGTTGGTACACCTTGCTGGACCTCTGTACTGGTGTTGGTACACCTTGCTGGACCTCTGTACTGGTGTTGGTACACCTTGCTGGACCTCTGTACTGGTGTTGGTACACCTTGCTGGACCTATGTACTGGTGTTGGTACACCTTGCTGGAGCTCTGTACAGGTGTTGGTACACCTTGCTGGACCTCTGTACTGGTGTTGGTACACCTTGCTGGACCTCTGTACTGGTGTTGGTACAACTTGCTGGACCTCTGTACTGGTTTGGTACACCTTGCTGGACCTCTGTACTGGTGTTGGTACACCTTGCTGGACCTATTACTGGTGTTGGTACACCTTGCTGGACCTCTGTACTGGTGTTGGTACACCTTGCTGGACCTCTGTACTGGTGTTGGTACACCTTGCTGGACCTCTGTACTGGTGTTGGTACACCTTGCTGGACCTATGTACTGGTGTTGGTACACCTTGCTGGACCTCTGTACTGGGTTGGTACACCTTGCTGGACCTCTGTACTGGTGTTGGTACAGCTTGCTGGACCTCTGTACTGGTGTTGGTACACCTTGCTGGACCTCTGTACTGGTGTTGGTACACCTTGCTGACCTATGTACTGGTGTGGGTACAGCTTGCTGGACCTCTGTACTGGTGTTGGTACACCTTGCTGACCTCTGTACTGGTGTTGGTACAAACTTGCTGGACCTCTGTACTGGTGTTGGTACAACTTGCCTTGGACCTCTGTACTGTGGTTGGTACAACTTGCTGGACCTCTGTACTGGTGTTGGTACACCTTGCT
>CP092874.1:9320967-9354076 GCA_030710605.1 Cordylochernes scorpioides
GGTGTAGAGGTGTTATACCGCGGTGTAGAGGTGTTATACCGCGGTGTAGGGGTGTTATACCCCGGTGTAGGGGTGTTATACCGCGGTGTAGGGGTGTTATACCGCGGTGTAGGGGTGTTATACCGCGGTGTAGGGGTGTTATACCGCGGTGTAGATATAGTATCACAGTATGCGAGTGTTACACGCGGTGTAGACATACAGGTAGACGATGTGACAGCTAGTTGTAGATAAGCAGAACTAGCGTCATCATTTGATATAGTCCGGATACTCCAGCTATCACCCGGGGTTTTTCCTACCTCACAGTATCTCTACCAGGGACATCACGTACTACCGCCTTCACCACGATCTTTGTTTGTTTACTTCAGCGCATTTAGCTAATAAACCGAACTTCTTAATCATAAAGTCATCTATTAATTGGAATCATATCAATGATTATAATTATAATTCTTAATCAACGGGTTGAATGACTCGCCATTGATGACAATGACCCTAAATATTACTACGTTTAGTAAAGATAGCGTGTTGTATCTCATTCATACATATTCATTTTAAGACAATTGACAATTAAAACAAATTTATTGACAACTCAGTCAATATTTACAAAATGAGGAAGAGATCATAAAAATAATTAGAGAAAATAAAAAGATAGCGAAAAGCGTGTTTGAACCAGGGACATCAGGTTCTAAAGTCTAAAGCTTCCGCAGCTAGGCTATTTTGACTTATCTATATATATAAAATTGAATGTCTGTCTGTCTGTCTGTGTGTGTGTGTGTCCTCTATGGATTCAAAAACCATACATCCAATCGCCGTGAAAATTTGGGATATTATTAGGTGTATCCCCGGAAAGGTTTACGAAAAATAATTTCTTGAATATCTTGAATATCCTTAGAGTTATTTGCAGATTTGTATATTTAACTCGCAAGCAGCGCCGCCATTGAGACGGAGATAGGCTTAGTTTGCTGCTTCTGATGACCTTGGGTCATCGTGTGAGTCACAGCATGATGCTACAAAAACACTCTCTCTGGGGATTTTACAGCGTCGACAACCTGTAAGATTGCCTCTCTCATATATTATACTTTAAACATCTGCTTAATTAAAGCATTTTTCATTTGAAAGAGACTGCTCTCTTAACCCCCTTTAGACAACATTAAATGATATCCCGTGTCGATGATTTTGTAATGTATAGAATTAGGAAAGACAAAATTCACGATGACACGGCTCACAGGGAACGGTAAAAAATGTTCACTTTATCGAGGAAATACAAAATTCGGGATGACACGGCACACAGGGACCGGGAAAAAATGATCACTTTATCGAGAGATTCACGACCATGATTTTATTCAACTTATCGAGTATTTATCAAGGGACCGGGAAAATGTGTTCACTAGATAAAACGATGATTTTGTAATGTAGAAAATTATGAAAGACAAAATTCAGGATGACACGGCACACAGGGACCGGGAAAAAATGTTCACTTTATCGAGAGATTCACATTTACGAGTTTCAAATTATCAAAATATATCTCTTTTTTTTATAAGTTTATAGAGAATTGTTTTAACAAATGTTCGTTAGACAAACCTTTACTCGGGTAAAACCTCGGGCGAAGCCGGGTACGTCCGCTAGTTATATAATAATATAAAGAAGAAATAATATTTACAAATTCAAATTTTCAGCCGGGGAGTCTTCCCCACCGTGTCCTCTTCCAGGCAATGAGGGGATCCTCAATTCCAACACCCAGCCCCACCTGCACGAAGTTCCGATAAATTCGGCATTTCGTTGACGCAAGGATGGCCGTCGTCCTCCTCCCCAGTCCCTAAGATCTATGTCTGGAGATCAGGTGGTCTCCCAATGATGTTGAAGGCCTCCAGGACGAGGGGCCTGATACTCGTGCAACTCCAGTAACGGTTCATTCACTTTAAGTCTAGAATATAGATTCCTCAACTAATATCTGATTTCATTCTCGACGTCAGTGACTCGCTCTCATTCTTCTTATTCCCCGAGTCAGTGACAGTCGGGAATTGAATCAATAATTAATTGATGTAGTTATGTTTTTCTAAACCAACTTCCAGTCAACAAATGAACTTTAAAACTTCAAGTCTGAATTATTAGATTTCTTGTGCTCTTCTATTACAACTACCTTACTGACTATAGGTGCCGATAGAAACAGCTTTATATAAACAATTATATGATTATCAATTAAGGAGGATCAGAAGATGAGTTTCTTTTATTGAATGAATGTTACGAGCTTTCGGGCAAAAACCCTTCGACAGGCAAAAATATAACTATACAAAGAAAGATAAATAACGATTTATATATGTTAATCTTAACTGAAAACTGATTTTTGAATAAAGTAAATATTAAATATTTACTTTGAATAAAGTAACTATTAAATAATTATATGATTGAAATTATAAACAAATTTTAACGCTGTTTTTTTATAATATATAATTCTTTTATAATATTGTATTGAAACCTTTTTCTTTTTCCGATATACATGCTATAATGAACAACATCCTTAAGTTTTGTCCATGAGTGTATATACATTTCGTTATCTCGTGTGTCTTCAATAAAGGTCACTGTAATATCTTTCAGAGTTATTGTCCCGATATCCATTATAAAAGGTACAACTTCCTCAAGTTTTGTCCATGAGTGTATATTCACTTGGTTATCTCGTGTGTCTTCAATAAAGGTCACTGTAATATATTTCAGAGTTATTGTCCCGATATACATGGTAAAAGGTACAACTTCCTTAAGTTTTGTCCATGAGTGTATATACACTTGGTTATCTCGTGTGTCTTCAATAAAGGTCACTGTAATATCTTTCAGAGTTATTGTCCCGATATACATGCTGAAAGGTACAACTTCCTTAAGTTTTGTCCATGAGTGTATATACACTTGGTTATCTCGTGTGTCTTCAATAAAGTCACTGTAATATCTTTCAGAGTTATTGTCCCGATATACAAGCTGAAACTTCCTTAAGTTTTGTCCATGAGTGTACAAGCAAAGATACAAATTAGTATAGACAGCAACGGTCAAATATCTATAAATTACAGAAGATTAATACCTCGTAGAAATATATTAGAATTGCTACTCTCAGCAAGAATTAAGATGATTTAAAGATAAATTATTGGATAAACCGAGTGGGCTTAGTTTCCCAAGAGAACTCCATTCCCTACAGACACAGCTCTGGTTTCAAAGAAAGCGAGTTGGTGTGGTGACACGGGGGCGTTTGGTGACAAAACAAAACGCTCAGAAATACGTTCGCTCTCCATCTTGTTGAAACTGAAGGATGTTTCCATCAATGGCGTTCTATAAGATACACAGCAATCTTGAAAGAAATCTGTTTGAACAATTGTTTGGTGTTTCTACACTCTTTGGTTAAAAATGTATGTTTTATTCTTAATTGTTAATTATTGTTGTTAAATATTATTCTTTGATGTTATTCTATTCTTTATTGTTAATTTATATAATTCATTGTTTTACATAATTAATTAGTTATTGTTTTATTTTAAACTGTATATATTTTCATTGATTCGGCAACAGTGTGTTGTCTATATATTTTGTGTTTTTGTTTAGTTTACTCATTTAGTACTATAAAATAAAGTGCCAGGAGAAAATGATTTTTTTATTAATCGACTACACGAGCTTTCGGGCAGTCACGCCCTTCAACTGGTAATGATACACGATGGCAATAGGCCTTAAATAGGATTCCGTTTTTAAGAGATATTTTTTTTTACATATGAGAAAAATAATATAGGACGGCTAAAAAACAATTTAGTTAAAAGATATTTGCAAATCTAAGCTATTATATAATATATTTATGTAACTATGCTAATCCTGTAATGCCGGTTGACAAATAAATGGTAGGTTTGTAATTGGCTAAAACATGTGACTATATAATGAAGAGAGACTAGTATTAGGATATCGACTGTTCAACCCGCCATCAGCGGCCATATTGGAACTATACTGGGGGAGGGGGGGGGTTTAACGGTTATTCAAGTTACTACATATATCCTGATATTGTGCAGGTAAATCTATATGTCGGTTAATGCTATTTTTTGATATGGATACTATGGCTTCTATGATCAGTCTTTGGTATTTATTGGAGATGTTATTGTATAATGTGGTGGGTGAAGTTAAATCAAAAGAGTGGCCTGTGTCAAGAATATGGTTGTAGATGAGGGACCTGTTGTCTTTGTTATTGACGCACCTGCCATGCTCAGTCATCCTGATGGCCACTGACCTACCAGTCTCACCTATATAGGTTGCACTACAATCGTTGCATGAGATATTATTTTTCTCATATGTAAAAAAAAATATCTCTTTAAAAACGGAATCCTATTTAAGGCCTATTGCCATCGTGTATCATTACCAGTTGAAGGGCGTGACTGCCCGAAAGCTCGTGTAGTCGATTAATAAAAAAATCATTTTCTCCTGGCACTTTATTTTATAGTATTTATATTCCAAGGAGAAAGTTTCTATGTTTAAATAAGTTACTCATTTAGTCTAGTTAAATCGAGCCATCAAGTCATGTTAGGCTAATCAAATTCATTAATGTAGCTTTTATTCGAGAATCATTAAATCAGAAATTCCTTGTTCAATTACGTAGAGTTCCCTTATTCAAGTTAACAGAACTCATTCAAGAGGATCATCGCTATATATATACTAGCCGAATGACCCGGGCAACGCCCGGGGTTTACCCGATTAAATGCTTTTATTAAAATACTATTCGTTACAATTATAGATTGGCGCCGTGGATGTCATTCTTGTATAATATATAAATGAGTTTTAAAAATTGTAAAGAAAATGCATCGGCCGGGAATCGAACCCGGGGCGCCCGCGTGGCAGGCGAGCATTCTACCACTGAACCAAAAGCAAACGGTGACAGAAGTGTCTCGCGCATTGGCGGCACCAAATGATGGGGGGGGGGGGGGGGGGGGGGGCAAAGGTGGCGTGATCGTAGCCGACCAATAGGAGGGCGCCAGCAAACCGTGACAGAGGCCATGACGCTCGTAACTGTATATAGAATATACACCAGCTCATAGCATTTGACCTAGGTAGACCACGTGAATTTACATACACTAAACATTAATGAAGGTTTGATAAATGTTATAGAATAAAACCACACGCAGAGGTTTATGAATATCTTATACAGATTCACCATAGGAATAAATCATAGGTGGATATGAATATTCGAAACTATTATAGACGCGTAAGATTCTTTTGAAAATTAAACAATTTCTACTGCCCTTACTGCAATGGAAAAATTAAAATGGAGGGCCTGGCTCATCAGTGGTGAACCCTCCCAGCGGTTTCGTCAGTTTAATCTACCATACCGCTGTTATATTGCATTTTTGGAACTTCCTTTTATAGTGATACAGTATCACCAGGCCCTCCCTTTAATTTTTCCATCGCAGTAAGGGCAGTAGAAATTGTTTAATTTTAAAAAGAATCATACGCGTCTATAATAGTTTCGAATTTTCATAACAGATGGCGCGATGATGCATCATAATATAGAAGGATATACTACAGACAGCACAGCACCCAACAACAGCCTCCAGGTCCGACACATGTCTAGTGGCCACACCGTACATAGGTTGACGTATCACTGAAAAGACGAATGTGGAATCAGCCGCGTTCTAGTCTTCGCTTTCCTCATCCAAATGGACCACGACATTCGGCATACCAATTATTCTCCTCCGAATTGATTCTCTTCAAGATACAAACTGATTTTCTTGCAAGGTAAAGTGAAAGAACGTTTTTAAAAATAAAGATGTTTGTTATAAAATAAATGAATCTTACAGGGTTAAATTTCTTGTGCAACTTTTTATTTTCAAGCTTTGGAACTTGTCAGTCCTTCAACAGGATTATCATGTTAATAACTTAATAATGATGTTAATCATAATTATTGACAAATTACTATAATATAGTTAGTATTCATGGTAAACGGTTTGCGGATTTCGATAATTTAGAAAGAGGGAATCATATATCGCCGCAACTCTTTTTTTTTTATTAACGCGATTAAGGAAGCTTTCGGGCAAGCCCTTCTTCAGCTAACTATAGTGTACAAACAAGGAGAGATTATATATCGTTTTTAATATAAAATAAAATAGAAGAAAAGATAAATAAAAGAAAAGATATTAAAAACAATAACAAAATAAAAAAGACATATGCTGACCGCCCACTTATGCATTTTTGGATGGCAGAGCGCCATCTAGTTTAACAAATATCAACTAAACGTTGTTTAGGCCTATAAATAGGGGCGTGGTAATTTTCTTTTCTTTTATTTTATTTTATATTAAAAACGATATATAATCTCTCCTTGTTTGTACACTATAGTTAGCTGAAGAAGGGCTTGCCCGAAAGCTTCCTTAATCGCGTTAATAAAAAAAAAAAGAGTTGCGGCGATATATGATTCCCTCTTTCTAAAATATAGTTAGTCTTTACATTTTTCATATATGTAGATATTAAAAACAATAACAAAAAAGGAAAAAGACATTTGCTGACCGCTCACTTAAGCATTTTGGTTGGATGGCAGAGCGCCATCTAGTGTAACAAAAATCAACTAAACGTTGTTTAGGCTTATTACATGAAATGTGGTCAACCCATAATTCTAAAAAAAGCCAACTACGTGCGCGTTTCGGAGTATTAGCCCTTGTCAGTGTAGTGCAGACTGTACCTCTACGATCAAAAAATTTGGCCCAAGAGACTTCTTGAGAAATCAAAAAATAGGTATTTATGTCCAAATTTATACGCGTACTATTTTTTTTTCTATTTTTCAATTTTTTTTTTTCCATATGTAGATAAGTATATATGGTGTCGATGTTTGTTCTCCTTCCCTGATTACCAGCGCCATCTAGCGGCGACACCCACTCAGCGTGAGAGCCACAATATTTTCTGTCTGTCACTATACGCACAAAATAGCCTTGATATTTAGTACTTTTTTTAAAAATGTAAATTGTTATTTTTTTATATGAAAAAGTTGCATAAAAAGATTTTAAAAATTGGTGCATTTCGGTTTAAATATCTTTTAATTTCTCCTTCACATGTAGAATGGGAGGATTCTATCAAAGATATGGAAGAATGCTCGAGGTACACTCATAGACAAAACTTAAGAAAGTGGAAAGTCTTTGAAGTCGCCGGTCTTCTATTTTTTTAATTAAGGAGACAGAGTCACATTTGTTCACACTTAGTTATCTCATGTGTATTCAATAAAGGTCACTGTAATACCTTTCAGAGTTATTGTCCCGGTATACATGCTGAAACTTCCTTACGTTGTGTCCATGAGTGTAACACCATTATATAGTGGGGACCCCCTATTTGGATATATCCGCAGCCGGGACAGGTCGCCGGGCTTCCCCGCCCTCACGTGCCCGGGGTTTCCTGATTTCTCATTGGTTGCCATCGCCGCCAGTAAAATGCCGGGTATTTCCTCGGTGTAGAGGTCTAGGCCCTCTTCCTCGCACACACTGATACTCAAACTTAAGAAATTTGAAAGTCTTTGATATCGATGATCGTCTTTTTTAATTTTTTAATTTTTGTTAAAGGAGACAGAGGCCATTTTATTCACACTTGGTTATCTCGTGTGTCTTCAATAAAGGTCACTGTAATATCTTTAGAGTTATTGTCTGAATCCCAATATACATGCTAAAAGGTACAACTTCCTTAAGTTTTGTCCATGAGTGTATTTTGTCAGCTGGAACGTCACTTCATATATACATGGCAGTAATAAAAGTAAAAGAAAAAACGAATGGCAATATGCTTCCTTATTTGATAAGTTTTCGAGCGTTATCTCTTCCTCACTCCAACTCAATGAGAAAGGGATAAGCCTCGAAAGCTTTCCTAATATTTAATAAAAAGTATATTTCGTCTTTTTCTTCGACATATAGTCATTTCAGGATTCTTGGGACATTCAAAGAGTACATTACGATCAACACAGACATTTCAGGATTCTTGGGACATTCAAAGAGTGCATTACGATCAACACACAGCCATTTCAGGATTCTTGGGTCATTCAAAGAGTGCATTACGATCAACACACAGCCATTTCAGGATTCTTGGGTCATTCAAAGAGTGCATTACGATCAACACAGCCATTTCAGGATTCTTGGGTCATTCAAAGAGTACATTACGATCAACACAGACATTTCAGGATTCTTGGGACATTCAAAGAGTGCATTACGATCAACACACAGCCATTTCAGGATTCTTGGGTCATTCAAAGAGTCCATTACGATCAACACACAGCCATTTCAGGATTCTTGGGTCATTCAAAGAGTGCATTACGATCAACACACAGCCATTTCAGGATTCTTGTGTCATTCAAAGAGTGCATTACGATCAACACACAGCCATTTCAGGATTCTTGGGTCATTCAAAGAGTGCATTACGATCAACACACAGCCATTTCAGGATTCTTGGGTCATTCAAAGAGTGCATTACGATCAACACACAGCCATTTCAGGATTCTTGGGTTATTCCAATGTATTGTAAAATGGATGACAAGTTACCCAAGAGGCCAGAGTAAAGTTGGGGAAAGATGGGTGTACTCCAGCTGTCATGTATGAGGCGACAAGAACGACATTCCAGCGTGAGGGGAGGACAACGGGCAGTCTGGTCACATCTACGGCGAGGAGAAGACGTGGGGATTTGTCTCCAGGCGTGTGGATGATCCTACAAGACGGTGCCAGGAGAGTCTGACATCGGAGCGGCCTACAAGGCGGTGTAGTCCAGGTTGGACATGTATAGTGTGTAGCGGTACGTTTCACAAGAGTGACATCCAAGGCACCAAGGATTATTCTGACGGGGAGGTTGAAGACAAGTCCCACTTACTGTATTCCTTCTGTTTAGTGCGCCGTATATTAAAGCGATAAGTTTTGTTGTATCCCTTCCAACTCACGTGTGTATCTTTGTACCATCCTGAACAGACAAAAGAACACGAACAGCGTCTGGATACGACGTAACAGTATATTTCCACCAACATACCGCCATTTCAGGACCTCTGCAAGACTTCCCGCTATCTGTAAGGAAGTATGGGGCAACTTAGACTTCCTGACAGATTCCGTCACCCCGCCAACATACAACCATGATGAAATCACCTCACTAGCTGAGTACTACTGGGTGCGTTCATTAATATTTCTGGGAGAGACTGTGTTCCTTGTTTGGAAAATTTAAATAAAAAATAATTCAATATTTTTCTATATGCCCCTCCGGCCTCAATACACCTGTTCCATCTTTCTTTTCCCAATTGTCGAAGAAATAGATAAAATAATCTTTTGAGAGACTCCTCAAAGTTGCCTTCGATTCAGCTTCTATCATATTGAAGTTGTCAAGTTCCCTTCCTTTTAACTTCATTTACAATATAGGATAAAGGAAAAAGTTATTGAGGGCTAAGTCAGGGGAATAGGGTGTCTAAGAGAGCTGTTTGGTCGAATGCTGGGATTAAAACTGCAAACCAATATAGGATGTGTGCGGTCGCTCATTATCGACGTGAAGTATCCAGTTATTGTTTTGCCATCTTTCAGGTCTTTTAAAGCACACTGCATCCCTTAAATGTTTCATTATCCCCAGATAAACCTCTTGATAATTGTATGTCGAAAAGGAATAAATTCTTGGTGACCCAAACCGTTGATATCGAAAAATGTAACAAGCAATGTCTTGACTTTGGATTTTCTTTGTGGCTTCAGTTGCCCTCATGGCTGGATTGAATTTTGGTTTCTGGGTCATACTGATACATCTATGTCTCATCCCCTGTAATGATTTTTTGACTCCACTTTGGATCAATCCGAGTCATTTAGATCATGGCAGAATTCCATTCTAAGCTCCTTTTGTTCCTCCATTAGAATCCGGGAAAAATCCGGGTGAGCAACGAAGGTTGATGACAGCATCAAGACAACTGCCGGGTAAACAACGAGGGTTGATGACAGCATCAAGACAACTGCCGGGTAAACAACGAGGGTTGATGACAGCATCAAGAAAAGAGAACTGCCGGGTAAACAACGAGGGTTGATGACAGCATCAAGACAAGAGAACTGCCGGGTAAACAACGAGGGTTGATGACAGCATCAAGACAACTGCCGGGTAAACAACGAGGGTTGATGACAGCATCAAGAAAAGAGAACTGCCGGGTAAACAACGAGGGTTGATGACAGCATCAAGACAAGAGAACTGCCGGGTAAACAACGAGGGTTGATGACAGCATCAAGACAACTGCCGGGTAAACAACGAGGGTTGATGACAGCATCAAGAAAAGAGAACTGCCGGGTAAACAACGAGGGTAGTTGACAGCATCAAGACAGAGAACTGCCGGGTAAACAACGAGGGTTGATGACAGCATCAAGACAAGAGAACTGCCGGGTAAACAACGAGGGTTGATGACAGCATCAAGACAACTGCCGGGTAAACAACGAGGGTTGATGACAGCATCAAGAAAAGAGAACTGCCGGGTAAACAACGAGGGTAGTTGACAGCCTCAAGACAAGAGAACTGCCGGGTAAACAACGAGGGTTGATGACAGCATCAAGACAACTGCCGGGTAAACAACGAGGGTTGATGACAGCATCAAGACAACTGCCGGGTAAACAACGAGGGTTGATGACAGCATCAAGACAACTGCCGGGTAAACAACGAGGGTTGATGACAGCATCAAGACAAGAGAACTGCCGGGTAAACAACGAGGGTTGATGACAGCATCAAGACAACTGCCGGGTAAACAACGAGGGTTGATGACAGCATCAAGAAAAGAGAACTGCCGGGTAAACAACGAGGGTTGATGACAGCATCAAGACAACTGCCGGGTAAACAACGAGGGTTGATGACAGCATCAAGACAACTGCCGGGTAAACAACGAGGGTTGATGACAGCATCAAGAAAAGAGAACTGCCGGGTAAACAACGAGGGTTGATGACAGCATCAAGACAACTGCCGGGTAAACAACGAGGGTTGATGACAGCATCAAGACAACTGCCGGGTAAACAACGAGGGTTGATGACAGCATCAAGAAAAGAGAACTGCCGGGTAAACAACGAGGGTAGTTGACAGCATCAAGACAGAGAACTGCCGGGTAAACAACGAGGGTTGATGACAACATCAAGACAAGAGAACTGCCGGGTCGATACTCCGCGCAGATGCAAATAGCTCGGCAGACGATCGATGGCTCCGGGCCAGCTGTGCCTCTTCGCAGCAGCGTCTGTGCACACTCCTGCTGCATACCCCACCTACCTTCTTTGCACGACCTTTTTGCACAGTGTCATTTAAATACACTACTGCATATTATCATCAAATTGCATATCTAGTTTCACCTTCTTAACATTTATGCAAATCTGCATTCACTAGCATCACAGACTATTTACAAAAGTTATTTTCCTCGATTTTCTTTCTAATTGCAAATATTATAACAAGAAACATATTAGCATGAAATCATTATATACTCATTTTTCATTTCCCTTAAATCCTAAAGTCACTGCAGGCTTTATATCACAGCTCTTTATTCTTTTTATGCCATAAATCATATTCTCAATTGTAATAATATCGGGATACATTAACTACCAGAGCATGTTTTAAAGCTGAATTCACATATTTTCTATATTATCTTCTTTACCTATATGCATATTGGCATAGTTCTTTGCATTAAAGCCCTTTTTGTTACTCGTGTTGGTCGACTTGTTTCAATAAAATTGATATGCAAATTGAATGTCGCCGAGAGACAGATATATGTAAATACAAAGACACATTGATTTGCATAGAATAAAGGTAGGTGAGGTTGGGAACTTTTTTTTTTTTTTTCAAAAATAAGTCTTTAGCGGGTTACTACTTTGATGTGGATAGAATAAATTTCCTTTTCGAATAAACAGGATTTTTTAAATCTGTTTTATCCTTATTTGCATATTTACTGCTTGGCTATTTGTCATTTTGAAGAAAGATAAACAAAATTATGATTATAGTAGGAAATCTTCTAATCAAACCACTGGTAGAATTGATCAATAGATTGAAGCTAATATTGCGTTAGATCATGCTGATCTTTCTTGAAATCAAGATTATATACATATGTGTTATTATGATGCATTAGCGTACCATCATATATATGTGATATTATTTATATTTTTATATGGTATGAAAATTCATAAATAGTACAATTCTCTTTTTCTCAATTTTCCAGCAATTAGAATATTAATTAAAATTGAGCGGGGGTAATTTGAATAGATTCTTTATTCTTAAATTGTAATAAAATCGTTTAAGATGTTATTTTTAAATAGTTTTTTTTTTCTTTATACCACAAAACGTGTTTGAGATTTACGTTTAATAATACGTTTTATTATTTCAATCCAAATGATAAGTGTTGAAAATGTTAATAAATTTAGAAAAGAAGGGGAGAAATTGTAGATAGTAGCGTAGGTCAACCAGAGGGAAAGTCACTTCTGTCTGGGGCGCTCAAGGTAGAGGTACTACTAACTCGTAGAGAGGAAGACAGCCGACGTTACGTGCCGGAAGTGTGACGTCACCCCCGCGACGTCACATCCGTGCTCTACGCCAATTGGCTGGGCCTGACCTCGTGACCCAAATGACTGCACGTGGGCCAATCAATTTTGTGGCGTGCGCTCACGTTCCCCGCCGCTATGCAATTGCAGACATTATTTGCATCGATTCGCAAGAAATGGCTGCTGCTCCTCCTCTTTTGTATTTTATTTATTTTGGTGAAGGAATCGTTTGGTAGAATAAAACAGCAATCATGCTTCAAATAGCACAGCTTATGGTTAAACTTGTACAACTATCCTTGTGTATCTTTTATGCTAGTTACTTGTCTCAGTTCCTTGTACAGTTTCAGATATTTATCTGGTTTCTTAGTTCCTTGTACAGTTTCAGATACTTGTCTGGTTTCTCAGTTCCTTTTACAGTTTCAGATATTTATCTGGTTTCTCAGTTCCTTGTACAGTTTCAGATACTTGTCTGGTTTCCCAGTTCCTTGTATAGTTTCAGATATTTATCTGGTTTCTCAATTCCTTGTACAGTTTCAGATACTTGTCTGGTTTCCCAGTTCCTTGTATAGTTTCAGATACTTGTCTGGTTTCTCAGTTCCTTGTACAGCTTCAGATACTTGTCTGGTTTCTCAGTTCCTTGTACAGCTTCAGATACTTGTCTGGTTTCCCAGTTCCTTGTACAGTTTCAGATACTTGTCTGGTTTCCCAGTTCCTTGTACAGTTTCAGATACTTGTCTGGTTTCCCATTTCCTTGTACAGTTTCAGATATTTATCTGGTTTCTCAGTTCCTTGAACAGTTTCAGATACTTGTCTGGTTCCCCAGTTCCTTGTACAGTTTCAGATACTTGTCTGGTTTCCCAGTTCCTTGTATAGTTTCAGATACTTGTCTGGTTTCTCAGTTCCTTGTACAGCTTCAGATACTTGTCTGGTTTCCCAGTTCCTTGTACAGTTTCAGATATTTGTCTGGTTTCCCAGTTCCTTGTTCAGTTTCAGATATTTGTCTGGTTTCTCAGTTCCTTGTACAGCTTCAGATACCTGTCTGGTTTCCCAGTTCCTTGTACAGCTTCAGATACTTGTCTGATTTCCCAGTTCCTTGTACAGCTTCAGATATTTATCTGGTTTCCCAATTCCTTGTACAGTTTCAGGTACCCAGCCAATGTTAGGTAAATTGCTTCTAGTATGTAAATAAATAAATAAATATAGTTATTAAACTCTGGCCTTTCTCTGTTATATATCTGAGTATGTATCGTTTCTCGGCTAAGATTAAAGTATGCAAATTAAATTACTGCCAGATTGAATTACCCTCTATTATCAAGAGAGTTATAAATCTAGTTTTTGAAAAGTATTATGTAAATTTAGAGAATATTATTTTAATATACACACTCATGGAAAAAACTTATGGAAGTTGTACCTTTTAGCATGTATATCGGGACAATAACTCTGAAAGATATTACAGTGACCTTTATTGAAGACACAAGAGATAACCAAGTGTATATACACTGATGGACAAAACTTAAGGAAGTTGTACCTTTTAGTATGTATATCGGGACAATAACTCTGAAAGATATTACAGTGACCTTCATTGAAGACACAAGAGATAACCAAGTGTGAACAAATTTGACTCTGCTTCCTTTAAAATAAATAGACGACCGGCAACATCAAAAACCTTACACTTCTGTAAGTTTTGTCCATGAGTGTATTTTTTTAATGTCTATAAAAAAAAAATAGAAAACCTTTCGGCTATAGAAAAATATGGAATTTATCTATATAATAACATATCCAATTGAGCATAACAGTGAGAGATATTTTGAAATAAATAAATACATTTTTTTAATAATATGGCAACACCCACTACATCTCTGAATGCACTATTGTTAATGAGGAACGTAATAAGATCTTGAAGAAGATTATCCAAGTCTACGTGAACCCAGTACAGCTAATCAGAATAATGTCCGAGAAAAAATATATAGCGATAGAATTTTTTCATAAAGCGTTAGAGAACAAGATAATCTCTAAGAACTAAAATTACAGAACAATTTCCTTGCATAGTCTTCTTCTTTCTTATCTTAAAGCCATGATAATCATGGTGGGTAGTTAGCGACTGCTTTTACTGTAAGTCCACCACATGTCTACACATGTGAGAAGCAGTTCGACTTTGCACTTACAAATGTGACAAGATGTCTGTTTGGTTACTTGCATAGTTAATTTCTATAGTGTTATGTTGAATACTTTGATTTCCTTTTCATTTTCCCTTCTCTCCTTTGTTTATGTTTCTTTTTTCCTTTTCTCCATGAAAATGATGTATGGCGAGTCCTTACAGGCCAGGAATGTCCTAATAAAGTTGTTGTTGTTATAATAATACGGCAACACAGCAGTGAGATATATTTAATAAGAAAGGAAAGAAAATGTGAATACGTAACTGATCAATATTTCTTCTAATCAATATTGACGTCCGCCAGATGTAGATATCTAAAAACTAATATGTTTTTTATTAACCCGGTTTACAACGAATCATGGAAATTTTAAGGATTTGTTATCAACAATTGAAGCGGTTGAGGACTCTAGCTGTCATTGTGGCAAAGAAATTCATGTCTCGAGACACCTACTGTTGGAATGCCCACTCTTCTTTAGCGCTAGACAACAGACAGTAAACAATGTTGTAGTAAACAATGTATTTGTATATATATATGTTATATTGAAATATTATTTTATTTAAAATTATATTTCATAGATTCAAATACTCTGTTAAATCGACCGCTAGAGGTCACGCTTCCCCTATAAAAACTCATTGTTGTTGTTTCCCGATGGCCGGCTCAAACTTTTGTACATTATGTAAATTAGTTTTCATTTTTTAGATTCTTACGCCTTAAACCAGGCATTACTTTTATCAAATTATGTTTTTATATATTCTTTTAGTTCAATTAAAGCAATTACTGATCAAGACTATTTTTATTATATTTTCAAGATTTTAACCACGACTGCATTACCATAGCTTAATCCTCAAGATAATCAAAAATCAACAGGAAATCTCATTATTTTCTATTTATAACATATATGTATAGACAAATGTCATACATGTATGACAGCGCAAGTGTCCTTAGGGGAACATAGCGCTTTAAATTGAAATAAAATTTTAAAATGTTGTAGATCTGTATGAATTTGTAAAAAGCAAAGAGAATTGTCAAAGATTTAATCATTTTTGTAAATATATTCATGATTATCTTTCTAACTTGGAATGATCAAGTTTCTAATATATATATATATTTTTAAATTTTTAAATAAATGGCATATATTGGATCAAAATATAATTTATTTTACCAATATTTCAGTTGGCTGAACGCCAACCTTTATCAAGGTATTAAAACATTTTAAAGTGTCTTATATTAAAGTATCTATATTTTTAATTAATTAAATTTTTTGTATAATATGTTTATAACTGCTCCTGTTTAAAAATGTAAATCGACGCAATTATCCCTAGTCGGGATATCGCGTTTTTTTTTTTTTTTTGTGTTGAAATAAAAACCTATATAAGGCTAACATAATTCCCTTCTGTTTATTGCCTCCATGAACTAATTCTTGGATAGTTTCTTCCTATCATGATTATAAAACGAATGAAGACATTAAGACGCGAATTTTCTTTTCACAAATAAATCAAACTTCTACTGTCCTTCCTACGATGAAAAAATTATTGAAAAGTCTTGGCTCATCTGTGATGAACCCTCCCAGCGGTTTCGCCAATTTTTTTTTTTAATCTACCAGACCGCTTCTTTAGAGCTCTAATACTGTATTGGATCATTCTGTTTTTATATGAAACACTTAAGGTTGGAATCTTAGAAATGGTATTTAAGCAAACTATGAACATAAGCTTTTAGGACAGTAGAATTACATATAAATATTTGCATCGAGCAATATTCTTACGCAAACAATTCGCGTCTTAATGTCTTCATTCGTTATATATAGATGGCGCGTTATTACTTTGTACTATCATGATTATCATAACCTATAGGCATATTGAGATAAATATCAATGAAAAAATTGTGGTCAATCAACATATAAAACCGCTGGGAGGGTTTACCATTGATGAGCCAGGGCTTCTTAACATTTTTCCATCGCAGTAAGGACAGTAGAAAATGTTTGTTTTATTTAAATAAGGAAAAAATGTTAATACAATATTATCATTAGTTATATCTCAAATTTCTAATAATAAAAATTGTTATATATTGGTGAGTCCTTGATCGTTAAATGCGGGAATCAGGTTAACTCCCGTACAACGCCACGTGCGGCGAAATCGATCCGGGAAGAGATAAAGGAGATTTCAACCCATCCAGCTTAGTCACCGGATACAGCGCCATACGATTGTTTCACGTACTATACCCACATAAGTATACAATATAATATAAGTAGCTCAAAATATAACATTTTCAATTATATAATTCAATACCATTATAAAGACAATTGGCCCTCTATACAGATTCTACCGAGAGATACAGAAAGGGATTGTGAAAAAAAGAGAAAGAAAAAGAAATTCGAATTTACAGAGTTATATGGAAAATATGTAAATATAATCCTATAATTATTTTTATGTAATATTATATTCTAGGTATTCCCTTCTTTTTACCCTTTAGATAAATATACACTCATGGACAAAACTTATACAAAACTGACACACAAACATGGACAAAGAACCTGTACCTTTTAGCATGTATATCGGGAGAATAACTCTGAAAGATATTACAGTGACCTTTATTGAAGACACACGAGATAACCAAGTGTATATACACTCATGGACAAAACTTAAGGAAGTTGTACCTTTCAGCATGTATATCGGGAGAATAACTCTGAAAGATATTACAGTGACCTTTATTGAAGACACACGAGATAACCAAGTGTATATACACTCATGGACAAAACTTAAGGAAGTTGTACCTTTCAGCATGTATATCGGGACAATAACTCTGAAATATATTACAGTGAACTTTATTGAAGACACACGAGATAACCAAGTGTATATACACTCATGGACAAAACTTAAGGAAGTTGTACCTTTCAGCATGTATATCGGGACAATCACTCTGAAATATATTACAGTGACCTTTATTGAAGACACACGAGATAACCAAGTGTATATACACTCATGGACAAAACTTAAGGAAGTTGTACCTTTCAGCATGTATATCGGGACAATCACTCTGAAAGATATTACAGTGACCTTTGGACACTTTTTTTTTCTAAAGAAAAACTTGCTTCAATGGCTCAGGTCTAACATTACAAATGAGTGCAACCACACAGTCCTCCTCCAGACAAGATATTCTTGGACCCTCCCCAGTTCCACACCGAGGAAATATCTATAAATGCAGACGGTTTTAGACAGGTTTTAGCAGACGCCAGGTTGGTGTCATCGTTCAGACCTCATCCGAAAATCCAGCCTTGCAGGACTGCTCGATGATTTTGAAGACCTCCCAGATCACAGACCTGATGTAGCGGCAATAGTGATTGTCTAGCGATAGGTCTTTTGTTCCACATGCGAAGCAGGAGTGTCATGTTGAAGCCTGGTGTGCTGGATGGAGCAAGGCGTGAAGAGTTAACTACCACGTTGTGCCTAGAGAAGCCAGTGTGACGGAGCAACAACCAGCCGGTGTTGGTGTTCCTCCCACTTTGTAGGGAACTGGGTGATTGCCACACAGTTCTAGATATACCTACAGTTCTGGATATATCTACAGTTTCCTAGGCATATCTACACACACACAGTTCCGAATGAACCTACAAAGAGAGAGTTCTAAATATATATCTACAGTTCTAAATATATATCTACAGTTCTAAATATATATCTACACAGTTCTAAATAGATGGAAATTTTGCCCTTATTTAGCCCAAATATGGCCCAGCCACTTTTCCAGCTAAACACCTCTTTGGCAGATTGTCAAGATTCCATTAGGTACCGTGTAGATCTCATGGAATAAAGTCTGACCTAGACTGATGAGGGCCATTAGCCTAAAACCATGGTCTCTAGGTGGACGCTTTTCAGTTTGCCAAAACTGGTGTTATGGCTTTGTCACCGACCCGAGGCCACTAGTTGCGGCGACGGTCAATAGCTGGCGTCTGGTTTTAGACGTCTATTTTGACGGGAAAGGCGACCCTTGTCTCTTTACAGTTCTAAATATATATACAGTTCTAAATATATCAATTCAAAATGTATCTACAGTTCTAAATGTGCCTACAGATATAAAAATATACCTACACGCGAATGTTTCTTTTCACAAATAAATCAAACTTCTACTGTCCTTACTGTGATGAAAAAATATTGGGAGGGCTTGGCTCATCAGTGGTGAACCCTCCCAGCGGTTTCAATAATTTAATCTACCAGACCGCTTCTTTAGAGCTCTAATACTGTATTCAATCATTCTGATTATATATGCTACACTGAAGGATGGAATCTTAGAAATGGTATTTAAGTAAACTATGGACATAAGCTTATAGGACAGTAGAATTACATATAAATACAGTTATAAATATAACTACAGTTCTAAATATACACACACTTCTAAAAATGTACCTACACAGTTCTAAATATTACCTCAGTTCTAAATGTGTACCTACACACTTCTAAAAATGTACCTACACAGTTCTAAATATTACCTCAGTTCTAAATGTGTATCTACGGTGTTTTACTAGTGTATCTACAGTTCTAAATGTGTATCTCCAGTTAGCTGGAAGTATGACGTCACGCATGTGTTTGTCACACTGTGATATCCCTCCAATCAGCGTCCTTCAAGTTATCATCGCAACTTTTATCAACTTCCAGTACCTTCGACTTCTACTTTGGTCACCATTTATTTACCCACACCAATATGGCGGCCAAGTTGCATTCTATTTACATATATCCATAAGTAAGGAATCCAGTGAGCGGTTCTTGTGATGAGGCTCGTCTAAAACAATATTCACAATATAGATGGAAATTTTGCCGGGAGGATATTGATTTAAAGAGACATATTTTGACGGGAGAGGCGACCTTTGTCTCTTTAGATCAATATCCTCCCGGCAAGATTTCCATCAATATTTTAGCCATAGATTTGGCCCAGCCACTTTGTCAGCTAAACATCTCTTTGGTAGATTGTCAAGATTCGATTAGGTCCCGTGAGGATCTCATGGAATTAAAGTCCGCCCTAGGCTGACGAGGGCCATTAGCCCGAAACCATGGTCTCTAGGTGGACGCTTTTCAGTTTGCCAAAGCTGGTGTTGTGGCTTTGTCATCGACCCGAGACCGCTAGTTTGCGGTGACGGTCAATAGATGGCGTCTAGTTTTGACGTCTATTTTGACGGGAGAGGCGACCTTTGTCTCTTTAAATATTCACAATGTTAAAAATTCAATACAAAAGTGAAATTGTACTGGGATCAAGTGGATAAATTAAGAAAAGGTATCTCCTGATTATGCAAATAAAAGTTGCTGCTGGCTTGCGCCATCTGTCGGGAAACAAATTAACGATTAGTTGATATTTATTCCGATAGATGGAACAAGCCATCAGCAACTTTTAGTTAAACGATCAAGAGATATTTTTTCTTAAACTTCACGATGTTACAATTTTGTTGCTTCATGGAGACAAAAGAAACCAGGTGACATTATTGTAACGGCAGCTGCCATGGCTGAACATATCATAATCAATTAATTCTTGTTGTATGTTAATTACAATTATTTTTTATTTCCAAAGCGCTATATCCCGCAAGGGATACTTGCGCCAAACAAGGAGAAAAGTTTATTTACATAAGTTACTTACATTATTCAACGCATGAAAACATTAGAGATCCAGATTTTGTAGAAAGTTTAGAATGTATTTACAAAATGAATTGAACCTTAAATATGATATTTTTTTATCGGAAATCAAATCGTTAAGTTCACAAACAACTAGTTCATTCTTCATTCTATAATCTTGAAATGGGGAAAAATATTTAGAGAGAGAAAATAGAGGTAACTCCTGGAGCATAAATCACCAACTACCCGGGATGCCACAGTCTGGAAGTCTAGTCATGGGGAGGGCTGAGGTGAACCAGGTAGTTCCAGGCCGGCAGGGAGTCAGGAAGTAGGGGCAAGGCTGAAGTCTTGTACTCCAAGCAGTGTCTGTAGTCTGTGTAACATAAAAGTTGGACAGGAGAAGAGGAGGTCGTCCACAGTCTGTGAATCTTCCTGGCAATGAGGAGATGTTGGATATCTATGCCAGAGATCTGCCAGAACATGGCCGTGACCAGTAAAATTGTTATTTATGAGTATTTATATAAATTCTACAAGACCGCAGTCACCGTTCGGAGGAGATTAATGGAATCGCCGAATGCCGTGGTCCATTTGGATGAGGAAATTGAGAACACGGCTGATTCCATACTCGTCTTTTCAGTAATACGCTAACCTATGTACGGTGTGGTCATTGGACATGTGTCGGACCTGGAGACTGTTGTTGGGTTCTTTACTACCTGGAGTATAGGAGCTGTGCTTCCTTACTGTGGTGAATCTGTATAAGACCGGTGGTCTTAATAAAACTGTATGTGTGTTATTTATCAGTAAGCAGATCCATACTAATGGTATTTGCATAGTCATCATACAAGGATTGATCATGGCACATTGTGTAAATATGTCAGAGACTGGAAATAAATAGTTTTCTTTTTCAAACTTCCCATCTTTACTTATGTCAAAACAAACACTATGACGTTACAATTATGTCCAAGTTGTAATCAAATTCGGATAATTTTGTCTTTCCCTAATTTTAAGTCTGTTTTATTTATTTTGACATCAAACCGCTATGTCTCCCAAGGAACGTCCAGTAGAACATGAGTTACATAGCTGTCTTATTTATATATCAGTTATGAAATATTAGAGACTGTTTTATCTCCAATTTTACCAACGAAATTTCTATAAAAAGTATCACAATATTTATAAGGCAATGAATACAGTAGATTTATGTAAATAAACACTTATATAAACTCATTGACAAAACTGAAGGAAGTGGAAAGTCTTTGATGTTGCCAGTCTTTTATTTGTTTATTTATTTTTAAGGAGTTAGAGGTTGTTCACATTTGGTTATCTCGTGTGTCTTCAATAAAGGTCATTGTAATATCTTTCAGAGTTATTGTCCCGATATACATGCTAAAAGGTACAACTTCCTTAAGTTTTGTCCATGAGTGTATATACACTTGGTTATCTCGTGTGTCTTCAATAAAGGTCACTGTAATATCTTTCAGAGTTATTGTCCCGATATACATGCTAAAAGGTACAACTTCCTTAAGTTTTGTCCATGAGTGTATATACACTTGGTTATCTCGTGTGTCTTCAATAAAGGTCACTGTAATATCTTTCAGAGTTATTGTCCCGATATACATGCTAAAAGGTACAACTTCCTTAAGTTTTGTCCATGAGTGTATATACACTTTGTTATCTCGTGTGTCTTCAATAAAGGTCACTGTAATATATTTCAGAGTTATTGTCCCGATATACATGCTAAAAGGTACAACTTCCTTAAGTTTTGTCCATGAGTGTATATACACTTGGTTATCTCGTGTGTCTTCAATAAAGGTCACTGTAATATCTTTCAGAGTTATTGTCCCGATATACATGCTAAAAGGTACAACTTCCTTAAGTTTTGTCCATGAGTGTATATACACTTTGTTATCTCGTGTGTCTTCAATAAAGGTCACTGTAATATATTTCAGAGTTATTGTCCCGATATACATGCTAAAAGGTACAAATTCCTTAAGTTTTGTCCATGAGTGTATATACACTTTGTTATCTCGTGTGTCTTCAATAAAGGTCACTGTAATATATTTCAGAGTTATTGTCCCGATATACATGCTAAAAGGTACAACTTCCTTAAGTTTTGTCCATGAGTTTATATACACTTGGTTATCTCGTGTGTCTTCAATAAAGGTCACTGTAATATCTTTCAGAGTTATTGTCCCGATATACATGGTAAAAGGTACAACTTCCTCAAGATTTGTCTATGAGTGTATATACACTTGGTTATCTCGTGTGTCTTCAATAAAGGTCACTGTAATATCTTTCAGAGTTATTGTCCCGATATACATGGTAAAAGGTACAACTTCCTCAAGATTTGTCTATGAGTGTATATACACTTGGTTATCTCGTGTGTCTTCAATAAAGGTCACTGTAATATCTTTCAGAGTTATTGTCCCGATATACATGGTAAAAGGTACAACTTCCTCAAGATTTGTCTATGAGTGTATATACACTTGGTTATCTCGTTTTTCTTCAATAAAGGTCACTGTAATCTCTTTCAGAGTTATTGTCCCGATATACATGGTAAAAGGTACAACTTCCTCAAGATTTGTCCATGAATGTATATACACTTGGTTATCTCGTGTGTCTTCAATAAAGGTCACTGTAATATCTTTCAGAGTTATTGTCCCGATATACATGGTAAAAGGTACAACTTCCTCAAGATTTGTCCATGAATGTATATACACTTGGTTATCTCGTGTGTCTTCAATAAAGGTCACTGTAATATCTTTCAGAGTTATTGTCCCGATATACATGGTAAAAGGTACAACTTCCTCAAGATTTGTCTATGAGTGTATATGTGATATCTTGGGACCTCTGGGACCAGTGTTACCTGATGCTAGACGAACCTCGATGTCAACTCTACCGTGCAGTCGTGGTGGAAGGCGACACAGCTGGGCCAAAGGTGAAATAAACAAACAGAGATTCCACTAAAAGCGTCTGACGTCAAGAAGGAATGGGATGAGGAGAGAGAGATTTTAGAGCAAGTGTTACCGTTGAGTTCCAAGCGAAAACTGACAATTCTAGGTCCTTGATTTAACACCAAGACTCAGTTTCTCTCTGATTGGTTGAGAGATGATCACATGCTTTTTCCCTATTGGTTGACCTATTTAGATGCTTCTTTCCTAATTGGTGGGACTTTTTCACGTGGCCGTAGGCTATTGGTTGACCTACTTAGGTGATGTCTTCTCGCGGCTTTCTTTGATAGAAAATACGTCCGGTCTTGTTCCGGAAATTGGGCGTCACTCTTAGCTTTTATGACTTCTACGTTACCAGATACGTCTTGCCTTGCCAGGAAGTATTGACTGTACAAGTTATTTATATTTGTGCTGGTTTGAGGCCTCTTTTGCTAGGCCTTGCTTCGACTTCTGTCCTAAGCCTGATTAGTTTTAACCTTAACTTTCTCCTGTCTCTCTCCATTCCTTCTATCTGTACAGTTGCAATACTTTATTAGATTCTTACGCGGTACAGATTGATGTTAGTTGAGGTTTTCTATGTGCAGTACATAAGAAGTTATATACAGTCATGGGGTGGAACATGTGGTAGTGGATATTTAGACTATTTACAACAATTCCATGGTCTTAAATCATCACAGATGGCCCCGGATGTGAGAGGGTTCATATGGAGGGATTTAAGAGAGCGGAATAGGAAGACTGTTATTAAGGAAGTAATTTTTTAAAAATTAATTAAAGTGAGTTGGTATATAACATGGGGTTGATTTCTGTATATCCATAAGAGGTAATAAAGCATAAACAACTAATATTAAACATATAAGTAAAATAAAAATAGGAATAAAAGAAATAATAGAGAACATGTAATGATGATAGGTAAAAATAAAAATGAGTTGATGGGAAAATCATGATCTCTTCGTGATGGGCGTTAGAAAGGGTTGAGGGGTTAGTTATTACTTGGTTGAGGCAAGGTCACTTTGACTCAAGTCCCAAAGCATTTAATGTGCACGGCGCGGAAAACCTAGGCCATGTTTCACATGTAAATTTAAGGACCGAATAAAGTTACAGTACCACAATCGAAAAGTAAGATAAGGGGGATTGTTATGGGTTTTAGTAATTAGTCGTTAAGACGTACGCATGCAGGATAAAGAGGGCGAAGATCAGTGACCAGAAATCAAAGTTTTAATTAGAGTCGTCAGGGGCTTAGCGAGAAAAAGAGTAAAATAAAAAATAAAAAAAATGTGCCAGCGTGTGGCATGAGAGTGCCCTGGAATAAAAAAAAATACAATTTGCACGTATCCAAGCCAGAAGTTGGGAGAAGGTAAATCTGGGGGACGATGTGTCAAGATTGTTAATTACGAAATCAAAGTAGGTCAAGTCTAGCCTGCGAAGGAGTTAAAAGTTCCTGCGGAAAAGGAATGTTAGTAATTCTTAAGAAGTAACCTTTAAAGTGGTTGTTTAAGAGGTTATTGAAGATTGCCCTGTTTTTAGATCGTGATTTTTAGTTTGATTATAAAAGAATATATCATTGAGATATGAAATTGCGAAAGTAAGGCTTTGCATATAGCGTTAAAGGATTTGAAAAATCGAAAATAGAATTGCGAAGTTAAATGCAAAGTAATCTTTAAAAAAAAAAGTAAAAATAGTGATGATATGATACAAAGATTAACACACTACAGCAGTATATAAGGGGTAATAGAAAGTGAAAATATTAAATGAAAAAAAAATAATGAGCAATAATATACTCGATAGCATTGACATGGTAGCGGAAGGTGAAACAATGTAAATAACATCTAATTTATAAAGTGAGAAAAAATATAAAATGATAAATGCAAATTAGTGATATAAACATGAAATATAAACTTGAGATTATTAGATATGATATGAAAGATAAAATATAAAGTTGATTATAAAATAGAGTCATGAAGCAAAAGTAAATAAGTTTTGGTAAAGAAAAATAATAAAAAAAGACAATAATCTAAACTAATTGGTTGACGTAAAAAAAAACAATTATAAGAGCTATATAATGATTATATAAAGGATATTAAAATGAAAAAATTTTAAAAAAATGTTCATCGAGAAAGAAGAGCAAGTAAGATTATATATAGAAATTATATATCGTGAAAGAATGGAAAGTTGTAGGCCAAATGTAACGTTCCTGTTTTTTTTTTTTTTTTTTTTTTTTTTTAGGATGGGTAGAGAGAGCTTTAAATTGTCCTCGATTGATATCTTTGGTTTTGTTGGCCTAAGTTTTTCTAACTTATCGGATTTGTTTTAAGTTTGATGCGACTCGTGGATCACATTGTTTCCAACTGTGAAACTCATCGAGTCCTAATGTTGTCGTTTTTTTGTTTAAACTTATGTGGGTGTGTGTGATTTTTGTAAGTAAAATGTTGTCCTTGGATCTAAGTGTCGATGTTAAGTTGACAAGTTAATCGAGGGCGAGAGAATGTTAGTGAACAGATTTGTTAGTAAATGTAAAATAACGTGTTAAGCAAGTTTTAGTAGCTAAACGGGATATCGGCGTAGATTAAAAATAAAAGGCGCGCACTAATGTTTGATTTAATAGGTAGCGAAAATCCATTAGAGTGACATCGGGGTGGCGACGGGCGTAACAAAATGTCGGCTATTTGTTTGTCCATCTCCAGCGGAAGAAGAGGGAGCGAAGCTATTTTTAATGCGATTCCGGATTTAGGTCAAGGGGGAGCGAGGGGGCTTGCTTTCTTTCAACTTATTGGAAGTTAATTCAAACTACGTTCGGAGATATTAATTCTATAATTGTAAACGCAAAAGCGTTTTGATTTGTCACGTTTGGTGACAAGCGTTATGGGATTGACATAGGGAGATACAGAGGTTGAATTATTCCGTGTGTTCAAGCATTTGTTAGATTTGTGTTTGTATTTCGAAAATTCGGATATTGTATCTGTTATTAAATCGAATGGTTTTTGGCGGACTTAGTAAAAATGTTATTCATGGATATCGGGTTAGAATTGAATGAAATTGCGACTATCGACGTGGACAATGTGTGGTTAAATAAATGTGTCACAGGCGTGGTGAAGGCGTCTTTGGCCTGAAAATTGAAAGAGTTTAGTGGTGTGGCGCTGTGACACGAAGCGAAAAAATTGTAAATGAAAAGGTGTTACGTGAAGTCTTTGTTTTGTACAAAATCTAACCTGTTACACTAAGAATAACAAATTTACTAAAGTCATGATTGCTGGTTGTACGAACATATCGAGAATTTTTATATTGTTAGTGGATATGGCATGTTTAATGTGAGAGAAAAAAAAAGATTGTGTGTGTTTAGTAGGGCGACGTTATAAAGCTTGTGTGTCTCGAAATTGGATTTGGGTGTTAAGTCGCGCACTAAAAATTTGTCAATTGGAAAAAGTTATGTGAGAGGGTGTTGTATATTTTGTTGAGAGAGATTTGTCGATATTTAACTATGCGTGTAAAAGGAAGGTACGAGGGAGTGTAGTTATGTGGGAATTTAAAGATTGGAATAGTTTTGGAAGGCTGTGATTTAAGTTACTTCTGTCCAAAGATATGAAAGAAAAGGACATAGGGGCGTTGAAAATGGGATTAAGAACATTATAATGAGGTTAAATAAGAGTGTTGTAGTTCACCACGTGTGAGCAACCCGTTATAGGAGGGGAAAATTTAGTAAATGGGACAGTTTTATTAACCTGTCCATGGGACACGTGTTGCTTGCACGAAGTGAATTGGTACAAGGTAGTTGGTAGAAGTACATTATATTGATACAGGAGTAGCTGAGAACAGTTTATAATTAGTAGAAATCGTTTTATGGAATTAAGGAATAAAATGACAAAAGGCAATGGTGTATCGATGATATGGAATTTTAGATTACGCGTTATGTTACTTATTTTTAAGATCAAAAAGATATAATCTATGGTGAAAATATTGTTAGCTATGGCATTAATAGTTAAGTTAAATGGATGGACAGGTATTTTTCTTTTACAAACTGATTTCTATTATTTTAAAAGTATTCTGCCTAATTATAGCGATAGATGCTCCTGTATAAAGTAGTAGAGTAGGTTTACATTATTGGACTGTTCAGTTCGAACGAGCAATAGTTCAACAAAAATTATAGAAGTAGGAACCTACTGTTGTGTGGTCTTGTATGTCGGGACAGTCCTGGTCTTGTGTCGTGGTTGGCGGATTCTTGGGAAGGTCAGAGTTCATTGTTTGCGCTGGGCTCGTGGTTTAGAGATGGTCGGGGGAGCAGGTAACATACGCTCGCGTGTTGGTAACTCGGAGGGGTGCTTGCAGGAGATTTGGTGGCTTTCTCAGTCTTGTAGAGTATTGTAGTTGGTACCGATCTGCTTGGGCGTCGTAGTTGGTGAAGAAGCTCTGCGCCTCGTACGAACCATCGTAGCGATTCCACCTCTCGCGATGTCCGGTCACGGCAGAAAGCTGATGTAGCGTCGTCGTCAACCTCCCTAGGACATCTGACACCGGCGGCGGGGGTGTGACGTCTTCCTGGCCGGGGACAATTTCCTGCGTCTTACCGAAGGTTGTTTCTTTCTTCGGAAAAGTGGGGCTTCCGCCACTTTCGGAGTCGGGATCGGACTCCATGGGTTCCTTTGGATTCTCCTCTCTTCCCTGTTCCATCTTTCTGTACAGACAGTGGTCTACTTGCTTACTTGTACCTTGGCGTCCACTATCCTGTCGACTCTTCGTTACGGGGGAGTCTGTGATATCTTGGGACCTCTGGGACCAGTGTTACCTGATGCTAGACGAACCTCGATGTCAACTCTACCGTGCAGTCGTGGTGGAAGGCGACACAGCTGGGCCAAAGGTGAAATAAACAAACAGAGATTCCACTAAAAGCGTCTGACGTCAAGAAGGAATGGGATGAGGAGAGAGAGATTTTAGAGCAAGTGTTACCGTTGAGTTCCAAGCGAAAACTGACAATTCTAGGTCCTTGATTTAACACCAAGACTCAGTTTCTCTCTGATTGGTTGAGAGATGATCACATGCTTTTTCCCTATTGGTTGACCTATTTAGATGCTTCTTTCCTAATTGGTGGGACTTTTTCACGTGGCCGTAGGCTATTGGTTGACCTACTTAGGTGATGTCTTCTCGCGGCTTTCTTTGATAGAAAATACGTCCGGTCTTGTTCCGGAAATTGGGCGTCACTCTTAGCTTTTATGACTTCTACGTTACCAGATACGTCTTGCCTTGCCAGGAAGTATTGACTGTACAAGTTATTTATATTTGTGCTGGTTTGAGGCCTCTTTTGCTAGGCCTTGCTTCGACTTCTGTCCTAAGCCTGATTAGTTTTAACCTTAACTTTCTCCTGTCTCTCTCCATTCCTTCTATCTGTACAGTTGCAATACTTTATTAGATTCTTACGCGGTACAGATTGATGTTAGTTGAGGTTTTCTATGTGCAGTACATAAGAAGTTATATACAGTCATGGGGTGGAACATGTGGTAGTGGATATTTAGACTATTTACAACAATTCCATGGTCTTAAATCATCACATATATATATATTTATATATCAGATAGAAGAAAACATAGAAGTATTATAACTGATTTTTAAGAATTTTATAATATATTTACAGAGGTAAACTTTACATTGAAGAGGACGTTGCTGGAGATAAGTCTGGTAAAGAAGTCAGATCCTATTTTGAAGTTTGTAACATTGAAATATTTGATAGTCCAGCAACATATTGTAACGTAGAAAATTAGGAAAGACAAACTTCAGGATGACAAGGCAATTTTTTAAAGATACAAGCACACATTAAGATTGATAAAATTTAAGATAAGCAATGAGGTAAATTTACGCAGAATAATAATATAAAATATACGAGTAAATAAACACCAGGATAGGAACATTATTATTTCTCCTTAAAATAAATTACGATTTTTCGTTCAAAAGAAACATTTGCGGTATAATTGCCAAACTTCGTTCTACAATCATAAACCGCATTATATTGTTTTATAAATTAACTTTATATAATATTTACGAACGGAAAAATATGTCCAGGGTAGCCTAGTGGACATGGCATCTGCCCGGTAAGCGGAACAACTTTGGGTTCGATTCCCATCTTTGGACACTTTTATTTTTCCGTTTATCATTATTCTTCACAATTCATCCTTTCATAACTCATCCCTAAGGTTCGATTCCCATCCCTGGATACTTTATTTTTCCCTTTATCATTACTCTTTACAATTCATCCTTTCATAACTCATCCCTAAGGTTCGATTCCCATCATTGGACACTTTTATTTTTCCGTTTATCATTACTCTTCACAATTCATTCTTTCATACCTCATCCCTAAGGTTCGATTCCCATCCCTGGACACTTTATTTTTCCGTTTATCATTACTCTTCACAATTCATTCTTTCATAACTCATCCCTAAGGTTCGATTCCCATCCCTGGACACCTTTATTTTTCCGTTTATCATTACTCTTCACAATTCATCCTATCATACTTCATCCCTAAGGTTAGAAATAATCGTTATTTCTCCTTAAATTTCGATTTTTTCGTTCAAAAGAAACATTTGCGGGATAATTTTCAAATTTCGTTCTACATGTTAAACGTCGTTCTATAATCATAGCCTCATTATATTGTATTATAAATTACCTTTTCTTAATTAATCAAGAAAAGTTGACTACGTGCATTGTCAGGCTGTTGGGGGGCCCTCATCAGTGTGGTGCAAGCTGTACATCAACGACCAAAAAAGCTGGTTTTTAAGTCATCCTGAAAAATCAAAGAATAGGTATTCAAGACCTTAAAGACATTGTTGAAAGCCAGTGTAAATATTTGTATTTATTTTTGTATTTGTTTATGTATGTTATTTTTTAAATGTTTAATTTTTTATATATATGCAAATTATATCTTTGATTTATATTTGTTGGCGGATGTAAATTTAGAAAAATTTTTGATGATTTGCATTTGTTTAGATAGATTATTTTTCTTTTAGTTTTCTTTTTTAATCGGTGTAGATAGCTCAGTTGTGAATTAAAAGTCTTTTGGTTCAGTGGCTCTGTGGTTGTTGCTAGGTTCTGATATAGGCTTCCCTCTTGGACAACACGTGAACCCAACCCCTGGAAAGTTGTGTGTGTGTGTATTGTATTGGATCTACGCGGTACCAACAGGCATGATAACACCAAAAAAAATAAGGGGGGGGGGGGACAGTATAAAAGTGAACTTGTACTGTGATCAGGTTGGTGGGCTCAAAAATCATTCATTTTGGTTAGCAGCCCCGTAAAATAAAGATATTTTCTCTCTCTGATCAGGTTGGTAGATTAAAAGAAAGCCATCTCCTGATTGTTCAATTGAAAGTTGCTCCATATTTTCTTGATTAATCATAAAAAGAAGAAGAAATAATTAATAAATAAAAATACTTTTTAAATACTTATTTAAATATACTAAAAAGAAAAAAAAATAGGTTATAAAATTTTGAAAGGCAATTTGAAATTTTGTTCGTTCCTGACCATTCTGACAACCCCGAAGTCTGAAAAATTGTCAAATTGCATTATCATGGAGTTCTAATAAGTGAACAAAATTTGATATTCCTACGTGCTCTAGAAGAATACTAAAAATTGATTACAAGATTTGTGGACAGATAGACAGACATAAAGGCAAGTTAAATAAAAGCTTTATTAGAAAAGAGGAGCTGCTTTTTTATATTTAAACTAAAAAAATGAATGAGAATCATTGGTATTTAAAGCAAACTACATTATATTGTAGCCTAGAAATCAGGTCTTTGTATATCTGAAGATGTGAAAGTATTTATTGATAACGTCACGGCGACTAGTCCACAATTATTAACAAATTAACCCCACTATCTACAGCTAGGGAATATCGAGCAAACAAGCTAGGTAACTAAATGATGATTTTACAAATAATAAATCTGTTTCAAAATATTTTCATTGAATAATTAAATTAAATAATAAATTATTTCTTCGCCACACTATATATTTATATATTTAATTATCCCTAGTACACGTGGTATAGGCCATGATAATCATGGTGGGTAGTTAGCGACTGCTTTTATTGTAAGTGCACCACATGTCTACACATGTGAAAAGAAGTTCGACTTTGCACTTACAAATGTGCCAGAGCCCCGTTTGGTTACTTGCACTCGCTGGTGGGGTTGGACTTTTGCAAGAATCGGGGGCCATTGGAGCATTTTTTCTTCCACACAATATGATGGTTCACACCACACATGTGTATTTAACAAGCAACTGATACCTTCATTGATAATTCCTATGTCAATCTGCTATGACACAATATTCAATTATATATTACACAAATTGCACACACATCCAGTAAATATGTATTTTGAATATTAATACTACCTAGAGAGGAAAAATGTCTTTTGAATACTAAATCCCTATGAGTACACAACATATCTAGATATTAAGAAAAAGGCATCTCCTTATCGTGTAACTGAAAGTTGCTGATGGCTTGCGCCATCTATCGGAATAAATATCAACTATTCTCGTTGATTTTTTAATTATTCCAGGATTGGCCAAATACCCATTTTTGATTAAGGTCAATATTTGGCTTATTTGGCCAATTATGGAATAATTAAAAATCAACGAGAATAGTTGATATTTATTCCGATAGATGGCGCAAGCCATCAGCAACTTTCAGTTGCACGATAAGGAGATGTATTTTTCTTAATTTATGCACCTTATCCCAGCACAATATTACATTTGTACTATTTTTTCATATTTAGATATTTAATTTAAAAGACATATTGGATCAAAATATCATTTATTTTACCAATATTTCAGTTGGCTGAACGCCAACCCTTCCCAAGGTGTTATAACATTTTAATGTGTCTATTTAAAGTGTCTATTTTGATCCAATATATTGCTTTTTATTTAAAGATTAATTTAGGGATTGCTCTATTTTCAAAAATATCTGGATATGTAGAAAGCATATAGACTTTTGCATTTACAAATGTGCCAGAGCCCTGTTTGGTTACTTGCACTCACTGGTACAAGAACTATTGCAAGAATCAGGGAGGCAATTGGGAATTTTTGTTTATTAGAAAAAAAGTGTCCAATGCGGGATCCGATCCTGGGTATGTGACTGTTGGAAATCGATAGTTTATAATACTTCTACACCGGTCCCTGATGAAGATATGAACAACGAAAGCTCGAAAACAAAATATTTCAATTTTACAAGAATTCTCCATTTTATTATATCAGAGAGGGCGTTTATAAAGAACAACAAATAAGAATTGCAAGACACAATCGATACCAAAAAAAAGTTGAACAACAGAAAAATCGAAAAAAAAAAAAGAATCTGAAGGTCAAAACAAAAGATGAATTCTAAGTTTAGCAGAAGCCTATGAAAACAACCAAATCCACCAGCCAGGATAGATGCTATTAATTCCAGCCAAAAGAACTTTCACCCCTCAGTGACGTTTTCACAAACCGGAAATGACGCAGTACGCGCATGCGCTCTCTGGTAAACAACGACCAATCAATTTTCATAGAGCGGTCGTCTGCGGACATTCTAGAAATTGGATGGAAACAGCTGGCACTCCTGATTCATGTCTACTAAATGAAACTATTAAGCCCGATTTTTTTTTTAATAAAACAAAAGTTCTATATATTTACATATGAGTATTTTATATATAGATATGTGTGGTATACTTAAAGTAAAAATTAGTAGCTTACTACCTACCATGATTATCATGGAATTTGGGTGCTGTTCTGCCTGGAGTATAAGAGCTCCATCTATTATTTCTTCATGTGGTGAATCTGTATAAGACCGGTGGTCTTAATAAAGCTTTGTGTGTGTGTGAGTGATTATTATGGAATATTTTGATAAATGCCTATACTGCTACATGTAATGCTGAGGCCAGGTGGGGTAGACGGGAAAAATATCATAATCGCAAGTCTCACAGCTAGGT
>CP092874.1:9354176-9406341 GCA_030710605.1 Cordylochernes scorpioides
CTGCGTTGTGGCCATAGGATGGGCTCCAGAGTGATGAGCTGCCGATGGTAATGGGGAGTTCCAGATGAGCTGTTCACTTTTACAGGATCCGGATGATGGACAGGACAGCCTGTGTTCCAGCATACAGCGTCAGTGGTCACTCGAGAAAACGTCCTGGCCGCCCGAAGCAGCACTACAGCCTCGCTAGGGTAGCTTAGTGGACATGGCATCTGCCCGGTAAGCGGAACACTTTGGGTTCGATTTCCATCCCTGGATACTTTTATTTTTTCCGTTTATCATTACTTTTCACAATTCATCCTTTCATACCTCATCCCTAAGGTTAGAAATAATCGTTATTTCTTCTTACAGCCTCGCCGATGGTATCAACGCTGAATCCACTCAAGTTTTCTTCGATCATTCGACAACAGAAATGGTCAGGAACACGTCGACATCCAGGTTATAGCACGTTGGGAGAGTGAGGGAAGAGACAGGAAAGTCTCCAACGAACCACCATGATGGTTTGTACTGTAAGTACACCACAGGTTGTATCAGATACAACCGAAGAAAAAAAGACAGAGCTGGTCAGGAACACGGTGTCAGCCAAGGTACGGCACGTTTGGGCGAGTGCAGTAATAGACAGGAAAGTCTCCAACGAACCACCATGATGGTTTGTACTGTAAGTACACCACAGGTTGTATCAGATACAACCGAAGAAAGAAAGACAGAGCTGGTCAGGAACACGGTGTCAGCCAAGGTACGGCATGCTTGGACGAGTGCAGTAATAGACAGGAAGGTCTCCAACGAACCACCATGCTGGGTTGTACTGTAAGTATACCACAGGTTGTGTCAGATACAACCGAAGAAAGAAGACAGAGCTGGTCAGGAACACGGTGTCAGCCAAGGTACGGCATGCTTGGACGAGTGCAGTAATAGACAGGAAGGTCTCCAACGAACCACCATGATGGTTTGTACTGTAAGTACACTACAGGTTGTATCGGATTCAACCGAAGAAAGAAAGACAAAGCTGGTCAGGAACACGGTGTCAGCCAAGGTACGGCACGTTTCGACGAGGGAGGAAGAGTCAGGAAAGTCTCCAACGCACCACCATGCTGGGTTGTACTGTACGTACACCACTGGTTGTATCCAACACTACAGAGACCGTGTCCCAGAATTAGCTCAGATAAGAAGACACTTTATCTCGCCCGGCCGGGTGTTTGTGTGGCACTTGTTTACCTCTACGGACAACACCGTCCTCATTTACATAACCCCACGTTGCTCCAGTAGCCACGCTTGCAAATTCTCTACGCTTCTTCGGCGGTACAACTACTACAATAGATACAGGGAAGATTAGCATGGCCCCTGTGATACCAGTTCGGCGGTACATCTACTACAATAGGAAGGATACAGAGAAGATTAGTATGACCCCTGTGTTCGGCGGTACAATAGATAGATAGAAGATTAGCATGGCCCCTGTGATACCAGTTCGGCAGTACATCTACTACAATAGGAAGGATACAGAGAAGATTAGTATGACCCCTGTGTTCGGCGGTACAATATATACAGGGAAGATTAGCATGGCCCCTGTGATACCAGTTCGGCGGTACATCTACTACAATAGGAAGGATACAGAGAAGATTAGTATGACCCCTGTGTTCGGCGGTACAATAGATAGATAGAAGATTAGCATGGCCCCTGTGATACCAGTTCGGCAGTACATCTACTACAATAGGAAGGATACAGAGAAGATTAGTATGACCCCTGTGTTCGGCGGTACAATATATACAGGGAAGATTAGCATGGCCCCTGTGATACCAGTTCGGCGGTACATCTACTACAATAGGAAGGATACAGAGAAGATTAGTATGACCCCTGTGTTCGGCGGTACAATAGATAGATAGAAGATTAGCATGGCCCCTGTGATACCAGTTCGGCAGTACATCTACTACAATAGGAAGGATACAGAGAAGATTAGTATGACCCCTGTGTTCGGCGGTACAATAGATACATAGAAGATTAACATGGCCCCTGTGATACCAGTTCGGCGGTACATCTACTACAATAGGAAGGATACAGAGAAGATTAGTATGACCCCTGTGTTCGGCGGTACAATATATAGATAGAAGATTAGCATGGCCCCTGTGATACCAGTTCGGGCGGTACATCTACTACAATAGGAAGGATACAGAGAAGATTAGTATGACCCCTGTGTTCGGCGGTACAATATATAGATAGAAGATTAGCATGGCCCCTGTGATACCAGTTCGGCAGTACATCTACTACAATAGGTAGGATACAGAGAAGATTAGTATGACCCCTGTGTTCGGCGGTACAACTACTACAATAGATACATAGAAGATTAGCATGGCCCCTGTGATACCAGTTCGGCAGTACAACTACTACAATAGATACAGAGAATATTAGCATGGCCCCTGTGATACCAGTTCGGCAGTACAACTACTACAATAGATACAGAGAAGATTAGCATGGCCCCTGTGATACCAGTTCGGCAGTACAACTACTACAATAGGAAGGATACAGAGAAGATTAGCATGGCCCCTGTGATACCAGTTCGGCGGTACAACTACTACAACAGATACAGAGAAGATTAGCATGGTCCCTGCGCAAGGATGAAACGCAAAATCGTGAAGCGTTCCCAGAGGCTCTACTTCAAAATGGTCTATTTACGCCAATATATACATAATAACACAATAGCTCCATCTATGATTCCTTTCTTCCTGTGGTGAATATGTATAAGACCGGTGGTCTTAATAAAGCTTTGTGTGAGTGTTTATATGCAAATATATACATAGTTACTGTGTTCATAGCCAATATGCTCTGTCAACAGACGGGATAACACAGAAATGGAGGAAATACCACTGACCGCCAAACCTTGCAGCTAAGTTCTGGTTGATCAAAGATTCTTCATTGTTAAGTTCATTTATTCAAAGTTCTTCATTGAGCTAATATGTAAATGGAGGACATAGTCTCTATTTGCATATAGGCCTGTTGAAAAGTCTTTTGGCTTAAAAGAGAGCTCTCGCCACTTTTAAGACTTTAGAAAGAATCTCATCGGGATTCAGACAATAACTCTGAAATATATTACAGTGACCTTGATTGAAGACACGAGATAACCAAGTGTGAACAACCTCTGTCTCTTAAAAAAAAAGACAACCTTTTTTTTAATATTCATAGTGTACACGTGGTACAGGCCATAATAATCATGGCGGGTAGTTAGCGACTGCTTTTACTGTAAGTGCACCACATGTCTACACATGTGAAAAGCAGTTCGAATTTGCTCTTTAAAATGTGCCAGAGCCCCGTTTGGTTACTTTAACTTGCTGGTTGGGTTGGACTTTTGCAAGAATCGGGGATCATTGTAGCATTTTTTTTAATTAGAAAAAGTGCCTAATGCGGGATTCAATACCGGGTTGTAGCGGTAGAAAACCAATGGTTTAGATCATCCTTCCAGCGACCCCCACAGACAACCTGAGACATCAAAGACTTTCCACTTCCTTAAGTTTTAACCATGCGTGTATATATAGCTGGATTTCCAGACTCCAAATTACTAAAGGAGGATGGGAAATGACTTACTACAAGATCCCATTTCGTAGGATGGGGAAATCTTCCCTGACGTCTACACGTGGTGATTGGCAGGTAACGCTCTCAAGAGGCTGAAACAGGAAGGTACTGAGTAGATAATTTGACAATTAAGATAATTTTATTGACATCTTGTCAATACATGCAAAGTGCACAGTCTGCACTATTTAAAAAAAGATAATATACATTATATACACTATGTACAATGAATATGGCACCTCTGCCAGCGCTGCAGAGTTTGGTGGAGAATCACCAGTGGGTCTCCAGTGACACCACGTATTTCGCGATCTACGAAGAATACGTAAGATCGCGTACTTCGCCGTTGAGGTGATGGCGTAGTCCTCGATACCAACTGGAAAGATCCAGGACTGGGATAAGCTCTGTTCTTCATCTTAATACCATATTAATGGTAGAGGCCATTGTTGTTGGAGTTTGGAACGGCTCATAGAAGCGGATGAACCTTTTATTAAATCAACGGCACATGACAATTGACAATTGAAACAAGTTTATTGTCATCTAGTCAACAGAAAAAAGATGAAATTTGGGTAAAATTAGAATAAAAATATAAATAGAAAATATTTACATCAGACAAAGCCTTTCTCTGAAAGAACGTCTGGATTTTATCAGGAGCTACAAGCCGCCCTGAGTGTGGACAGGCCTTTGTCAATTGCGGAGTTCTTGTCCTCGACATGTTCAATGGCAATGTTGAGGAATTCATACAGATTTGTCTTGTGTTCAGGCGAGAGTAGCCCGAGGAGTAACTATCTGTCTTTCCTGTAAATTTCCTTATGTATTCTTTCTCGGTGCTCATGTCTTTAACCTGGTGTTCTGACAATGTGCTAGCGATTTGAAACTTTCCCCGGTTGTTTCTATGTCAACTTTGTGCCATAGTATCTTGGTCCTCATGTCCTGAACCTGGTGTTCTGTGCTAGCGATTTGAAACCTTCCCCGGTTGTTTATATGTCAACTTTGTGCCATAGTATCTTGGTGCTCATGTCTTGAACCTGGTGTTCTGACAATATTCTAGCGATTTGAAACCTTCCCCGGGTGTTTCTATGTCAACTTTGTGCCATAGTATTTCGGTGCTCATGTCCTGAACCTGGTGTTCTGTGCTAGAGATTTGAAACCTTCACCGGGTGTTTCTATGTCAACTTTGTGCCATAGTATATTGGTGCTCATGTCCTGAACCTAGTTTTCTGTGCTAGCGATTGAAACCTTTGAAAGCGAGAAACAACCGGGGAAGGTTTCAAATCGCTAGCATATTGTCAGAACGCCGGGTTCAGGACATGAGTACCAAGATACTATGGCACAAAGTTGACATAGAAACAACCGGGGAAGGTTTCAAATCGCTAGCACAGAACACCAGGTTCAGGACATAAGCACCAAGATACTATGGCACAAAGTTGACATAGAAATAACCGGGGAAGGTTTCAAATCGCTAGCACAGAATACCAGGTTAAAGACATGAGCACCGAGATACTATGGCACAAAGTTGACATAGAAATAACCGGGGAAGGTTTCAAATCGCTAGCACAGAACACCAGGTTAAAGACATGAGCACCGAGATACTATGGCACAAAGTTGACATAGAAACAACCGGAGAAAGTTTCAAATCGCTAGCACAGAACACCAGGTTCAGGACATGAGGACCAAGATACTATGGCACAAAGTTGACATAGAAACAAGCGGGGAAGGTTTCAAATCGCTAGCACATTGTCGAAACACCAGGTTCAGGACACGAGTACCAAGATACTATGGCACAAAGTTGACATAGAAACAACCGGGGAAGGTTTCAATCACCAGGAGACAGCTCGCTATCAGACTGCGAGATTATCAGCTCCAGCTGTCCCCAAACACTGCAGGAGATAAACCTTCCTGTCCCAACCGTCAACAACTTCACGTCATTCCACGGACTTTGGCTGACTGCGTCAACTGAGTGATGTAACAACATGTTGTTTACCGCACACTGACAGAACAATACACACATATACAACATGCGGGTGGATGGTATTCATGTACAAAAAGAAGCACCCCTCCCTTTATGCATCACCTTAGTAAACACCTTTAATAGTGATGATAAAGAATAAGCCTCAACACTAGTTCTGGAAAATTCAGACAAAACCGCCAACCTCTATATCATAGTTGGTGATTCTCCACCAAACTCTGCAGCGCTGGCAGAGATGCCATATTCATTTTACATAGTGTATATAATTCATATTATCTTTTTTTTTAAATAGTACAGACTGTGCATTTTGCATGTATTGACAAGATGTCAATAAAATTATTTTAATTGTCTAAAGAGGAAACGTTATACTGTGGAATAGAGGAGATCTCTGAATAGATAGACTTGATTCTCCTTGTGACTCAGCTCCCTTTCCATCTTGGTGTATTCGTCTTGCAGCTCTTGGAGCAAGGCCTCTCTCTGCTTGAGTTGATGCCTGGCTTGCAAGAGATCTTTCTCAAACAAGGTCATGTTTTTCAGGCTTTCTTCCAATTGAGAGGAAAGGCTGATCACCTGTTGGAAGGAATCTTGTAGCTTGGAGTCTTGGACTTCTTTTTCCTTTTGAAGAAGTTGGTGGGAATTGATGAGCAGAGCGTTTTCCTCTTCTAGAGAAGTTATCTTAGCTGCAGCTTCCCCTTCCAATGTTTCTTTCTCTGCCAATTTCTTCTTATAAGTATCCATCACCTCTTCCAAGCAATACTTCTTTGTCTATTACTCTATATCGTGGTTTCAGGTTTTGACCCTCATCAGTACAGGGGTGGCTTCGATTTCATAACATACTACGAAAGGAATTATGAAATCGGTCGAATTTAACAAACAGGAGTTTTAGCTGGTGAAATGGCAAGGGCTGATTTTCAGGTTAAACACCTGTTTGGTAAATTCAACCGATTCCATAACCCTTCTCGTGGGATGTTATGGAATCGAAGCGACTCCTGTACTGATGAGAGCCAAAGCACGAAACTATGATATACAGGTTGTTGGATTTTTGTCTGAATTTACCTAATCTGGTGTGTTGTAGCTCATTCTTTATAATTACTAGTGAAGTTTTTACTAGGTTGATGTACAGTACCATAGTTCTGATGTCCAATTAAAGGGAGAGGTGCCTCTTTTGATACATATATATACTAGACGAATGACCCGGCTTCGCCCGAGAATTCCCCCGATTGCAATTTCCTTCATACTGAAAGTACATCAATAATAAATATTAGAAGTGCCATAGAATAGCAATACAGAAGTGACACATAAACTACAGGAAAAAAGTGTGTGTGATGGCAAAAATTGTATTATATTAGTGTTTAGGTATTTGATTTAATTAATATAGTTGATATTATAATATATCTATTTATATTATACTAGCCGAATGACCCGGGCAACCCCCGGGTTTTACCCGATTAAATGTTTTTATTCAAATACTATTCGTTACAAATATAAATAGGCACCGTGGATGTCACTTTTGTGAAACGTCCCGCTCCAAACTTTGTGTGTTTTTAAAATATATAAATAAATATGTAAATTTTCACAACGATATTTGAAAATTATATTATTTTGATTTTCAAATACTATTCGTTACAATTATAAATTGGCGCCGTGGATGTCACTCTTGTGAAACGCCCCGCTCAAACTTTGTGTCTGAGAAACGATATTTTTATAGAAAGATGATCAGGCTTTTGTTTTCTGCTCGAAAGAATGAACTGGTTTTACCCGTGGTCTCTGCTTTTTGGATTTTTTTCCGATATAATTTTGTATCTGATAATCAAACATGATACAGCAATATCGTCATCATCATTTTCTGACTAAAAATATATAGTTTTAATAAATGATTTATATATTTTTTAAAATAGCCTATCTTCTTCCCCATATTTTTACCTATGTATGGAAATTTTGGTTTGAATTAGTGAACTACTGCGAATTTGTATACCGGACATACAAACAAACATACAAACATTCATTTATATATATATAGATATAATATAAATTAAGAAAAAGGCATCAACTTATCGTGCAACTGAAAGTTGCTGATGGCTTGCGCTATCTAACGGAATAAATATCAACTATTCTCGTTGATTTTTAATTATTTCAGAATTGGCCAAATACCCATTCTTGATTAATCAAGAAAAGCTAACCACGGACGCGTTTCAGGCTGTTGGCCCTCATCAGCGTGGTGCAAGCTGTATCTCAACCACCAAAAATTGGTCATTAAGGCATCCTGAAAAATCATGAAACGGGTAGTTAAGGCCAGAATTGCGTGAAAACGAGTCCGTGGTTAGCTTTTCTTGATTAATCAAGAATGGGTTTTTGGCCAATTCTGGAATAATTAAAAATCAACGAGAATAGTTGATATTTATTCCGATAGATGGCGCAAGCCATCAGCAACTTTCAGTTGCACGATAAGTTGATGCCTTTTTCTTAATTTATGCACCTTATCCCAGTACAATATTACATTTGTACTATTTTTTCATATAATATAAATGAGTTTTAAAAATTGTTAAAAAAAAATGCATCGGCCGGGAATCGAACCCGGGCCGCCCGCGTGGCAGGCGAGCATTCTCCCACTGAACCACCGATGCTTATCAAAAATGGCCATATTTGGGTATTCATTCCATTCCGGATTACTCCGCGTAAAATAAAAGTTCTTCAAATGAAAAAAAGAAATAGCCAAAAATACTAATCAAAATGTAGCCGAAAATTTTCCTCAGGTTTATAAAAAGCGACATGCAAAATTTGGTACCAATTGGTTCAGTAGTTTTTGAGTTTATCGCGAAACAGACAGACAGACATTGACTTTTATATATATAGATAAAGAGAGAGAGAAATTTTACCGGAAGAAAATCGGTCTATAAAAGCATAGGGCGCTTCTCCCGTCAAAACCAGACACCATCTATTGACCGTCGCCACAAACTAGTAGAATCAGGTCGGTGACAAAGCCACAACACCAGTTTTGGCAAACTGAGAAACAAGAATATTTTTCATTGCAGTAAAGACAGTAGAAAGATTGATTTATTTGAAAAGAAACATACGTTCCTAATGGTTTCGTTTCTTATATTCTAAGTGTCGTTATGATAAGATTGTCTCGGGATAAGAAGATACGCGGTTGGTTACCTAAGATGCTGGAAAATCGAGTCAGGAATCCCAGCAGCCAGGAAGGGAACACGAGGCTGTAGTGCTAATCTGTTGATATGCCATCGTAGACATGACAACATAGTTTTATTGACATCCTGACATGTAAAACTCACATTCTGTAAACTATTATTTTACAATGATAATCATATAACTATATATGATAAGGCACAATTTGGATTATAGATTATAAACACAAGGTAATAAGACCAAATCCAATGATAAGGCATAATTTGGATTATTGATTATAAACACAAGGTAACAAGACCAAATCTAATGATAAGGTACAATTTGGATTATAGATTATAAACACAAGGTAATAAGACCAAATCCAATGATAAGGCACAATTTGGATTATAGATTATAAACACAAGGTAATAAGACCAAATCCAATGATAAGGCACAATTTGGATTATAGATTATAAACACAAGGTAATAACACCAAATCAAATGATAAGGTACAATTTGGATTATAGATTATAAACACAATGTAATAAGACCAAATCCATTTATTAATTGATTAATTTTGATTTGCTCTTATTACCTTGTGTATATAAAACCTATGTTATATAAATAACACTTCTCATGCATCACGGGGATGATAAGCCTACAGGAGTTTGGTATCCTAGAAGATAGGCGAACAGCCTCGTCGAAATATCGAATTTTGTTTTTTTAATAAATATATTTGATCCAAAATATGACAATTGACAATTAAAAACAGTTTATTGACATCTAGTCAACAGTAGGGAGAAAGGTTACAGGTGAAGATAGGGAGAAATATTTACAACAGACGGAGCCCCCTCCGAAGGGACATCTGGATTTCATCAGGAGCTCAAAGCCGCCTTGAGTTCGGACAGTCCGTTTCGAGTTATGGAATCCTTGTCACGAGCATGCTCGGTAACAGTGTTAAGGAATTTGACAAGAATAATCTTGTGTTCAGGCGTGAGTTCCGCGAGGAAATGCTCCCTAAGATACAGGACCGCAAGCACGATATTGTCTATGACCATCCCTCGCTGGGGCCTCAGGATAGTTTCATCGTTCAGTTGTTAGGTTCCTTAACTTGATCCAAAATATGCCCTTGTTTCAATAATAAAACTATATTTGTAGGTTTGGTCACTTCCCTTTACACCTCGAAGCTAAGATTAAAAACTTCTTCTGCTGAATACACTTCGTTTAATTTGAAAGTTTTTGAACAAAAACACGTGATGCCTATTCAAACGACTGCCCGCCAGCGAGAGCAGTTTGTTCTTAATTACCATGCAAATCCTTAACTATATTTACATGTTTTATAACTATTTTACATATTTACAATATACAATGAATATGGCGCCTCTGCTGCAGAGTTTGGTGGAGAATCACCAGCAGGTCTCCAGCGACACCACGTATTTCGTGATCTACGAAGAAAACGTAGATTGAGTGCTTCGCCGCTGAGAAGATGGCGTGGTCCTCGAGACCCACTCGACGTGTGTTATATGATGGCATTCTATAGCTTGCTCCTGCAGTTCCTTAAGTTCCAGGTTGTAATTGTGGTCATTACCTGTAGACCTGTTAGACCTGTAGACCAGATACCGTGACCATCTGACCATAAAGCTAAGCGGAATTTATCATTAAACATCATTGATTCTCATTCAGTGATGGTCCAAGATGGCAGTACTGTAAAGGAAAATGTCTATTTTGAGATGTTAATGGTGGTTGTGTCTTATCCATAAAGATTTTGTTGCTCCATGGAAAAGGGGGGTGCCATTGCCCCGTTAGTCAGCCACAGTTCCCTGTTCACGGTTACCGTAGCGGCTCACGACACCGTACTACAGGACAGTCCCTTACTTGTGCTGCTTCTCCCGCCTACCACGTAGAGAAGGACTTCTGGGCGGGGGATGGAAAGACATGCAAAAGGATCATAAGGTGATTGAATATGAAAATTCGAAGCTATTATAGACGCGTATGATTATTTCAAAAATAAAAACAATTTCTACTGCCCTTACTGCAATGGAAAAATTAATGGGAGGGCCTGGCTCATCAGTGGTGAACCCTTCCAGCGGTTACCTTATGTTTTATGAACGTCAATATGCAAAATAGGGCTGTATGACAACTATGCAACAGAAAGTATTGTTTCCAAAGCTCGTAATGTATATGCAAATATTCATTCAGATGAAATATGCATTTAATGTAAATAGAAAAATGTGGAATGCTTTACAAATGTAGTGAAAACTCCAAGCCATTATGCACGGATTTAGAAATTTATAAATGAAATGTAAATTTGTTATATACAAATATTCCATTAAACTAAAAATGCATTTAATATACGCTATAATGCATGATTATGCAAAGTTGAATAGAAATATACGAAAAGATTCAATTTAATCTAAAATTCGTTTACTAATATATAAGGAAGAAAGTTTGAAATATTTTCAAATCGGGTAGTAATAGAAAATTATAAATATCATTGGTGCAAGTTTGCAATGGAAACCTACGAAGATTAAAATGATAATGTATTTTTCAATAGGGGAATAGTGAAAAATTTTGCTAATAAAATGCAAACATTAAACTGCATTCTAGGATTGTACAAATTTGAAATGCAAATACATTTAGACCCATTTTAAAAAGAATACATTTAATGCAAAAAAAGAAGCGCGTAGAAAATTTGCAAACCACGTTCCATCAAGCTCCAAAGCATAAATTTGCAGGAATGCAATGCAAAATATGCAAATATTATAGAATCAATTACCCCAAGAATACATTCAATAGAATCTTGTGGAAATTTCTGCAAATCAAATACCAACAATATGCGCTATAGTGCACCAATATGTAATTATGCAATGCAAACTATGCAAATATTATAAAATCAATTGAACCAAAACTACATCCAATAGAAACTCGTAGAAGTTCTGCAAATCAAATACCAACAATATGCAAATATGTAATGCAATGTTCAAAGAGATTTGTTTGCATTCACATTTTATTTTAATTGCAATAGGGAAAAATGAATGCGATCAACAAATATGTTCATTTATAATCAATATTGCCTTTTAAAAGAGTAAAATGAAGCGTAAGAATCTTGCAAAAATGAAAAAAAAACATCAAACGATAGAGCATGCTTATGCAAATTTATTGCACTGCAATATGCAAATAAAAGGTTTCCGTTAGGAATGATTGGAAAAAGAACTTCCTCTGGTGATGATACATTCTGCTGCATAATGAAAAATATATAAAATCAACCGAAAGTGTATGCTTATGCAAATTTATTTAATTGCAATATGCAAATAAAAAGTTTCCGTTAGGAATGATTGGAACAAGAACTTCCTCTGGGGATGATACATCCTGCTGATAATGGAAAATATATATAATATAAATCAATAGAGTATGCTTATGCAAATTTCTTGCATTGCAATATGCAAATAAAAGCTTTCCGTTAGGAATGATTGGGATAAGAACTTCCTTTGGTGATGATGCATCCTGCTGAAAATGGAAAAAAATATATATAATATCAATCAATAGAGTATGCTTATGCAAATTTCTTGCATTGCAATATGCAAATAAAAGGTTACCGTTAGAAATGGTTAGGATACGAACTTCCTCTGGTGATGACGCATCCTGCTGATAATGGAATATATATAAATATAAAATCAATCGGAAAAGTATGCTTTTGCAAATTTATTTCATCGCAATATGCAAATAAAAGGTTTCCGTTAGGAATGATTGGGATAAGAACTTCCTCTCTGGTGATGACGCATCCTGCTGATAAAGGTTTGTTTTATTCCCAGAAGTCCGTCACAGAAGCAAAGTACTGTTAGTCCACAAAAATAGTCCGTTTTTGACTCTTACAATACCTCAGGAGTCCCGTTTGGTTACTCGCCCACTGGAGTTGTGCCAGACTGGGCCGTCCATTTTTATTTGCATATAGGAAAAATACTATGCAACTTTATCAGCTATCTAGATGCAAATTCCCAATTAAAAATCACGCCCCTTATCAAACTTTGAATTAAATTTACATACATGGAAGATATATAGCAGCCAACATGTCTACAGTGCAAATATACCGAAGACTTCCGGCTTATAGAAATTAGGATTAAATATGCATATTTGCTGGCGGGCGTATATGCAAATATAGCATGAATATTGAGTTAACAACCTGTTAGAAATCAGGAAGAAGGAGGATCCAAAATGACTGATATGATCACGAATATGCGGCCATGTTTCCAAATATAACAATTGGCCAATAGCCGAGCAGAAATGGTACAGTTCACACAATTGTCGGTTTACAGTCAAAATGGAAGAATTACAAATACCTTTGGCTTAATACAAAGCATTTCACTTCATAAGAATGTTGCAGAAAATGAAATTTTTAAAAATAATTCGCATGTGTGTAAAAACATTGGCAGCTTTTAATATCAAACGATATCTTTACACCATGTTATGCAATTTGGATTTCGCAATGCAACTCTCTGAATAGCAAGTAAAACAACCTGCAGAGAAATATTTATATATTTTGCAAGAAACGTGGTTGAATATGGGATTCTTTATATGCAAAATGACTTTTAGCATATGCATTCTGTGCATATAAGCCTAATATGCAAAGTTGGCATAAATGATTTCTTTATGCAAAATACTTTCATCTCTTAGCAATGTTAATACAAGATATTGAGATGTGTAAAGAATTTCTCCAGAAGCATCATATCTACAGTGCAATGCTTGCAAAGAATATTGCATTGTGGCATTTCGATTTGCATAAATCCCCGGGGAGAAAGCAAAGAAAAGAGGACTTCCGGGACAGGAGACCCCCAAACATCTTGAACTTTCGGCCGTAACCATGGCGACGCCGTGCCGATTGATCCCCGGGAGGTCACGTGACGGCCCATGTGGGTCAGTGGGGGTAACGGCACAATCCAGCAGCTGCTAATATGCAAATATAGGTCTAAAAAAACAACGCACAAAACCGCAGCATTCTCGTTATAGCCAGGAAATAGGGAATTGTGCAAATACCTTGCTGCACAAGTTTGACCCTATTGTGTTCCACTTACTGTTCGTATGCAGACATATTTGCACATATGTCTTCCGTATACATATAGTGTATATATTCCCGGAGTATTATACGAATCTATGCAACAAAACAAATTGTAATTTGCAATATATAAACTACTGCAAAGCCAAATTTATAGATTGATTTGGTATTGCTAATTGATATGGCCAGGCTATAGGAATTCACGATATACTAGAGCATGTTGATTTGAATATTTGCAACCTATTTGCATATGTGTCTTCTATACATACTTGCATGTGTATTCTTCATGTATATTCACACATTATGCATGCAGATGCATATGTCTTCTGCACATATATTTGCACAGATGCTTTCTGCACACATAGTTGCATGCATCTTCTGCACACATATTTGCATATAAATATTTGCATATGTCGTATGCAAATATATTTTTATGCGTTTTCTTTTCACACATTTCCAGGTCTTCTGCATACATATTTGCACACGTCTTCTGTACACATATTTACATAAATAATGAACATGTTTTGAGATATTTTTCAGCATATGTGTATGTCTTTAGCACATATAGTGATAGTGACTTTTGCATGCATATTTTCAGATGCATATTTGCACACGTCACTATTTTTTATTAATTAATCCTTGCAGATACCCCCTCGTCTCCTAGTGCTCTCTCCATTGTTGTCACAAAGTGTCATTGCATGACACTTGTCCGTATTTGTCAACTACAACTTGCTCCTAGGACAACAATATTCCTATCAAATAGAGAGATATGTAAATAGAGATCCTTACCACCTATGTAAATATGTAGAGGGAAAGTCGCCTTCAATGTAATTGATACAAAGGTAATTAATGTGAGACTAAAATACCCTCCTATTCCTGGTAAGTCGTATTTATGCAACTTCCCTATTTGCACCTAATAAATAAAATGACGTCATTGGTCGGAACTTCTCTTTGAATATTAATATATACAATAAACTTATAGAGGTGTCGTCTGCACGAATTGTGATGATATTATCATTATGATGAACGTGTTATTGAATGAACGTTTTATTCATCTGCCAGTATATGTTTTCCTTCATTGGGTTCTCCTCGTTGTCCTCTCTTCCTACGAGATAATACTAAAGGGAAAACTGTACAAAAATTAAATTGCACTGGGATAAGATTGATAAATTAAGAGAAACTCAGATTCTGATCGTGCAACTCAAAGTTGCTGATGGCTTGCGCCATCTATCGGAATAAATATCAACTGATCGTTGATTTTTTATAAATTATTTCAAGAATTAATCATATACTCTTTCTTGATAAATGAAGACAAGTAAACCATGTACACGTTTCAAGGTTGTTGGTCTTCATAGCGTTGTGTAAACTGTACCTGGTTGTATTTGGCCAATTCTGATTTTTTTTTAAATCAACGATTAATTAATATTTATTCCGATTGATGGCGCAAGCCATCAGTAACTTTTAGTTGAACGATCAGGAGATTTCACGGCTATTTTTTCTCTGTTATAAGTTTTCACAGCATTTGAATTACAGGGATTCCAAACGACTACACTTATTGGACTGTCCTCATTCAATGACAATGCCCTATTGAATCTACCAAGAAACAAACCGGCCACTTGGTGAACTGGATCACTAAGGCTACTAAAACCTAAACCACAGGACATCCCGGGTAATTGGTGTTCTATGGATACACTCCAGGAGCATGGGTTACCTTTATGTTGCTACTACTGTAACAGACCCTCCAACTAAACAGAAGGGAATCGACACAGTTGGCCAGATGGAAATCTGGTTACCTGCGCCCTCTAGTCTATAAAGAGGGAGCCAAAAGCTTCCCCATGTGCACTAGGTGCAAAACCGAAGAGGCCACTCCCCAACATATACTAAATTGTATTGGAAAGGACAAAAGTTCCCTGTACAGAGAACCAAGAAGAGTTCTTGAGCTTCTTTATGAGCACGACCTCCAAGATCTTGTCTTATTTAGACTAAAATGATAAGTAAAAAAAAATACTACTGTTCTAAGCTGTGACACTTTAAAATCTGTCACATCTAGTTGTCTGTGTGATATGTAAATAGATGGGATCCAGGTGGCCCCGACACAGTACTCGCTGTGAATACTAAGTACTTGGAGATTAAAAATATCCCCGATGTATCATACAGCTCAGTAGATGGATACTACAATTTAGTACAGTTGTACTCCACCGGTCCCAAGCCTGGATAGAGATGGGGAAGCTGTAACAAGCTCACTAAAAAAAACTAGGCTCAGCTGATAGTACCCTGTAAGGACTCCAGGGATACAGGATGTACTACATGTTAGGAGCGGCTGTACATGGTGTCTGTTTCTCATGTCAGACATTTCATGTTGGAGCTAAGTCGGTGGCCTGCTACTGAGTAGTGTTCCCAGTCTTGATGACAAAAGCTGATACATTCTACTTCACCCAATAATTATGGATGTCAAATCTCCGTTGATAATATCTACTCATCCCCAACAGACACCATCAAAAGGCTCTACAAGCTTGATACTCTGATATGATTGAGTGGAGATAAGAAAGAAGAGTACAAATGTGAAGAAGCTATGTAATGCTTCAGGTCTTGTCTGAAAAATTCTGAGTGCCTTGAGGTATCTGGATTGGCTTTCTAGACAGAATTGTGTTGTAAGTAATATAGAAAAGATGGTATTTTTATCAAGTAAAATTAATAAGCTCTTTTATCACTTTTAAAACACACGCATTTATGACTGACGACTTCTTGCCCTTTATTCCATTTCTATTTCAATTGAAAAAGGTCCTTTTACAACAAAGTGGCTGTTTGCTCCCGAAATGCTTACCTATCCCGAGATAACGTGTCTTCTTACTTATCCCAAGGTAACGTGTCTACTTACACATCCCGAGGTAACGTGTCTTCTTACTTATCCCTAGGTAACGTGTCTGCTTACTTATCCCGAGGTAACCTGTCTTCTTACTTATCCCGAGGTAACGTGTCTTCTTACTTATCCCGAGGTAACGTGTCTTCTTACTTATCCCTAGGTAACGTGTCTTCTTACTTATCCCGAGGTAACGTGTCTTCTTACTTATCCCGAGGTAACGTGTCTTTTTACTTATCCCGAGGTAACCTGTCTTCTCACTTATCCCGAGGTAACGTGTCTTTTACTTATTCCGAGGTAACGTGTCTTCTCACTTATCCTGAGGTAACCTGTCTTCTCACTTATCCCTAGGTAACGTGTCTTTTTACTTATTCCGAGGTAACGTGTCTTCTTACTTATCCCGAGGTAACGTGTCTTCTCACTTATCCTGAGGTAACCTGTCTTCTCACTTATCCCGAGGTAACATGTCTTCTTACTTATTTCGAGGTAACGTGTCTTCTTACTTATCCCGAGGTAACATGTCTTCTTACTTATCCCGAGGTAACATGTCTTCTTACTTATCCCGAGGTAACGTGTCTTCTTACTTATCCCGAGGTAACGTGTCTTCTTACTTATCCCGAGGTAACGTGTCTTCTTACTTATCCCGAGGTGTCTTCTTACTTATCCCGAGGTGTCTTCTTACTTATCCCGAGGTAACATGTCTTCTTACTTATCCCGAGGTGTCTTCTTACTTATCCCGAGGTAACGTGTCTTCTTACTTATCCCGAGGTAACATGTCTTCTTACTTATCCCGAGGTAACGTGTCTTCTTACTTATCCCGAGGTGTCTTCTTACTTATCCCGAGGTAACCTGATTTCTTACTTATCCCGAGGTAACGTGCCTTCTTACTTATCCCGAGGTAACGTGTCTTCTTACTTATCCCCGGTTAACGTGCCTTCTTACTTATCCCGAGGTAACGTGTCTACTTACTTATCCCGAGGTAACGTGTCTTCTTACTTATCCCGAGGTAACGTGTCTTCTTACTTATCCCGAGGTAACGTGTCTACTTACTTATCCCGAGGTAACGTGTCTACTTACTTATCCCGAGGTGTCTTATTACTTATCCCGAAGTAACGTGTCTGCTTACTTATCCCGAAGTAACGTGTCTTCTCACTTATCCCGAGGTAACGTGTATTTTTACTTATTCCGAGGTAAGGTGTCTTCTTACTTATCCCGAGGTAACGTGTCTTCTTACTTATCCCGAGGTAACGTGTCTTCTTACTTATCCCGAGGTAACGTGTCTGCTTACTTATCCCGAGGTGTCTTCTTACTTATCCCGAGGTAACGTGTGTCTGCTTACTTATCCCGAAGTAACGTGTCTTCTCACTTATCCCGAGGTAACGTGTATTTTTACTTATTCCGAGGTAAGGTGTCTTCTTACTTATCCCGAGATGTCTTCCTACTTATCCCGAGGTAATGTGCCTTCTTACTTATCCCAAGGTAACGTGTCTTCTTACTTATCCTGAGGTGTCTTCTTACTTATCCTGAGGTGTCTTCTTACTTATCCTGAGGTGTCTTCTTACTTATCCCGAGGTAACCTGTCTTCTTACTTATCCCGAGGTAACGTGTCTTCGTACTTATCCCGAGGTGTCTTCTCACTTATCCCGAGGTAACGTCTTTTTACTTATTCCGAGGTAAGGTGTCTTCTTACTTATCCCGAGATGTCTTCCTACTTATCCCGAGGTAACGTGTCTTCTTACTTATCCCAAGATGTCTTCCTACTTATCCCGAGGTAATGTGCCTTCTTACTTATCCCAAGGTAACGTGTCTTCTTACTTATCCTGAGGTGTCTTCTTACTTATCCTGAGGTGTCTTCTTACTTATCCCGAGGTAACCTGTCTTCTTACTTATCCCGAGGTAACGTGTCTTCTTACTTATCCCGAGGTGTCTTCTTACTTATCCCGAGGTGTCTTCTTACTTATCCCGAGGTGTCTTCTTACTTATCCCGAGGTGTCTTCTTACTTATCCCGAGGTGTCTTCTTACTTATCCCGAGGTGTCTTCTTACTTATCCCGAGGTAACGTGTCTTCTTAATTATCCCGAGGTAACGTGTCTTCTTACTTATCCCGAGGTAACGTGTCTTCTTAATAATCCCGAGGTAACGTGTCTTCTTACTTATCCCGAGATGTCTTCCTACTTATGCCGAGGTAATGTGCCTTCTTACTTATCCCGAGGTGTCTTCTTACTTATCCCGAGGTAACGTGTCTTCTTACTTATCCCGAGATAACGTGTCTTCTTAATTATCCCGAGGTAACGTGTCTTCTTATTTATCCCGAGGTAACGTGTCTTCTTACTTATCCCGAGATGTCTTCCTACTTATGCCGAGGTAATGTGCCTTCTTACTTATCCCGAGGTGTCTTCTTACTTATCCCGAGGTAACGTGTCTGCTTACTTATCCCGAGGTAACGTGTCTGCTTACTTATCCCGAGGTAACGTGTCTTCTTATCCCGGTGTAAAAAAAATGTTTTACAAGCTTACAATGTAATTAAAATCAACGACGTGTGATGTCTATCAAGGGATAAAAAGTCGCATCGCCCAGAGGTATAAAGAATGACAAAGTTCATCGAGTCAAATGTCAAAGAACAACAGATGGGCCTAATTGGTTAATTAACTTTTTTAAAAGTTAATTTGAAATCTCTGTCGCTAAATTAATTATGTATATCAAATTAGAGATCTGACAAACAAATAAGATCCGCCATCGTATGGCTTAAAATTCAGGGGATTATTTGTTTTCCATTGTTGGGAAACTCTCTCTTTCTTTAGAAGTCTAGTTGTTCTATTATAGGGATAGAGTTACAAGTATTCGAATAAATTTACACTCATGGACAAAACTTAAGGAAGTTGTACTTTCAGCATGTATATCGGGACAATAACTCTGAAAGATATTACAGTGACCTTTATTGAAGACACACGAGATAACCAAGTGTATATACACTCATGGACAAAACTTAAGGAAGTTGTACCTTGTGTATATCGGGACAATAACTCTGGAAGATATTACAGTGACCTTTATTGAAGACACATGAGATAACCAAGTGTATATACACTCATGGACAAAACTTAAGGAAGTTGTACCTTGTGTATATCGGGACAATAACTCTGGAAGATATTACAGTGACCTTTATTGAAGACACATGAGATAACCAAGTGTATATACACTCATGGACAAAACTTAAGGAAGTTGCACCTTTCAGCATGTATATCGGGACAATAACTCTGAAAGATATTACAGTGACCTTTATTGAAGATACGAGATAACCAAGTGTATATACACTCATAGACAAAACTTAAGGAAGTTGTACCTTTTACCATGTATATTGGGACAATAACTCTGAAAGATATTACAGTGACCTTTATTGAAGACACACGAGATAACCAAGTGTATATACACTCATGGACAAAATTTAAGGAAGTTGTACCTTTCAGCATGTATATCGGGACAATAACTCTGAAAGATATTACAGTGACCTTTATTGAAGACACACGAGATAACCAAGTGTATATACACTCATGGACAAAATTTAAGGAAGTTGTACCTTTCAGCATGTATATCGGGACAATAACTCTGAAAGATATTACAGTGACCTTTATTGAAGACACACGAGATAACCAAGTGTATATACACTCATGGACAAAACTTAAGGAAGTTGTAATTTTCAGCATGTATATCGGGACAATAACTCTGAAAGATATTACAGTGACCTTTATTGAAGACACACGAGATAACCAAGTGTATATACACTCATGGACAAAACTTAAGGAAGTTGTACCTTTTACTATGTATATCGGGACAATAACTCTGAAATATATTAGAGTGATCTTTATTGAAGACACACGAGATAACCAAGTGTATATACACTCATGGACAAAACTTAAGGAAGTTGTACCTTTCAGCATGTATATCGAGACAATAACTCTGAAAGATATTACAGTGACCTTTATTGAAGACACACGAGATAACCAAGTGTATATACACTCATGGACAAAACTTAAGGAAGTTGTACCTTTCAGCATGTATATCGGGACAATAACTCTGAAAGATATTACAGTGACCCATATTGAAGACACACGAGATAACCAAGTGTATATACACTCATGGACAAAACTTAAGGAAGTTGTACCTTTCAGCATGTATATCGGGACAATAACTCTGAAAGATATTACAGTGACCTTTATTGAAGACACACGAGATAACCAAGTGTATATACACTCATGGACAAAACTTAAGGAAGTTGTACCTTTCAGCATGTATATCGGGACAATAGCTCTGAAAGATATTACAGTGACCTTTATTGAAGACACACGAGATAACCAAGTGTATATACACTCATGGACAAAACTTAAGGAAGTTGTACCTTTTACTATGTATATCGGGACAATAACTCTGAAATATATTAGAGTGATCTTTATTGAAGACACACGAGATACCCAAGTGTATATACACTCATGGACAAAACTTGAGGAAGTTGTACCTTTTACCATGTATATCGGGACAATAATTCTGAAATATATTATAGTGACCTTTATTGAAGACACACGAGATAACCAAGTGTATATACACTCATGGACAAAACTTAAGGAAGTTGTACCTTTTACTATGTATATCGGGACAATAACTCTGAAAGATATTACAGTGACCTTTATTGAAGACACACGAGATAACCAAGTGTATATACACTCATGGACAAAACTTAAGGAAGTTGTACCTTTTACCATGTATATCGGGACAATAACTCTGAAAGATATTACAGTGACCTTTATTGAAGACACACGAGATAACTATGTGTATATACTCTCATGGACAAAACTTAAGGAAGTTGTACCTTTTACCATGTATATCGGGACAATAACTCTGAAAGATATTACAGTGACCTTTATTGAAGACACACGAGATAACCAAGTGTATATACACTCATGGACAAAACTTAAGGAAGTTGTACCTTTTACTATGTATATCGGGACAATAACTCTGAAATATATTAGAGTGATCTTTATTGAAGACACACGAGATACCCAAGTGTATATACACTCATGGACAAAACTTGAGGAAGTTGTACCTTTTACCATGTATATCGGGACAATAATTCTGAAATATATTAGAGTGATCTTTATTGAAGACACACGAGATACCCAAGTGTATATACACTCATGGACAAAACTTGAGGAAGTTGTACCTTTTACCATGTATATCGGGACAATAATTCTGAAATATATTACAGTGACCTTTATTGAAGACACACGAGATAACCTTGTGTATATACTCTCATGGACAAAACTTAAGGAAGTTGTACCTTTTACCATGTATATCGGGACAATAACTCTGAAAGATATTACAGTGACCTTTATTGAAGACACACTTGATAACTATGTGTATATACTCTCATGGACAAAACTTAAGGAAGTTGTACCTTTTACCATGTATATCGGGACAATAACTCTGGAAGATATTACAGTGACCTTTATTGAAGACACACGAGATAACCAAGTGTATATACACTCATGGACAAAACTTAAGGAAGTTGTACCTTTTACCATGTATATCGGGACAATAACTCTGAAAGATATTACAGTGACCTTTATTGAAGACACACGAGATAACTATGTGTATATACTCTCATGGACAAAACTTAAGGAAGTTGTACCTTTTACCATGTATATCGGGACAATAACTCTGAAAGATATTACAGTGACCTTTATTGAAGACACACGAGATAACCAAGTGTATATACACTCATGGACAAAACTTAAGGAAGTTGTACCTTTTACTATGTATATCGGGACAATAACTCTGAAATATATTAGAGTGATCTTTATTGAAGACACACGAGATACCCAAGTGTATATACACTCATGGACAAAACTTGAGGAAGTTGTACCTTTTACCATGTATATCGGGACAATAATTCTGAAATATATTATAGTGACCTTTATTGAAGACACACGAGATAACCAAGTGTATATACACTCATGGACAAAACTTAAGGAAGTTGTACCTTTTACTATGTATATCGGGACAATAACTCTGAAAGATATTACAGTGACCTTTATTGAAGACACACGAGATAACCAAGTGTATATACACTCATGGACAAAACTTAAGGAAGTTGTACCTTTTACCATGTATATCGGGACAATAACTCTGAAAGATATTACAGTGACCTTTATTGAAGACACACGAGATAACCAAGTGTATATACACTCATGGACAAAACTTAAGGAAGTTGTACCTTTTACTATGTATATCGGGACAATAACTCTGAAAGATATTACAGTGACCCATATTGAAGACACACGAGATAACCAAGTGTATATACACTCATGGACAAAACTTAAGGAAGTTGTACCTTTTACCATGTATATTGGGACAATAACTCTGAAAGATATTACAGTGACCTTTATTGAAGACACACGAGATAACCAAGTGTATATACACTCATGGACAAAACTTAAGGAAGTTGTACCTTTTACCATGTATATCGGGACAATAACTCTGAAATATATTACAGTGACCTTTATTGAAGACACACGAGATAACCAAGTGTATATACATTCATGGACAAAACTTAAGGAAGTTGTATCTTTTAGCATGTATATCGGGACAATAACTCTGAAAGATATTACAGTGACCTTTATTGAAGACACACGAGATAACCAAGTGTATATACACTCATGGACAAAACTTAAGGAAGTTGTACCTTTCAGCATGTATATCGGGACAATAACTCTGAAAGATATTACAGTGACCTTTATTAAAGACACACGAGATAACCAAGTGTATATACACTCATGGACAAAATTTAAGGAAGTAGTACCTTTCAGCATGTATATCGGGACAATAACTCTGAAAGATATTACAGTGACCTTTATTGAAGACACACGAGATAACCAAGTGTATATACACTCATGGACAAAATTTAAGGAAGTTGTACCTTTCAGCATGTATATCGGGACAATAACTCTGAAAGATATTACAGTGACCTTTATTGAAGACACACGAGATAACCAAGTGTATATACACTCATGGACAAAACTTAAGGAAGTTGTAATTTTCAGCATGTATATCGGGACAATAACTCTGAAAGATATTACAGTGACCTTTATTGAAGACACACGAGATAACCAAGTGTATATACACTCATGGACAAAACTTAAGGAAGTTGTACCTTTTACTATGTATATCGGGACAATAACTCTGAAATATATTAGAGTGATCTTTATTGAAGACACACGAGATAACCAAGTGTATATACACTCATGGACAAAACTTAAGGAAGTTGTACCTTTCAGCATGTATATCGAGACAATAACTCTGAAAGATATTACAGTGACCTTTATTGAAGACACACGAGATAACCAAGTGTATATACACTCATGGACAAAACTTAAGGAAGTTGTACCTTTCAGCATGTATATCGGGACAATAACTCTGAAAGATATTACAGTGACCCATATTGAAGACACACGAGATAACCAAGTGTATATACACTCATGGACAAAACTTAAGGAAGTTGTACCTTTCAGCATGTATATCGGGACAATAACTCTGAAAGATATTACAGTGACCTTTATTGAAGACACACGAGATAACCAAGTGTATATACACTCATGGACAAAACTTAAGGAAGTTGTACCTTTCAGCATGTATATCGGGACAATAGCTCTGAAAGATATTACAGTGACCTTTATTGAAGACACACGAGATAACCAAGTGTATATACACTCATGGACAAAACTTAAGGAAGTTGTACCTTTTACTATGTATATCGGGACAATAACTCTGAAATATATTAGAGTGATCTTTATTGAAGACACACGAGATACCCAAGTGTATATACACTCATGGACAAAACTTGAGGAAGTTGTACCTTTTACCATGTATATCGGGACAATAATTCTGAAATATATTATAGTGACCTTTATTGAAGACACACGAGATAACCAAGTGTATATACACTCATGGACAAAACTTAAGGAAGTTGTACCTTTTACTATGTATATCGGGACAATAACTCTGAAAGATATTACAGTGACCTTTATTGAAGACACACGAGATAACCAAGTGTATATACACTCATGGACAAAACTTAAGGAAGTTGTACCTTTTACCATGTATATCGGGACAATAACTCTGAAAGATATTACAGTGACCTTTATTGAAGACACACGAGATAACTATGTGTATATACTCTCATGGACAAAACTTAAGGAAGTTGTACCTTTTACCATGTATATCGGGACAATAACTCTGAAAGATATTACAGTGACCTTTATTGAAGACACACGAGATAACCAAGTGTATATACACTCATGGACAAAACTTAAGGAAGTTGTACCTTTTACTATGTATATCGGGACAATAACTCTGAAATATATTAGAGTGATCTTTATTGAAGACACACGAGATACCCAAGTGTATATACACTCATGGACAAAACTTGAGGAAGTTGTACCTTTTACCATGTATATCGGGACAATAATTCTGAAATATATTAGAGTGATCTTTATTGAAGACACACGAGATACCCAAGTGTATATACACTCATGGACAAAACTTGAGGAAGTTGTACCTTTTACCATGTATATCGGGACAATAATTCTGAAATATATTACAGTGACCTTTATTGAAGACACACGAGATAACCTTGTGTATATACACTCATGGACAAAACTTGAGGAAGTTGTACCTTTTACCATGTATATCGGGACAATAATTCTGAAATATATTATAGTGACCTTTATTGAAGACACACGAGATAACCAAGTGTATATACACTCATGGACAAAACTTAAGGAAGTTGTACCTTTTACTATGTATATCGGGACAATAACTCTGAAAGATATTACAGTGACCTTTATTGAAGACACACGAGATAACCAAGTGTATATACACTCATGGACAAAACTTAAGGAAGTTGTACCTTTTACCATGTATATCGGGACAATAACTCTGAAAGATATTACAGTGACCTTTATTGAAGACACACGAGATAACTATGTGTATATACTCTCATGGACAAAACTTAAGGAAGTTGTACCTTTTACCATGTATATCGGGACAATAACTCTGAAAGATATTACAGTGACCTTTATTGAAGACACACGAGATAACCAAGTGTATATACACTCATGGACAAAACTTAAGGAAGTTGTACCTTTTACTATGTATATCGGGACAATAACTCTGAAATATATTAGAGTGATCTTTATTGAAGACACACGAGATACCCAAGTGTATATACACTCATGGACAAAACTTGAGGAAGTTGTACCTTTTACCATGTATATCGGGACAATAATTCTGAAATATATTAGAGTGATCTTTATTGAAGACACACGAGATACCCAAGTGTATATACACTCATGGACAAAACTTGAGGAAGTTGTACCTTTTACCATGTATATCGGGACAATAATTCTGAAATATATTACAGTGACCTTTATTGAAGACACACGAGATAACCTTGTGTATATACTCTCATGGACAAAACTTAAGGAAGTTGTACCTTTTACCATGTATATCGGGACAATAACTCTGAAAGATATTACAGTGACCTTTATTGAAGACACACGAGATAACTATGTGTATATACTCTCATGGACAAAACTTAAGGAAGTTGTACCTTTTACCATGTATATCGGGACAATAACTCTGGAAGATATTACAGTGACCTTTATTGAAGACACACGAGATAACCAAGTGTATATACACTCATGGACAAAACTTAAGGAAGTTGTACCTTTTACCATGTATATCGGGACAATAACTCTGAAAGATATTACAGTGACCTTTATTGAAGACACACGAGATAACTATGTGTATATACTCTCATGGACAAAACTTAAGGAAGTTGTACCTTTTACCATGTATATCGGGACAATAACTCTGAAAGATATTACAGTGACCTTTATTGAAGACACACGAGATAACCAAGTGTATATACACTCATGGACAAAACTTAAGGAAGTTGTACCTTTTACTATGTATATCGGGACAATAACTCTGAAATATATGAGAGTGATCTTTATTGAAGACACACGAGATACCCGAGTGTATATACACTCATGGACAAAACTTGAGGAAGTTGTACCTTTTACCATGTATATCGGGACAATAATTCTGAAATATATTAGAGTGATCTTTATTGAAGACACACGAGATACCCAAGTGTATATACACTCATGGACAAAACTTGAGGAAGTTGTACCTTTTACCATGTATATCGGGACAATAATTCTGAAATATATTACAGTGACCTTTATTGAAGACACACGAGATAACCTTGTGTATATACTCTCATGGACAAAACTTAAGGAAGTTGTACCTTTTACCATGTATATCGGGACAATAACTCTGAAAGATATTACAGTGACCTTTATTGAAGACACACGAGATAACTATGTGTATATACTCTCATGGACAAAACTTAAGGAAGTTGTACCTTTTACCATGTATATCGGGACAATAACTCTGGAAGATATTACAGTGACCTTTATTGAAGACACACGAGATAACCAAGTGTATATACACTCATGGACAAAACTTAAGGAAGTTGTACCTTTTACCATGTATATCGGGACAATAACTTTGAAAGATATTACAGTGACCTTTATTGAAGACACAAGAGATAACCAAATGTATATACACTCATGGATAAAACTTAAGGAAGTTGTACCTTTTAGCATATATATCGGGATTCAGACAATAACTCTGAAAGATATTATAGTGACCTTTATTGAAGACAAACGAGATAACCAAGTGTGAACAACATCTGTCTCCTTCAAAAAAAAAAAAATAGCTGACCGGTGACATCAAAAACTTTCCACTTTCTTAAGTTTTGTTCATGAGTGTATACACTCTAAGTATAAGTTAATGGAAATATATATGTTGTAATGTGTGAGGTAAACACACACTGTTGCGTTAGTCTCCTCATCCAATATGCAGTCATAGGCCAGAAGTAAGAGCGCACTAGCGTGAAGATAAATCCACACGTACAGAAGCATGGTTATCTCGGTTTAGAGAACAGCACCCAGGAAGGTGAGACGGACAAAGGGAAAGTCCATCGGGCAACATGGCGACCTAAACTACACCTGACTCCCGACTATTCTGATCTGTGGGCTCAGAAAAAAAACCCAACTAATATGCAAATATAGATGGAAAATTTTCCGGGAGAATATCGATCTAAAGAGACAAGGGTCGCCTCTCTCCCGTCAAAATAGAGGTCAATAAAGTCCGCCCTAGGCTGACGAGGGCCATTAACCCGAAACCATGGTCTCTAGGTGAACGCTTTTCAGTTTGCCAAAGCTGGTGTTATGGCTTTGTCACGATTCGAGGCCGCTAGTTTGCGGCGACGGTCAATAGATGGCGTCTGGTTTTGACGTCTATTTTGTCGGGAGAGGCGACCCTTGTTTCTTCAGATTATATGCAAATGTTAACGTCAAAGATGACGAAATCTGTTGTATTTTTCACTCAATCAAGAAAAGACATGGGAGATATTTTTATATTCTCCCTGCATTGCTTGAGCAATGTTTACGACTTTCTCCGGGATCCGCCCTTCCCTTTCCGGGTGTTCCTTTTATTGTCGCCATTTTAAAGTTACATCACGTACATGGTGTTTCTATTCACAACATATAAATAAATACGACAATTACACCCATGGAATAACACTTAAGGAAGATGTACTTTTTAACATGTATATCGGGACAATAACGCTGATAGATATTACAGCAAACTTTATTGAAGACACACAAGATAACCAATTTTGCCTCTGTCTCCTTCAAAAAAAAAAAAAACATACGACCGGCGCCATCAAATATTTTCCACTTCCTCAATTTTTGTCTCTATGAGTGTAGAATGTATTACTACCATAAGAAACAGATGGAATATCACAAAGAATATGAATGTTTAAGCTATTGTTTGAACCTTTTTTTTTCTAAAAAAAAAACGAAAAATGTGTCCTCGCATCTATATATTAATAATTATTTAAACTTTTTTTCGCATTCAAAATTTAGTAATTCATTACATAAGAAGTAAGAAGTGAAGTTGAGAGTTAAATTCAATGTCTTCAATTTCTTCCACACGTTCTATGTTTGCATATATCTCTTACATTCCTCAAAAAAAGTTGCATAATATCCTTTAAAAACCTTTGCCGGGAATTTCTAAAAAGTCCCGGATATACACCCATACCTCGCTTTGCGTCGGGGTTACGTTCCAAAAAAAAAAACACGACGCAAATTGAAACGACGCAAAGTGAAAATATGTGAAGGCGCAATCAAAAACAAAGGTGTTACCATATTTTAGGGGGAAAAAAAAGATTTAAAAAAATTAAAGACCTGAATCCAAAACAACGCAACTTCGAAAATCTAACGACGCACAGTGAAAATCAGTAAATATTAAGCAGCGACGCAACTTCGAAAAAAACGCAAAACGAAACGACGCAAAGCGAGGTATTGGTGTATAGTAAAGCGGTATTGTAGATTAAACTGGCGTAACCGCTATGAGGGTTCACCACTGATGAGGGGGAGCAGTAACATGCATGCTAACAAACCTGGGTTCAGCTGGCCCGGCTGAAAGTACCCTGTAAGGGCTCCAGGAATACAGAATGAGCAGCGTTTGTACTTCATTGTTAAGAGCAGCTGCACATGGCGTCTGTTCCTCATGTCAGAGGCGGCCATTTCTTTTGGAGCTAAGTTGGCCAGCCACTGAGTAGTGCTCCCAGTCTTAATGACAAAGGCATTCTACTTCACCCAGTATGGAGATAAGAAAGAAAACGACCACTGATGAGCCAGGCCCTCCAATATTTTTTAGATCGCAGTAAAGATAGTATGAGGTTATTTGATTTGTGAAATGGAAATATTTGCTTTAAATTGTTCCAATTTTTGTCTACAGATGGCGCTCCTTCTATTTATGAATAGACATGCAGGGGACCACCGACAATGGAACACCGAGATTGCCCGTCGTTAGCACGTTTTTATGTAAAATTAAAACATGTCTGTGAGAGTAGTGATTCAAGTTTTCTCTTTGATCGAGGGAAATTCGTTTTTGATCATGAAACAACGGATAAGAGGCACATTTTTACCATCGCCAAATATGTAATGTACAAATTCTGGATAAGCATAGATTTTAACTACGACTACAGCATGGACTCACTTTTAGAGGCTCATGTCTGATGTATGGTGTTAATATCTCTATATTCATCTTTACTTGCTAAACTGAAACTTTGACTCATGTAAAACTGACTTTACTACATGTATATAGCCGTTGATCTTATGTAAATACTACTATGTAAATAATGCTATGTAAATACCACTATGTAAATAATGCTATGTAAATACTACTATGTAAATAATGCTATGTAAATACCACTATGTAAATAATGCTATGTAAATACCACTATGTAAATAATGCTATGTAAATACTACTATGTAAATAATGCTATGTAGTTAATGTCTGAATAAAGAGTTTGAAACTTTATGAATAGAGATCGTCTGGGGTGGAGTAATGATTGGAAATACAATCCACACCATATAAACAAGGTTACATAGTTGCATAATGTCAATAACGCAGCAATATTTTATCTTTCCCCATTTTAAAAAATTATTTATTTAATTCTTTTATAAAATATGAGCAATAGTTATCCAGAATTTATTTGAAAAAAAGTAAAAAATAAATATCAGGTTAAAAAGTTTCTTTTAATTTTGAATTTGCAAGCTTTCAATGTTGAAGAGCAGTATACACCTATCCCCCGATTTACACGGTACTTGTTTTACACGTTTTCGCTTTTACACGGTTTTACAAATAAGTTTTTTTTTTTTTTATCGCACTATACTAAAATATGCGATATTCTACTCTATACCACCTATGTTGAAAAGAATATTGGGAGGCTCTGATTGATGAGGGGGCAAACACCTATTCAGATTTGACAGTTTAATATACACCTATCCCTCGATTTACACGTTTTTCTCAGGAACGTATCTACCGTGTAAATCGGGGGATAGGTGTATTTGCTCGAAAGCTTGCAAATTCAAAATTAAAAGAAACTTTTTTTTGATTTTATTTTATAAAATCATCACTTGGCAGGTTGGATGTGACAATAGTAACGGAAGCTAAGACCTCTCTGAACCAGATTAAACTCTTCAATAAAATAAATAGATCAACTATTCTCTTATCAAAATTCGAAACTATTTTAAAGGCGTAAAATTATTTTTAAATAAAACAATTTCTACTGCCCTTACTGCAATGGAAAAATTAATGGGATGGGCCTGGCTCATCAGTGGTGTACCCTCCCAGCGGTTTCGCCAGTTTAATCTACCATACCGCTGTTATATTGCATATTTCGATCTTCCTTCTATAGTGATACTGATGCTAGACTCTTGGAATGGGTATTTTAGATGAACTATGGACATAAGCTTTGAGGACAGTAGAAATACATATAATTATAAATATATAATATGCTTCAAGCAATTGCTCTTCCGCATATATCAAATTGTTTCTTTTATTAGAACATTTATAATATGATGCACTAGAGCGCCATCTGTTATTAAACTATTCTGTGCAAAGTAAATCATCCAATACAGTATTAGAGATTTAAAGAAGCGGTCTGGTAGATTAAAAATTGGCGAAACCGCTGGGAGGGTTCATCTCTGATGAGCCAAGCCCTTCCAATATTGTTTCATCGCAGTAAGGGCAGTAGAAGTTTGATTGGTATGTGAAGGAGACATTCACGTCTCAATGTTTTATTTTCTCAAGGTAATAATACCAAATACAAATAAATAAATAGTGTGTGACGTTTCGGCAACAACGCTGTTACTGAAATGCCACACACTATTTTTTATTTGGATTTGGTCTTATTATCTTGTGTTGCATGTTGTATAAATGTATTTATTATATTTCTTCTATTTATAACATTTATATAAGATTTATTATAAAGAATTGTATTAGTTGGCCAAATATCACGGAGAAAGCTAAATACACTGCGTGACATTGAAAATGGAACACCAAGAAATAGTGGCCAGAAAATTATGCAAATTTCAGGGTAGACGCGCCTAACCGAGTTATGCAAATGATGTAAAATGCGCAGCTCTCGTGCGCACATGGAGTAAGATATAAGGGAAGGAACTTGCAGAAAGGACAGTATTCGTGTCGTTATTTCTTCAAGGAAAATCATTGTAGAAATTTTGTTCTTGTGTCAAAAGACACGTGTAATAACAGAGAATGCCAGGTCATCGTAAACGGAGGCAGTTCAAGCAGACAGACGCTTTTACGAGGGGCATGGTGATCGGACTGAAAAGGGCAGGTTGGTCCATACGTCAAATCGCAGCTGATACACACCTTGGTGCGTCCACGGTGCACCGACTGTGGAGAAGATGGTTGGAACAAGAAAATGTGGCAATTTATAGGAATGTCGGTGCAACCAGAGTGACGTCAGCACGTGTGGATCGGCGTATCCTTCGACAAGCAGTGGCGGCCCCACAAGCCACTTGTACCGCCATCCTGCAACATGTGCAAGACACCCTAGATCATTCCATCTCGACCAGAACCATTTCCCGTCGATTGGTTGCTAATGGCTTGCACTCATGCCGTCCGCTAAGAAGACTGCCATTGACCCCACCGAATAGGCGCCAACGTTTGGAATGGTGCCGGGCTAGATCGACGTGGATGACGGAATGGCACAGGGTCGTGTTCTCAGATGAGTCGCGTTTCTGCTTGTCCAGTGATAGTCGCCGTGTACGCGTGTGGCGTCGACGTGGAGAAAGGTCCAATCCGGCAGCAATTGTGGAACGCCCCACCGTGCGACAACGTGGAATCATGGTTTGGGGCGTAATCGCGTATGATTCCAGGTCACCTTTACTTCGTATTCAGGGCACTATGACGGCCCAACGATACGTTGATGATGTGCTGCGACCGGTGACACTCCCCTACCTTCAGGGGGTACCCAATGCCCTTTATCAGCAGGATAACGCCCGACCGCACACTGCTCGCATTAGCCAACAAGCTCTGCAAGATGTACAGATGCTTCCCTGGCCACCGTACTCTCCTGATCTCTCACCAATCGAGCACGTCTGGGACATCATTGGACGCCGTTTGCATGCCTTGCCACAGCCGCGTTCAGAAGACGAACTGTGGCAAATGGTTGAGAGGGAATGGAGAGCCATCCCTCAGGACGCCATCCGTACTCTGATTGACTCTCTACCTAGACGTGTTGCTGCGTGCATCGCCGTCCGCGGTGGTCCTACTTGCTACTAAGCCGACGCCGTTCTCGCTCTGCATTATGACTATCATTTTGAAATAAAGATCACTTATTGTTCGTCCCTGTCTCTCTCTGTCTGCCGAGTTTCATCACTTTCTGGCCACTATCACTATTTCTTGGTGTTTCATTTTCAATGTCACGCAGTGTATAAACGTTTAGTTTATTTTTGCTCCACTAGATGGCGCTCTGCCATCTAAAAAGCACATGTGCTCGTGGTCAGGAGATGCCTTCTTTATTTTTAATATCAACACCTGACCCACTCATCTTTTATTTTTTTCTATTATTTTTTCATATATATATATGTGGCAATATAGTGGTAAATGTGGTGAGGAGAGAAATAATCACACGACGAGTTGTTAGAGCAATCATCCAGGCAGCCAGCCGAGAGAGAGCGAGCGAGACGTTATCAGCTGAACGACTGTTTTCCCTGTGTACACAACCGGGGGGCTAACCAGGATAGTCGCCAGGTGGTGACGCCCCCCCCCCTCAGGAATGTGGCAAGAATGGTCGTAAGTTAGTTGTCTAAAGTGTCTCGCTTTAGCTGCCCAGCTCTCTCTCGTTGGCTGTTGGTTTGTTTTATTAATCCTGGAAGAGCATATATTATGACATATGGCCCCCGTTGAAGAAGGCTGAACATGGTTTAAGTATATTTAAAGCTGGAGAAGCCAGGAATAGAGAAAATAATTTTACAGTTAAAATTAGTTAAGGTAATGGTGACATAGTTTTATGTAAATAAAATATTGTATAGTACACAAGTAAATATTATTTACAAGCAGTTTTACAACACCGGGGAGTTTGACATTTAAGGAAATCTTTGAAAATATCAAGGTTATAAAAGGCTATATACAACAAAATCTAATGTACTATAAGGGAAGTGATATGGAGGAGTGTGAACAACGAGAAGAAGAGTCACATACATATGGTGAAATTCTGAAGATCATTAAGACTGGGGAACTCTACACTTTAAGATATTTTTCAGGCGGACATGGCAAGGGGAAACTTGTCATGGGCTTTCTATGCTATAAGTGTAGAGTACGAGAAATGAGATTGAGGTTGACAATTGTGTGAGCTCAGGACTGAGGTAAATATAAAACTACATACAATGTTAGAACCTCGGCGAACAGAGCGAGGGGAGACTTGCCCTGGGCCAATCTAACTTATCTATGCAGTTACTTGTGTAGCGAGTACGAGGGGAAAAGTCCCGTGTGTAGGTGAGGAAGTCGGATGGACTTATATTTAATTTGCGGAAAGTATGCGCGCACAGTGCCAAAAATTGGGACGAGGACTGCGTTGTCCGTTACAAGTGACAAGCTGCTCGGACACGAGGTGTTTGAACCGTCGTGGGAGCTTGTGTAAGGCGATGATTTCGCGGTGGGTTGAAAGTAAGACCCATGTCTGCGCGAAATGATGACGGACCGGACAAAATCAGCGACGATGTTTAACGTACCTCCGTGGGAATTATCGGAGGTAGGCTATATCGTGCTGGTTTGGACAATGGACAAACATAGACTTGAAGACAGGGTCCGTGTGGCGAACGTGTGGCGCGAGAAGAAGGGGCGAACTGTGTCGCTCGATGCAGATTGTTCAAGTGCGAACAAAAAGGGGTTGATAAATATCTAGCAGTTAGTCAATCTGCACCCTGTGACGAACACACCATTGGCTAGATGGTGTGGGTCGGTGGATATGCTAGAGATGAACTACGAAATATATTATCATAAATGAAGAGCGAAGGTTAGTATTTTGAAATGACAATATAGAAGTTCGATAATTGATTAATCAATAATTCTATAAAAGGTCCTGAGCTGTTATAAGGTTAACAAAGTTGTAAGAATGAGAGAGGCATTTAGGGGAAGATAGATAAGAGTCACCAAGGGTTGGTTGTAAGCAAGGCTCACGTGATGGTTGAAATTCTTCGACGCCTGTCTTACAGGGTGAATTTTGAATCGATTAGGGAAAGAAATTATTTTTCGTGAGCCGTGCTTACAAGTAGGAGAGGTCTATACAAATAGACATACAAAAGTTTAGGTGCTGGAGGCATATTTTTATAAATAAATTGATTATGAAAAATCTATTGTTAATAGTAAAAATCGTAAAGCGTTAATAGGTAGAATTCCTTTTTTTCTTTTTTTTTTTAATGATTTTTTTTTAAGAGTTACGTTAAAATGGAAATTATTTAATTAAAATGACGATTGTTACATCTACTGGTAAGGTAACTAATTAAATGGGTTTCACATAGCTAGATATAATATGGATAATAAGATCACTGTTAATAGGGGTGGAGAGATAAATGGAAATATTAAATATTTTTACATATTCACACATATTGAGCTAATTATGGAAATATTGGGACAATCTACAAGGAATGACTTATTTAAAGAATGAATGGTAGGAGTTAAGACAATTACACTCACGAGTTATGTTGGTTTAGGGCGCAGGTAAGTTCATTGAGCTTCGGGAGAGTTCTGTCTGTGACACTGTGCGTACCAGTGTTGTACATCACAGTAGCGGTAGGGAGATGGCGGAGTCTTGTCCATGATGGCGGGAGGTGTCCTGCTCTGGCACGGCGATCGTTCTTGAGTAGATCTAGTGCTGGAAGAAGTGCGTGGCAGCTCCATCTCCGTCGTAGGTGAATACTTCTTCGGGATCACGGTTCAAAGGTTGGCGAGGAAGGGGTTGAGGGCTCGAAGAGGAGTGGTTACAGTTGAGTTGGGTTTGGTCGATCATCGTGGCTTGGCTTCTTGTTTCTTCATACTCCGGTATATGAGGGATTCGCTTCCCGGCCAGATCTTATCCTGTCGACTTTCAATGTGGCAATATAGTGGTAAATGTGGTGAGGAGAGAAATAATCGCACGACGAGTTGTTAGAGCAATCATCCAGGCAGCCAGCCGAGAGAGAGCGAGCGAGACGTTATCAGCTGAACGACTGTTTTCCCTGTGTACACAACCGGGGGGCTAACCAGGATAGTCGCCAGGTGGTGACGGCCCCCCCCCCCCCCCCCCCCCTCAGGAATGTGGCAAGAATGGTCGTAAGTTAGTTGTCTAAAGTGTCTCGCTTTAGCTGCTCATCTCTCTCTCGTTGGCTGTTGGTTTGTTTTATTAATCCTGGAAGAGCATATATTATGACATATATATGTTATATAAAATAAGAATGATGAGATTTCTGTTGTTTTTTATCATGTTGAGGATTATGGTAATGCAGTCGTGGTTAAATCTTGAAAGTATGATAATAAAAATAATTTTGATCATTAATTTAATTGAACTAAAGGAATATATAAAAGAACATAATTTTATAAAAGTAATGCCTGGCTTAAGGCGAGTAGAATAAGGAAAACAAAAGATTATTTACATAATGTACAAAAGTTTTGAGCCGGCCATTGGGATAAAACAACAAGGAATTTTTATATGGGAAGAGTGACCTCTGGCGGTCGATTTAGCAGTATTTGTATCTATGAAATTATAATTTAAAATATATATATGTCGTACCATATTTTAAAATAAAAGATTATAATAAAACATTTAATTGTGTCTTATCGGTTTTATTTTCTGTATATAGATGGTCCGTTATTATTTTATATATTTTTTTATTTGTTCTTTATGAAGGAAACTCTCTCGAAAATTTTAATTAATAGCAGAGTGAAGGAACAAACTTTAACGAGGAGCCCATTAAACAAAACCACCCAATATGACAATATATCTTAGTGAAATAAACAAAAATGATAAATAACGGAGATTTTTCATCCTCTATATATATATTTTAAAGCAGACGAAAGATTGGTAGAAGTTGATATATCAAAAAGCACCAAGTAAATAAATAAAAAATAAGAGAGAGATATAGATAAATAAAATAATAAATAAAGGTAAATAAATGCAGTGTGACCGACCCAATAAGAGGAAATCCAGCAACGTGACCAAAAGATTCCCGCCATTAATCTTGGACCAAAAGATAAAAATTGAAAGTCGGCTGACGTGCTCGGCCAGAAATGGCGCCATTTGAATTCCGCGCAGACGAACAAACCTAACGAACCCTCGGCAGCACGTCCTGCCTAGCCTAGCGTGCTGTGAATCTGGCGACGCTGGGCAGCACTCCAATCAATCCGGCAACACTGTAGCAGCATCCTTCTTCAGTGTTTGGACATTTATGCAACTCAACATCCAATAGTCCGTCCATTCAATTTCTATTGTTTTATAAGCCTAAACGTACCAAAAGATATTCAACGTCGTTATTTCCATATAATTAACAGCTTTGAATATCGTGTTGAGAATGGATCTATAAAAAATCAATTAATATATTCATCTTCTTTCCTATCTCCACTCAATCATATCAGGGTATCAAGATTATAGAGCTTGCGATGATGTCTGCTGGGGATGACTAGAGCTCATCAATGGATGAGTTAATACAGTCTATGATGTGGTTTGGGGGTAGAGGTTGAGAATTTCAAGTATATTTATTATCCAGTGACATCTGGGCACATAAATATAGCTGTACGGGACATGCAGTGACATCTGTACACATAGATATAGCTGTACGGGACATCCAGTGACATCTGGACACAAGGATATAGCTGTACGGGACATGCAGTGACATCTGGACACATAGATATAGCTGTACGGGACATCCAGTGACATCTGGACACAAGGATATAGCTGTACGGGACATCCAGTGACATCTGGACACAAGGATATAGCTGTACGGGACATGCAGTGCCATCTGTACACATAGATATAGCTGTACGGGACATCCAGTGACATCTGGACACAAGGATATAGCTGTACGGGACATCCAGTGACATCTGGACACAAGGATATAGCTGTACGGGACATGCAGTGACATCTGTACACATAGATATAGCTGTACGGGACATCCAGTGACATCTGGACACAAGGATATAGCTGTACGGGACATCCAGTGACATCTGGACACAAGGATATAGCTGTACGGGACATCCAGTGACATCTGGACACATATATATAGCTGTACAGTGACATCAGGAGACATAGATATAGCTGTACAGGACATCCAGTGACATTTGGACACGTAAATATAGCTGTACGGGACATCCAGTGACATCTGGACACATAGATATAGCTGTACAGTGACATCAGGACACATAGATATAGCTGTACGGGACATCCAGTGACATCTGGACACATAGATATAGCTGTACAGTGACATCAGGACGCATAGATATAGCTGTACGGGACATCCAGTGACAGCTGGACACATAGATATAGCTGTACGGGACATCCAGTGACATCTGGACACGTAGATATAGCTGTACGGGACATCCAGTGACATCTGGACACGTAGATATACTGTACGGGACATCCAGTGACATCTGGACACGTAGATATAGCTGTACAGTGACATCTGGACACGTAGATATAGCTGTACGGGACATCCTGTGACATCTGGACACATAGATATAGCTGTACGGGGACATCAGGACACGTAGATATAGCTGTACAGTGACATCAGGACACATAGATATAGCTGTACAGTGACATCTGGACACATAGATATAGCTGTACAGTGACATCAGGACACATAGATATAGCTGTACAGTGACATCTGGACACATAGATATAGCTGCACGGGACATCCTGTGACATCTGGACACATAGATATAGCTGTACGGGGACATCAGGACACGTAGATATAGCTGTACGGGACATCCAGTGACATCTGGACACGTAGATATAGCTGTACGGGACATCCAGTGACATCTGGACACAAGGATATAGCTGTACGGGACATGCAGTGACATCAGGACACATAGATATAGCTGTACAGTGACATCAGGACACATAGATATAGCTGTACAGTGACATCAGGACACGTAGATATAGCTGTTCAGTGACATCTGGACACATAGATATAGCTGTCCGGGACATCCAGTGACATCTGGACACATAGATATAGCTGTACGGGACATGCAGTGACATCTGGACACAAGGATATAGCTGTACGGGACATGCAGTGACATCAGGACACATAGATATAGCTGTACAGTGACATCAGGACACATAGATATAGCTGTACAGTGACATCAGGACACATAGATATAGCTGTACAGTGACATCAGGACACGTAGATATAGCTGTTCAGTGACATCTGGACACATAGATATAGCTGTCCGGGACATCCAGTGACATCTGGACACAAGGATATAGCTGTACGGGGACATCAGGACACGTAGATATAGCTGTACGGGACATCCAGTGACATCTGGACACGTAGATATAGCTGTACGGGACATGCAGTGACATCTGGACACAAGGATATAGCTGTACGGGACATGCAGTGACATCAGGACACATAGATATAGCTGTACAGTGACATCAGGACACATAGATATAGCTGTACAGTGACATCAGGACACGTAGATATAGCTGTTCAGTGACATCTGGACACATAGATATAGCTGTCCGGGACATCCAGTGACATCTGGACACATAGATATAGCTGTACGGGACATGCAGTGACATCTGGACACAAGGATATAGCTGTACAGTGACATCAGGACACATAGATATAGCTGTACAGTGACATCAGGACACATAGATATAGCTGTACAGTGACATCAGGACACATAGATATAGCTGTACAGTGACATCAGGACACGTAGATATAGCTGTTCAGTGACATCTGGACACATAGATATAGCTGTCCGGGACATCCAGTGACATCTGGACACAAGGATATAGCTGTACGGGACATGCAGTGACATCAGGACACATAGATATAGCTGTACAGTGACATCAGGACACATAGATATAGCTGTACAGTGACATCTGGACACATAGATATAGCTGTACGGGACATCCAGTGACATCTGGACACATAGATATAGCTGTACGGGACATCCAGTGACATCTGGACACATAGATATAGCTGTACAGTGACATCTGGACACATAGATATAGCTGTACAGTGACATCAGGACACATAGATATAGCTGTACAGTGACACCAGGACACATGAAACAAAGAGACACAGCTGTTCGGGTCAAGACATCCATTACGACACGACCACAGACATGACATCACGACACAAACACTTGAAGGACATTATTCGTTCCCAAAATAAACAAAAAACGGCGAGCGAGGCCTTTTCCTCCCTGGCAACTTGCCGCATGACGTCGTCCTTGATTTCCTCCCAGCCATTCTGTGTCTTGTACAACACACGATGACATTCTTGCCTCATTAAAGATTGAAGATTCATTAATTCTTATCAAGACTCTCCGATCTTTCGTTCACCAACTGTCCTCCTTTTTCAGGCAGGAAACAGCTTCCTCCCAACTTGAAAAGGGCGTCAGTTTGTCGTCTTAATTTAAAAAGCTTAAAGACTGATAATTAACCCTAAGCTCATTGAAAGCTGCAGTCGTTTTGTCATTGAAGATAGAAAATAACAACAAAATCTACTCCACTTGTCCCAAATGTAACTTGGCACCTGCAGCTTTAGAATAAATTACATTAAATGCACTAAACAGGACCTTTGTGAGAGGCTGCTGCTTATCATCAAACAGCTCGAGGAGCATGAAATCATGGAATTTGTGTATTATTTACACAAGGGGATAAGAAACAACACCGCAGCACGTCGAGATGACGTCCCAGACTCCCCGAAGAAGGTCACCATACTACAATGACGTAAACGCTCGACCAATCAAACGTTGTTTACTTATCCTTATCTCCAGGTTGGGTACACGTGGCGACTCCTATCAGCGGTGAGATAGCAGAGGTAAAATATTTCCTCTACTCGAGGAGGATTAAAATAGAGCTTCTATCTTATCCCAGATATGACGTCACATCGCACCACTGCGCCAACTGACGTGAAAACTCCGGCTGACGTCGGGCCATCGTGGCGGATATAGGAGACTTGAATTCCTTCCTTGTGATTGGGATTGATTCACAAACCATTGAATCCAATAATAACAAAAAAATCCTACCTGAATCTATGTTGGAAAAGAGAACGATATTCTTTTAAATAAAGATGGAAATTTTGCCGGGAGACCATAGTTCTATAAAAGCATAGATCGCCTCTTCCATGCGTCTCTCATATGACTTCTAGTTTTGACCGTATTTGGATGGGAGAGGTGCCCTATGCGCTTTTATATTATTTTAAATATTTAGGGAACAAAAGCTATCTTTATTAGGTCATCTAAGCATCGTTACAGCTTTTAAATGTTAGTGAGGGAGAGGATACAATTGAAATCAATATCCACATAAAATTTATATATATTGTATTTTGTCTTATTTAAAACTCGACGTAATTCAACCTTTTCCTTGTCGAAGATGAAGTTAAGAGAGCTGAACCTGTATAGGGGGTCGATTCTTTGGTAGTCTTCTTTATTGATAAAATGTTTCGCAGCTGGACAATCGAGGTAGCGGTGTTGAATATCAGGCAGTCCTTGGCAATTAAATATTTAATTATTTGTTTGTCATTATAAAGACCTTGTTGAGGTGTTTAATCCCGAATTTTCAACTATGCACCCCGCGAGTAGAAGAAAGACATAAAAAGAGGCGGTACATCTTCAGGAAGCAGGGACCCATGGGACCTGACTGGGTGACCCATATCGATCTCTTCGACCGATCAACTATTGATTTCTGAGCAGACGTGAGCCCTCACCGTCGTCTTCTGTTATTTAAGATCTGTGCTGTAAAATCATAACGGTATTTGTTATGATTTATTGTTATTTCTTCAATAAAGATACATTTGTGCAATCACTGAATGTAAGGATGACAAATCTATAGTAACCTGTATTTGCATATTAGTGGTGAACCCTCCCAACGAGTGTGATATTCAAATCAAGCTAGAGTATGCAACTCCTGTGTGTATTCATGGCTTGTAGGATATTCAAATCAAGCTAGAGTATGCTAGTCCTATGTATAGAATATGCAACTCCTGTGTATATTCATAGCTTGTAAGATATTCAAATAAAGATAGAGTATGCAACTCCTGTGTGCATTCACAGTTTGTAGGATATTCAAACCAAGCTAGGTATGCCAATCCTATGTATATCCATATGGCTTGTAGGATATTCAAATCAAGCTAGAGTATGCAACTCCTGTGTATATTCATGGCTTGTAGGATATTCAAATGCTTCCTTCACTGCTTCCTTCCCTGCGAATACTGCCTCCTTCCCTGCGAATACTGATTCCTTCCCTGCGAATACTGCTTCCTTCCCTGCGAATACTGCTGCCTTCCCTGCGAATACTGCTTCCTTTCCTGCGAATACTGCCTCCTTCCCTGCGAATACTGCTGACTTCCCTGCGAATACTGCCTCCTTCCCTGCGAATACTGCTTCCTTCCCTGCGAATACTGCTGACTTCCCTGCGAATACTGCCTCCTTCCCTGCGAATACTGCCTCCTTCCCTGCGAATACTGCTGACTTCCCTGCGAATACTGCCTCCTTCCCTGCGAATACTGCTTCCTTCCCTGCGAATACTTCTGACTTCCCTGCGAATACTGCCTCCTTCCCTGCGAATACTGCTTCCTTCCCTGCGAATACTGCTGACTTCCCTGCGAATACTGCTTCCTTCCCTGCGAATACTGATGACTTCCCTGCGAATACTGCTGCCTTCCCTGCGAATACTGCTGCCTTCCCTGCGAATACTGCTTCCTTCCCTGCGAATACTGCTGACTTCCCTGCGAATACTGCTTCCATCCCTGCGAATACTGCTGCCTTCCCTGCGAATACTGCTGCCTTCCCAGCGAATCCTGATTCCTTCCCTGCGAATACTGCTGACTTCCCTGCGAATACTGCTTCCTTCCCTGCCAAAACTGATGACTTCCCTGCGAATACTGCTGCCTTCCCTGCGAATACTGCCTGACATTGGTGTTCTGTCTGACATAGACGTGTATCTGTGGACAGACCAAACGAGAAAGATGATCCAGCGTGTCAGCTGGAACTATCAAAATCCATTCTAGAACGCCCACGCCTAGCAACTGTTGTCATGGCGACATGCGGGCTGCGGACATCTCTACACTGTCTTGTACTGGTGTTGGTACACCTTGCTGGACCTCTGTACTGGTGTTGTTACACCTTGCTGGACCTCTGTACTGGTGTTGGTACACCTTGCTGGACCTCTGTACTGGTGTTGGTACAGCTTGCTGGACCTCTGTACTGGTGTTGGTACACCTTGCTGGACCTCTGTACTGGTGTTGGTACAGCTTGCTGGACCTCTGTACTGGTGTTGGTACACCTTCCCTGACCTCTGTACTGGTGTTGGTACACCTTGCTGGACCTCTGTACTGGTGTTGGTACAACTTGCTGGACCTCTGTACTGGTGTTGGTACACCTTGCTGGACCTCTGTACTGGTGTTGGTACAGCTTGCTGGACCTCTGTACTGGTGTTGGTACACCTTGCTGGACCTCTGTACTGGTGTTGGTACAGCTTGCTGGACCTCTGTACTGGTGTTGGTACAGCTTGCTGGACCTCTGTACTGGTGTTGGTACACCTTGCTGGACCTCTGTACTGGTGTTGGTACACCTTGCTGGACTTCTGTACTGGTGTTGGTACAGCTTGCTGGACCTCTTGTACTGGTGTTGGTACACCTTGCTGGACCTCTGTACTGGTGTTGGTACACCTTGCTGGACCTCTGTACTGGTGTTGGTACAGCTTGCTGGACCTCTTGTACTGGTGTTGGTACACCTTGCTGGACCTCTGTACTGGTGTTGATACAACTTGCTGGACCTCTGTACTGGTGTTGGTACACCTTGCTGGACCTCTGTACTGGTGTTGGTACACCTTGCTGTACCTCTGTACTGGTGTTAGTACAACTTGCTGGACCTCTGTACTGGTGTTGGTACAACTTGCTGGACCTCTGTACTGGTGTTGGTACACCTTGCTGGACCTCTGTACTGGTGTTGGTACACCTTGCTGGACCTCTGTACTGGTGTTGGTACACCTTGCTGGACCTATGTACTGGTGTTGATACACCTTGCTGGACCTATGTACTGGTGTTGGTACACCTTGCTGGACCTCTGTACTGGTGTTGGTACAGCTTGCTGGACCTCTGTACTGGTGTTGGTACACCTTGCTGGACCTATGTACTGGTGTTGATACACCTTGCTGGACCTATGTACTGGTGTTGGTACACCTTGCTGTACCTCTGTACTGGTGTTGGTACACCTTGCTGGACCTCTGTACTGGTGTTGGTACACCTTGCTGGACCTCTGTACTGGTGTTGGTACACCTTGCTGGACCTCTGTACTGGTGTTGGTACACCTTGCTGGACCTCTGTACTGGTGTTGGTACACCTTACTGGACCTCTGTACTGGTGTTGGTACACCTTGCTGGACCTCTGTACTGGTGTTGGTACACCTTGCTGGACCTCTGTACTGGTGTTGGTACACCTTGCTGGACCTATGTACTCTGGTGTTGGTACACCTTGCTGGACCTCTGTACTGGTGTTGTTACACCTTGCTGGACCTCTGTACTGGTGTTGGTACACCTTGCTGGACCTATGTACTGGTGTTGGTACACCTTGCTGGACCTCTGTACTGTGTTGGTACACCTTGCTGGACCTATGTACTGGTGTTGATACACCTTGCTGGACCTAGGTACTGGTGTTGGTACACCTTGCTGGACCTCTGTACTGGTGTTGGTACAGCTTGCTGGACCTCTGTACTGGTGTTGGTACACCTTGCTGGACCTATGTACTGGTGTTGATACACCTTGCTGGACCTATGTACTGGTGTTGGTACACCTTGCTGTACCTCTGTACTGGTGTTGGTACACCTTGCTGGACCTCTGTACTGGTGTTGGTACAGCTTGCTGGACCTCTGTACTGGTGTTGGTACACCTTGCTGGACCTCTGTACTGGTGTTGGTACACCATTGCTGGACCTATGTACTGGTGTTGATACACCTTGCTGGACCTCTGTACTGGTGTTGGTACACCTTGCTGGACCTCTGTACTGGTGTTGGTACACCTTACTGGACCTCTGTACTGGTGTTGGTACAACCTTGCTGGACCTCTGTACTGGTGTTGGTACACCTTGCTGGACCTCTGTACTGGTGTTGGTACACCTTGCTGGACCTCTGTACTGGTGTTGGTACAGCTTGCTGGACCTCTGTACTGGTGTTGTACACCTTGCTGGACCTCTGTACTGGTGTTGGTACACCTTGCTGGACCTATGTACTGGTGTTGGTACACCTTGCTGGACCTCTGTACTGGTGTTGGTACAGCTTGCTGGACCTCTGTACTGGTGTTGGTACACCTTGCTGGACCTCTGTACTGGTGTTGGTACACCTTGCTGGACCTATGTACTGGTGTTGGTACACCTTGCTGGACCTCTGTACTGGTGTTGATACACCTTGCTGGACCTCTGTACTGGTGTTGGTACACCTTGCTGGACCTATGTACTGGTGTTGGTACACCTTGCTGGACCTCTGTACTGGTGTTGGTACACCTTGCTGGACCTATGTACTGGTGTTGATACACCTTGCTGGACCTCTGTACTGGTGTTGGTACACCTTGCTGGACCTCTGTACTGGTGTTGGTACACCTTGCTGGACCTCTGTACTGGTGTTGGTACACCTTGCTGGACCTATGTACTGGTGTTGATACACCTTGCTGGACCTATGTACTGGTGTTGGTACACCTTGCTGGGCCTCTGTACTGGTGTTGGTACACCTTGCTGGACCTATGTACTGGTGTTGGTACACCTTGCTGGACCTCTGTACTGGTGTTGATACACCTTGCTGGACCTATGTACTGGTGTTGGTACACCTTGCTGGACCTATGTACTGGTGTTGGTACACCTTGCTGGACCTATGTACTGGTGTTGGTACACCTTGCTGGACCTCTGTACTGGTGTTGGTACACCTTGCTGGACCTCTGTACTGGTGTTGGTACACCTTGCTGGACCTATGTACTGGTGTTGGTACAACTTGCTGGACCTATGTACTGGTGTTGGTACACCTTGCTGGGCCCTCTGTACTGGTGTTGGTACACCTTGCTGGACCTCTGTACTGGTGTTGGTACACCTTGCTGGACCTCTGTACTGGTGTTGGTACAACTTGCTGGACCTATGTACTGGTGTTGGTACACCTTGCTGGACCTCTGTACTGGTGTTGGTACAACTTGCTGGACCTATGTACTGGTGTTGGTACACCTTGCTGGACCTATGTACTGGTGTTGGTACACCTTGCTGGACCTATGTACTGGTGTTGGTACACCTTGCTGGGCCTCTGTACTGGTGTTGGTACACCTTGCTGGACCTCTGTACTGGTGTTGGTACACCTTGCTGGACCTCTGTACTGGTGTTGGTACAACTTGCTGGACCTCTGTACTGGTGTTGGTACACCTTGCTGGACCTATGTACTGGTGTTGGTACACCTTGCTGGACCTCTGTACTGGTGTTGGTACACCTTGCTGGACCTCTGTACTGGTGTTGGTACAACTTGCTGGACCTATGTACTGGTGTTGGTACACCTTGCTGGACCTCTGTACTGGTGTTGGTACAACTTGCTGGACCTATGTACTGGTGTTGGTACACCTTGCTGGACCTATGTACTGGTGTTGGTACACCTTGCTGGACCTATGTACTGGTGTTGGTACACCTTGCTGGGCCTCTGTACTGGTGTTGGTACACCTTGCTGGACCTCTGTACTGGTGTTGGTACACCTTGCTGGACCTCTGTACTGGTGTTGGTACAACTTGCTGGACCTCTGTACTGGTGTTGGTACACCTTGCTGGACCTATGTACTGGTGTTGGTACACCTTGCTGGACCTCTGTACTGGTGTTGGTACACCTTGCTGGACCTCTGTACTGGTGTTGGTACACCTTGCTGGACCTCTGTACTGGTGTTGGTACACCTTGCTGGACCTCTGTACTGGTGTTGGTACAGCTTGCTGGACCTCTTGTACTGGTGTTGGTACACCTTGCTGGACCTCTGTACTGGTGTTGGTACAGCTTGCTGGACCTCAGTACTGGTGTTGGTACACCTTGCTGGACTTCTGTACTGGTGTTGGTACAACTTGCTGGGACCTCAGTACTGGTGTGGTAACACTTGCTGGACCTACTGTACTGGTGTTGGTACACCTTGCTGGACCTCTGTTCTGGTGTTGGTACACCTAGCTGGACCTCTGTACTGGTGTTGGTACACCTTGCTGGACCTCTGTTCTGGTGTTGGTACACCTAGCTGGACCTCTGTACTGGTGTTGGTACACCTTGCTGGACCTCTGTACTGGTGTTGGTACACCTGCTGGACCTCTGTACTGGTGTTGGTACACCTTGCTGGACCTCTGTACTGGTGGTGGTACACCTTGCTGGACCTCTGTACTGGTGTTGGTCAACTTGCTGGACCTCTGTACTCTGGTGTTGATACACCTTGCTGGACCTCTGTACTGGTGTTGGTACACCTTGCTGGACCTCTGTACTGGTGTTGGTACACCTTGCTGGACCTCTGTACTGGTGTTGGTACTCCTTGCTGGACCTCTGTACTGTGTTGGTACACCTTGCTGGACTCTGTACTGGTGTTGGTTACACCTTGCTGGACCTCTGTACTGGTGTTGGTACAACTTGCTGGACCTCTGTACTGGTGTTGGTACAACTTGCTGGACCTCTGTACTGATGTTGGTACACCTTGCTGGACCTCTGTACTGTGTTGGTACACCTTGCTGGACCTCTGTACTGGTGTTGGTACACCTTGCTGGACCTCTGTACTGATGTTGGTACAACTTGCTGGACCTCTGTACTGGTGTTGGTACACCTTGCTGGACCTCTGTACTGGTGTTGGTACACCTTGCTGGACCTCTGTACTGATGTTGGTACACCTTGCTGGACCTCTGTACTGATGTTGGTACAACTTGCTGGACCTCTGTACTGGTGTTGGTACACCTTGCTGGACCTCTGTACTGATGTTGGTACACCTTGCTGGACCTCTGTACTGGTGTTGGTACACCTTGCTGGACCTCTGTACTGGTGTTGGTACAACTTGCTGGACCTCTGTACTGGTGTTGGTACACCTTGCTGGACCTCTGTACTGGTGTTGGTACACCTTGCTGGACCTCTGTACTGGTGTTGGTACACCTTGCTGGACCTCTGTACTGGTGTTGGTATACCTTGCTGGACCTCTGTACTGGTGTTGGTACACCTTGCTGGACCTCTGTACTGGTGTTGGTACACCTTGCTGGACCTCTGTACTGGTGTTGGTACACCTTGCTGGACCTCTGTACTGGTGTTGGTACACCTTGCTGGACCTTCTGTACTGGTGTTGGTACACCTTGCTGGACCTCTGTACTGGTGTTGGTACACCTTGCTGGACCTCTGTACTGGTGTTGGTACACCATGCTGGACCTCTGTACTGGTGTTGGTACACCATGCTGGACCTCTGTACTGGTGTTGGTACACCTTGCTGGACCTCTGTACTGGTGTGGTACACCTTGCTGGACCTCTGTACTGATGTTGGTACACCTTGCTGGACCTCTGTACTGGTGTTGGTACACCTTGCTGGACCTCTGTACTGGTGTTGGTACACCTTGCTGGACCTCTGTACTGGTGTTGGTACACCTTGCTGGACCTCTGTACTGGTGTTGGTACAACTTGCTGGACCTCTGTACTGGTGTTGGTACACCTTGCTGGACCTCTGTACTGGTGTTGGTACACCTTGCTGGACCTCTGTACTGGTGTTGGTACACCTTGCTGGACCTCTGTACTGGTGTTGGTACACCTTGCTGGACCTCTGTACTGGTGTTGGTACAACTTGCTGGACCTCTGTACTGGTGTTGGTACACCTTGCTGGACCTCTGTACTGGTGTTGGTACACCTTGCTGGACCTCTGTACTGGTGTTGGTACACCTTGCTGGACCTCTGTACTGGTGTTGGTACACCTTGCTGGACCTCTGTACTGGTGTTGGTACACCTTGCTGGACCTCTGTACTGGTGTTGGTACACCTTGCTGGACCTCTGTACTGGTGTTGGTACACCTTGCTGGACCTCTGTACTGGTGTTGGTACACCTTGCTGGACCTCTGTACTGGTGTTGGTACACCTTGCTGGACCTCTGTACTGGTGTTGGTACACCTTGCTGGACCTCTGTACTGGTGTTGGTACACCTTGCTGGACCTCTGTACTGGTGTAGGTACACCTTGCTGGACCTCTGTACTGGTTTTGGTACAACTTGCTGGACCTCTGTACTGGTGTTGGTACAACTTGCTGGACCTCTGTACTGGTGTTGGTACAACTTGCTGGACCTCTGTACTGGTGTTGGTACACCTTGCTGGACCTCTGTACTGGTGTTGGTACACCTTGCTGGACCTCTGTACTGGTGTTGGTACACCTTGCTGGACCTCTGTACTGGTGTTGGTACACCTTGCTGGACCTCTGTACTGGTGTTGGTACAACTTGCTGGACCTCTGTACTGGTGTTGGTACAACTTGCTGGACCTCTGTACTGGTGTTGGTACACCTTGCTGGACCTCTGTACTGGTGTTGGTACACCTTGCTGGACCTCTGTACTGGTGTTGGTACACCATGCTGGACCTCTGTACTGGTGTTGGTACACCTTGCTGGACCTCTGTACTGGTGTTGGTACAACTTGCTGGACCTCTGTACTGGTGTTGGTACACCTTGCTGGACCTCTGTACTGGTGTTGGTACACCTTGCTGGACCTCTGTACTGGTGTTGGTACAACTTGCTGGACCTCTGTACTGGTGTTGGTACACCTTGCTGGACCTCTGTACTGGTGTTGGTACAACTTGCTGGACCTCTGTACTGGTGTTGGTACAACTTGCTGGACCTCTGTACTGGTGTTGGTACACCTTGCTGGACCTCTGTACTGGTGTTGGTACACCTTGCTGGACCTCTGTACTGGTGTTGGTACAGCTTGCTGGACCTCTGTACTGGTGTTGGTACAACTTGCTGGACCTCTGTACTGGTGTTGGTACACCTTGCTGGACCTCTGTACTGGTGTTGGTACACCTTGCTGGACCTCTGTACTGGTGTTGGTACACCATGCTGGACCTCTGTACTGGTGTTGGTACACCTTGCTGGACCTCTGTACTGGTGTTGGTACAACTTGCTGGACCTCTGTACTGGTGTTGGTACAACTTGCTGGACCTCTGTACTGGTGTTGGTACACCTTGCTGGACCTCTGTACTGGTGTTGGTACACCTTGCTGGACCTCTGTACTGGTGTTGGTACACCTTGCTGGACCTCTGTACTGGTGTTGGTACAGCCTTGCTGGACCTCTGTACTGGTGTTGGTACACCTTGCTGGACCTCTGTACTGGTGTTGGTACACCTTGCTGGACCTCTGTACTGGTGTTGGTACACCTTGCTGGACCTCTGTACTGGTGTTGGTACACCTTGCTGGACCTCTGTACTGGTGTTGGTACACCATGCTGGACCTCTGTACTGGTGTTGGTACACCTTGCTGGACCTCTGTACTGGTGTTGGTACACCTTGCTGGACCTCTGTACTGGTGTTGGTACACCTTGCTGACCTCTGTACTGGTGTTGGTACACCTTGCTGGACCTCTGTACTGGTGTTGGTACACCTTGCTGGACCTCTGTACTGGTGTTGGTACACCTTGCTGGACCTCTGTACTGGTGTTGGTACACCTTGCTGGACCTCTGTACTGGTGTTGGTACACCTTGCTGGACCTCTGTACTGGTGTTGGTACACCTTGCTGGACCTCTGTACTGGTGTTGGTACACCTTGCTGGACCTCTGTACTGGTGTTGGTACACCTTGCTGGACCTCTGTACTGGTGTTGGTACACCTTGCTGGACCTCTGTACTGGTGTTGGTACACCTTGCTGGACCTCTGTACTGGTGTTGGTACACCTTGCTGGACCTCTGTACTGGTGTTGGTACACCTTGCTGGACCTCTGTACTGGTGTTGGTACACCTTGCTGGACCTCTGTACTGGTGTTGGTACACCTTGCTGGACCTCTGTACTGGTGTTGGTACACCTTGCTGGACCTCTGTACTGGTGTTGGTACACCTTGCTGGACCTCTGTACTGGTGTTGGTACACCTTGCTGGACCTCTGTACTGGTGTTGGTACACCTTGCTGGACCTCTGTACTGGTGTTGGTACACCTTGCTGGACCTCTGTACTGGTGTTGGTACACCTTGCTGGACCTCTGTACTGGTGTTGGTACACCTTGCTGGACCTCTGTACTGGTGTTGGTACACCTTGCTGGACCTCTGTACTGGTGTTGGTACACCTTGCTGGACCTCTGTACTGGTGTTGGTACACCTTGCTGGACCTCTGTACTGGTGTTGGTACACCTTGCTGGACCTCTGTACTGGTGTTGGTACACCTTGCTGGACCTCTGTACTGGTGTTGGTACACCTTGCTGGACCTCTGTACTGGTGTTGGTACACCTTGCTGGACCTCTGTACTGGTGTTGGTACACCTTGCTGGACCTCTGTACTGGTGTTGGTACAACCAACTTGCTGGACCTCTGTACTGGTGTTGGTACACCTTGCTGGACCTCTGTACTGGTGTTGGTACACCTTGCTGGACCTCTGTACTGGTGTTGGTACAACTTGCTGGACCTCTGTACTGGTGTTGGTACACCTTGCTGGACCTCTGTACTGGTGTTGATACACCTTGCTGGACCTCTGTACTGGTGTTGGTACAACTTGCTGGACCTCTGTACTGGTGTTGGTACTCCTTGCTGGACCTCTGTACTGGTGTTGGTACAACTTGCTGGACCTCAGTACTGGTGTTGGTACACCTTGCTGGACATATGTACTGGTGTTGGTACACCTTGCTGGACCTCTTGTACTGGTGTTGGTACACCTTGCTGGACCTCTGTACTGGTGTTGGTACAGCTTGCTGGACCTCTTGTACTGGTGTTGGTACACCTTGCTGGACCTCTGTACTGGTGTTGGTACACCTTGCTGGACCTCTGTACTGGTGTTGGTACACCTTGCTGGACCTCTGTACTGGTGTTGGTACACCTTGCTGGACCTCTGTACTGGTGTTGGTACACCTTGCTGGACCTCTGTACTGTGTTGGTACACCTAGCTGGACCTCTGTACTGGTGTTGGTACAGCTTGCTGGACTATAGCTGTTTTTGCTATTTCAAATATTATATGACCCTTTATAGCCAATATCTCTCTCTCTCTAGGCACTTTCTGAGAAATCAACAGTGTGGCTGTGGTTCTGTAGAACATATAGGAAGGTCTAGGAACACGATATAGAACAGCTGACCCAGAATGGACACAGTTTCTAATACAACGCCAAGAATAGACAAGCATCGCTGTGGGCAACGTCTAAAATAAATGAGTGGAATTGTGTCTATAGAATAAAACTGGGAACAAATGTGTCTATAGAGACAATATACATTTATGGCAAAAACCTATGGA